>WBMW01006309.1:0-30546 GCA_013396635.1 Penelope pileata
GCCAGCTGAAACCAGAACAACAAACATACTTGTATCAAAGCCAGGTCTTTCCTCCCACATTTCATAATTATGTACATCCCCATTCAACGTTTTATGCTTCCCAATGTATTCAGTGAATTTTAAGTCTGGCTATTTATGTGAGAATTATTTTTTAAATCTTCTTAAATGCATTGACTTGGAAGAAGTCAATATTCAGAAGTCAGATATGCAAAAAATTAGTCCTTGATAAAAGGAAGAGAGATGTATAAGCAGTGTATCATACCAATCTGTCCTGGTTTCAGCTGGGACAGTGTTGATTTATTCATATTATTGATATGATACTCTGTTTTAGCTTTGGGAGAAAAACAATGTTGATAACACAGCAATGTTTTTTTTAGTTGTTGCTGAATGGTGTTATGCAGAGTCAGTGAAGTTTCAACTTCCTGCACTGTCCTGTCAGCGGGGCAGGCTGATAGGGGGTGCAAGGAGCTGGGAGGGGACAGAATCAGGACAGCTGACCTAAACTGTCCAAAGGGATAATCCATTCTGCATGACATCATGTGAAAAAACTAAAACTGAGGAGAGCTGATCAAGGGGGCAGCTGCTGCTCAGGGACTGGCTGGCCATCAGTCAGCAGGTGGTGAGCATTGCGTAAACATATATTATATTATTATCATTATTATTATTATTTTCCTTTTCTCTTCCTTTTCTGTCTTAGGAAATAGCTTTTATCTCAGCCTATAAATTCTATTTCATTGATTTTTTTCCTGATTCTCTCGTCGTACTGGCAGGGAGGAGTGAGTGAATGACTATGTGGAACTTAGCTGCCTGCTGGGAGTTAATGTGCGGTTTGTTAATTTGGACATTGAGAGTATAATTTAGAAAGTATTTGTAAATCATATTCATTTAGAGCATGTTCCCTATCATCTTTATAATCATCCTTTTCCCATAATCTTTAAGTGATAGAGAATGATGTTTTCTTTCTAACGCTTTTCCTGTCTTCTCATTGTTGCACAAGTCAGTGTCCTGCTCTGTCAGCCTTTGAAAAACACTTCTAACACTCCATATGAAAGATCTCTTGTTAGTTAAATCAAATAGGAAACTACAATTCAGTAGCAGTTGCCATTGAAATTGCAGGGGAGCTAGACCAGATGACCTTTAAAGGTCCCTACCAACTCAAACAATTCTATGATTCTATGAAAGTTAAGGGAGCTCCTGAGAAATTGGGGGGCGGGAGGGGGAAGGCTAGTTTACTATCTGCTTTGGAGTACAGTAAGAAGATAGTAGTCAAACAAACTTGGTGCAAACAGATGTCCTAATGAATCAGATGTCAGCCCTTGTGTCTTCTAAGTTGCTTGAATGGAGACTTGTATGGAAGAAACTCCATACTCCAATGAACTGTTGAATTGCTGTAGTTCTGAAATTATCATCTAGGTAAAGTGAGAGGAGGAATAAATCATCAGGATAGAAAGTTTCCAAGAGAGGAGTGGAAGTACTGGGTCAAATCCTGCACGTGCTTATGCACAAGTGGTCTTGTCCCCTTGTTCATTTGTTCTAAAAAATTCACTGACATTAAAGGCATCCCTTATCCTGCTAGAAATATGCAGCCTCTTTTTCTAACACACTACTGCTGAAGAACAGTGTGAGCTGCTGCAGTTCATGGCTTTCACAGACTTAGAGTTTGAAACTTGGAAATTAACTGTAAACATACAGAGTTCCTCTCTAAGGCTTTCACAATTATTTGAGGTATGATCCAAATGAATGTACATATTTGGTTTTACCATTTTATTTTCAAACATATGAAAATATTTATTGGCTAAATTTCTGCTCTGGGAAAGAGAAAACGAAATAGTACATAACAATTACTGATGTGCAATGACATTTTTCAAAACCCTGAAATGAATGAGGGAAGATTAATTTCAGTTGAAAGCTTTATAAAATATATATATATATTTTTCTCATTCTTTTCTGATTTCTTCATTCCAAATACAGAACAAGAATTATGGAAAGAACAAAGCAATGGGACAGATGACGTGCAATTTACAGTTGTTGAATGATAGTGTAGGTTGAAATCTAGAAAGCAGTAGAAAGTACTCAGATAGCATATAAGGAGGAACAAAATCTCTTATGATAAAAAGAAGCAGAAAAATGATTGTTTCAGTGCTCTCAATAGAGATACAATAGTTACTTCCTGTGCGCACTGTTATGCACACCGGTGCAAATGCTTATGATTGTAAACATACCTCTTCATTAGAGATGCAGTACCATGCATAGAAACATTCAGTGAGGTTACTTGATCATTATCAACTCTAGAATCACTGATCAACTGGAAAAAAACAAACTATCTTAGTCTGGCATGAGATCTCATAAAATAGCATAAACACCAACGAAGATGAGTGGAAAAGGGCTAATGTAATCCTCTCTATAATTTTTGAGAAAAAAATTCAACATAAACTAAATACAGAGTGAAAATAAAATAAAACTATCATCTTTGTGGTAACTAAAAATAAGGTGAGAAAATTAGAAAATCTTCAAGGAATCTAGAACAGAGATTTAAGACTTTCATATTTGAAATGGAATATATGTTTCACAATGTATCTACTTTGAAAAAGTATGGAAGTAAAGGACTAGACCACACAAGCTCAGAACTTAAAGTTGAATCAGAGAATAAGTGCTTCTGACACTAAATATTAAATGATAATCTCAGCATTAAATCCTAATGATGTTTTTCACTTTCTTTGCTGAAAGGGATTAAGAGAAGCATGTCTCTTCTTGGCCTTATTTATCAGATATCTGAACTTTGATATTCTGTGGCCAGTAAAAAGGACAGATTGGCAATTGAACTAACGTTTTCTATGTATATTCAGTATAGAAAACGTTAATTCCTTATAAATAAAATAAAACATTAATCATTAAATAAAACATTAAAGCATAGCAAAAATCTCCAGCAAGCACATGCAGTATACTGTTCCACTTACTCTTATTCTTTGTTAGTATTCTCACATTCTGTCATTTTTCTGCAAACTCAGTATTCAACTGGTAGGCAGTATTGTAACTGTGCTCAATAACTGAATGATTGCTACGATGCAGAAATATATTTGAAACAAACCAAAACAACATTAAATTCATTTCTTTTCATTTGAGCCATTAAAAGATGTTATTATATATAAATTTACATTTGTTAACATAGTTGTCATAAATGATATATCACTTCTAATTCTAAGTAGTGCTGTGGTGGAAGCTGTTGAACCACAGAACAGCTTGATTTTGCTGTTAAGAGCACTAAAGTATAAAATATAATCCTGTATACTGTGCATTACATTAAATGGGTATTAGGGTTGTAACATTCACTCATCAGTATTTATCCTGTTCTAGCATATTTTTATATATGAATATGCTAAAGGAAGACATGATAAGAATTTTCTCTGAGTGTTATACATGAGTAGAGTACACAGCTGCAATGATTTTTTTATTGTGTTGTTCTTTGTATTCATAGATTATTTTTTTCCAAAAATAATTTTATTTATTCACCTTTATCTAGGTTTTGATTATATTCTGACATATCAGAAAAAAATATATGATTTGAACTTCAGCCCATTAGTGATCTTCCTTACTCAGACTTTGGAAATGGAGTGCCTTGTCTTGATGCATTTGCCTTGTTTTTGATCGGGCACAGGATACCCCCAGCTCAGATTAATGACTTGTCTTTCTTTGTTAGATATATTGTGGTTCTTAACTGACAAAAAATGACCAGCAATCTCTTCTGTCATGTAAACACATGATCACATATATTTTTGTCTATTTTTAATGTTTTTGTTTGGGTTAAAGTAGTTCATTCAACTTTTGACACAGGTCCATTTTACAGGTGTTCAGCTTACAATTGTTTATAATTATTTTAAACTAATAATTATTTGGGGTCAAATATTGAAGTTTCTATTAAGGTCAGCATCCCTTCTTTCAAAAGTGATTTATCTGAAGAGAAAGAACAGTTTTAATAATATTACATACAGTTATCAGGGTTAGCTAAATTATTCCAGCATTACCACGTCCTTTATTTCTATACAACTCACAAGGGTATATTCTGAAAGGGAGATGTTTTTAAAGATTGCAATGCAGTTTCCAAAATCTGTAAAAGCTACACCTTCAAACTTATATAAATCACATTCCCTGAAGTATTAATCTCTATTGACTTGCTGGTGGTAGTTAAAATTGAAGCAGCTGTTCTCAGCCTTGAAGATCTAGATTAGAAGACGGATTATTTGAATTCAAGAAGGGTTTTTACACTCAAGAGCCTTCCTGTTTTTCTACTATGTCAGTGAATCTAACAGGAGGCATATTATCTCCATTACAATTGTATGTTCATTACAACCTTACTGCATCATAGCTACAATGTCACTGTTTCATATAAGTTTATTGTAAATTATTTTTATTGTCTGAGCAAGAGTGTGCACATGAATATCTGCATGCTCAAGTAAAATTTTCTCAGAATTTCCCTGAAATCTTAAAGGGATGTTAAATACCTCAAAGGGATGTGAAAAACCTCTGTGCTACATTTGCTGCATCTAAATTGATAAAATCTTTCTTCCTTCATTTAATTTGTAACATTTTGTCACTAGTTGATTACTACATTGGATTCCTTTATAATGGTATGAATGCAAATTTTTCACCTAGTTAACATAATTATTGATGCACAAGTGCAAATGTTAGATCATTAATCTGTATTCACGAAAAATTCACAAAACATATTCATATTCAAAAAAGTTTCCATTTCCTATGCATGACCAAAGCATGTCTTTGTTTATGTTTTTTGTCTATCTATCTTACTTTTCTATATCTGTGACTAGTCACAAGGAAATAAATGTTAATGGGGGATATGTATGCATGTATATGCATTGCAAATTGAAGCACATTGTTATTAAATTATGTAAATATAGTAGGAAATATCAACACTTTCTGGTGCCTTATTGACACTAAGCAAGTTCACCAATTTTTGCATAGACTAGAGTAAGTCCCCAGAGGGCCATAATTATAAATCCAGAAAAGAATAAAAGATCTCGGAGACGGTAAGTACAAGATGAGCTAGTAGGAAAGAGGTTTCTCCTATAACCTTCTGCCTAGGTAGTTTGGAGCTTCCCTTTCCTTGCAACTTTTCCAATGCAAAGCAGGTTGACTGAAGAAATCACATTGACACAATGGTTCAAAATCTGGAAATTAGAAGTGTTTTTACTTAAGAACACAATGATTATGTTGGAAAATTCTAAATTTTCTTTACAGTTGTAAGTGTCAACCATTCAGGATCTCAGACATTGATAAGAAATGGCATAAAATATTTGGAGTTTTATTCCAAAAAAAGAAGGCCTTCTACAAAAGACAGCTAACTGAGGAAGACGGAAGTATTTTTTCCTAATATCTATGTAATACATGTTCTAAAGAGAAATAAAACTTAAATCCTAAGTACTTTTTTAATTACTGGTCCAAAAACCCAGTAACTCAGTGAACTTATTCTTCAGCTTACTTTTTTCTCCCTGTAAATAATCTAAGGGATATTTTCCTGAAGATTATCTACATTGTTATAAACTACCTATCATTATGTTATCTAATTTATCATAAAAAAGATAAATTTAAGTTCCTATAACAATAATTATTATAAATAATAATTAATAATATAATAAATAATAATAATACAGTATATGTATCAACTATTCTGAAGAACACAGATACTTTTCATAGTTGGCGAGTGATAAATATTACTAATAAAAGTGCTTTTATTCATGTGACTGAATCATTGATTCTAGGAAAGGCAATAGCAATATTTTTTACATACAGAAAATTTAGATTGTTTGAAGTGCAAGATATTTCAAGCCAGATGTACAGAATAGAATAAAAAAAGTCCACATTAACTTCTGACAATACAAACGTGTACTGTAAAAAAGCCAAAACATTCAATATAATTATTACAGCCCTCTCAGTCACAGCCAAGATAACATGCTGTTGAAAAAAAATATCCCTCTCAGACATCTGTAGTAGAGCCAACTGTAGTTCTTTAATTCTATTTATGAGGTTATAAGCAGTTTCTGGCTCTAGGACTACAATCCATTAAGTAGTTTCTAGTCACTGATCTCTTGAATCTTGGACGCTGGTACTGTAAGTGAAATGAAAACAGCTTCAAAAATGGCTAATATGAACTGTTACACAAATAAGAATGGAAGTCACTTGTTTGGTAACTTTTAAGAGTTCTTTTAAATTAATCGTGTCTTCTGAAACTTGTCCTCTTTCCCACTGTGGAAATTTGTGATTTCACAGATGAGAAAAACCTGGATACCATATCCTTTTTCTCATGCAATGTCTGAGGAATTTTAGGAAAACTACATATTCAATGGGTTTGACTAGCCAAAAAATCTTTAATTCTGACCATTCAATAATGGAAGATGTACATCAAAAACATATTGCAATACATTCTAAAAAAAATAGGCGTCTTAGATTTTTACTTAAATGAGAGAAGCGACATATGCTAAAAAATGAATGTAAATGTGGTGTCTGTTACAGTACCACCATAGAAGTTCCCCAGTGCACAGTGGGGAACTCATTGCACCCATTCTCACACTGCTGAAGAAGTGAATTTGAGCTTTGATAGCTTCCTGGAGATCTTCCTTTTTTTGCCAGACAGAAAGCATCATAAAAATTAAATCCAGTAGTTCAATAAATTACCTTGCCCTAGCCCATCTTAAATAATTGCATCATGTCTATTTTTTTGTGCAACTGTTTACTTAAAAGATAGATTGTGTACAATCAGATGATTCAGTGTTTCTGTGTTCTAGCTATGAAAGGTTTAATTTAGGACATGGAGGATTAGAAAAGAAAGAATTCCATTAAGTAGCCACATTCAAGCTTAGTTCTTTTATATCGTTAATAATAGGAAAGAAATAATTATCTAAGAAATTCGTTCTTAGGAGAAGAGATGAAGAATAGCAAAGATAAGAGAACAGCCACATTAGAACATTCGACATTTCAAGGTTATTATTTCGTAAAGAATATTACTATATTTTCATGACAGTAATGTCCAAAAGAATAAATGAGATCAATGCCTCATTGTGTTCAGCAATGTGGGTATGCATACTGGGAAACAGTCCCCAAGCCCAAAAACTATCAGTCTACATAGTTAAAGCCAAAGAACACAGAAGTGAAATGTCTTTTCTGTGGTGACACAAAAGAAAAGTAGCAAAATGAAAAAAAAATGCAAGTCTGCTGAATTCTGGTCAAATCTGTTATAACCATTAGATCACCTTGAAGCGTTGAAGCTAATAAGAGATTCAAGGTTTGCAACATGGATTGTCTCTAAGTATAGTAGGAGATCACTGTGGATGCGCAACAAACCAATCATAGTAAACACAATTAAATATTATTTTAAAATCATATAATCAGCTTGCATTTGTAATAAAAAAGTCATTAATTAATTACTGCTATTATTAAACTTTTTAGTATTATATTTCCTTCAAATGGCAGCATCAAGTTATTTGTGCAGGTAATTCCATGCTCATGAGAAATGTACTATGAAACATGCCTTTTGTTTAATACAGAAGATCAGGTGCACATAATAAAACAAGTGTCCTAATCAGTGTGGAAGACTAGAATGCATGCCAGGAAATATTCATTGACTTTTGTATTAAAATGGATTACTACAATTCAGCTCTTTTATTTATATATTATTTACAATGGAAGATATTTATGTTCCCTGATTGTGAGATAATGACTTCGTGAGATCTATTGAAAACAGTTAAGAAACACAAATGCATTATTTACAACAAAGCGTCAACTATGTTGACAATTTAGCATAACAAAGAATCTACAGAAAGATCTGTTTTCTCAAATCTTACTATGCACTGGGAGAATTCAGTGCTAACTTTATACATAGATTTTGTGCCATGTTGTTTTCCTTTCTTAGCGTAGCATGCTTATGTCTATAAAGTTTCTAGCCCAATTGACTGATCGTCAAGTCTTATCAGAAGACTTGAGCAACTTTTGAATAGTTGAGATCCTTAACCCCTTATTTGCGATGAAAATATAAAAGAGAGCATTATTAGAGTACCCCAACACAGCAATATGGTAACTATGCAAGTCAAATCAATACACAAAATTATACCAGCTTCTGACTTTTCAGACCATTACTGAGAAAGGCTGTTTTGAGTCTCTGTGAAGAATCAGTCAACAGTTTTGTTAGGTAAATTAGCTCTCATGTCCTAGGACTGGTGCAATTAGATACATGCGTTTCTAAATGTTCTGCTAATTAATTTGAGATACGCATAAAAAATTTAAAATGACATGCTTGTGTATTCTCAGCTCTTTGGATTCCAGTCATTTGGACACCATTCTTGTGCCAGATATGGGAAGCATATATACTGTGATATTTATTTCATCAGTTTCTCCATTTAATATGAAACAATGAGAACTGTGTGACGTTGGTTTTTTTTCTTCTTTTTGTACCTTCTGATTGATTACTAGACAATCTTGGTATTCAAATTTATGTGAGCATCACAATAATGTAACTCAATAGAATATATCTCATTTGAAGTAGTAACATTAAACAAACTGCGCACTGGAGTTGAGATTAAGTATATTACTTAACTATAGTTATCTGGAAACTAACCCAGTATTGACCTTGTGAAAATCAAGCAACATCATGAGTCCTATAGATTTATTGTATTTATTTCTCAGTAGACTGGATTTCTCCACAGCTACAGATTTTTCCTTACTTTCTTCCCATCTAACTCCTCACCATTCTGAAGATCATTTTTCTACCTCAGCAGGACTTCTAACTGCACACAATATTCAGTGCAAAAACAAAATATTTTGAAGAGAATGACTAGCTCAAGTGTTAAACCAGACAATCTCAAATCTCTCTCTTAGTTTGAGCTTGAAGAATTATTTGCCTATTATCTGTATTTTTAGATTGTATTGTCTTTGGTTGATTGCTACAGCAATCTGAAATAATGCAGTGTAATATTCCTCTAAGTAATTGACAGTAAAAACAAAAACAATCTACAGTAAAATTTATTAGATTTTTTTTTCAATCAAGTCTAAGAATATTCTTCAGACTGCAGGCTGGAAGACTTCACGGAAGGCTGCCTTGCTGTCAAATTCTGTAGAATTACTATAGGAAATCAAAAAATGGCTGTTCTCTTAAGAAGTATGGACAGTTTTATATTTTTATTATTGTTTTTACAGTGACAAAATAAGGATATTTCAGTAGTAGAATTATTTCAAAACCTCATCCTTTAATTCACCAAGTCACTACAGGGTAAGAGATTTTAATCACAGAAGTAATCAGAGGAGATCTCTGATGAAGAGCAAGTAAACATCCTAATTTACTGTATGGGTGATGAAGCATATGACATTCTTAGAGATTTTCTGGTTAGGACTATCTGAAAGATGAACTATACCACTATATAGAAGATGTTCAATGAATTCTTGATAGGAAATGAAACTCAGTGGAACAAGAAGATTTTACTAGGCAAAGCAATGTCAGACCTGCTTTTATCACAACAGCATATACATTTGTAAAACAAAACAAATGGATAGTTTTTCTCTTAGATTGGGTTGTATCAGAATGAGCAGAGAAAACAATTTTATTTGGGTTATCTTCTGAGGAAAGCAGTCAAGAGTAGAGGTGGCTGAAACATTCACAGGGGAAGGTTCTCTTAATCAAAACACTGATTCTCTGAAATTATATCTTCTGCGGAGTTATATCAATTTCCAAAAAAAAAAAGAAAAAATCCAAGAAAAAGAGGAAAAATAAGCCATGCTTTTAAAATGGAAAAATATATTTTCATTTTAAAATTATTTTGAAATTGAATGATATTCGATGTTTGCATATTCAAAAAGTGGAAAAGTCAAACTGAATAAAAGTTTAATGTGCTCCTTTATAGAAATGAATTGCTTTACTGACAGTCACCATATCATTCTCTGATTAATATTTTCAGGAACATTTTTAAATTGATAGTTTTCTACTGATTTCATAAAAGATAAGCAAAATCAGAGAAAAATTGGTAATGGAAAAACATGACTCAAGTCAATTGTAGAAAACAGTGATCAAACGAGAAATGTATCTACAAGGGATGAGACCAACCAGTCTACTGCTAGGGGATTGTACTTAAATTACTGATAATATTCCAAATCTATTACTAAGACTTTCCACTAGTTTTCCTCTGAAGCTCTGCATAGAGACATTGTGTTAATATATAGAAAGTTTGATTGGTCTTTGAAAATATGGTAGATAAAATACAAACTATGGCAGATCTATTTTTGCTTCTGACTCCTGTTTATGTACATAACAGTTAACAGTTCAAATTTGTAGGAACCCATGTGCTTTTGACACTGAATTAATGCTTCCAAAGTGAAGCATAATCCACGCTATGCATCACAGCTTTGTTCCTCAGCGCCGTTGTCTCACACTGACTGGACTGGTTTATCTGAACTTGGTCAAGGGATGTTGATTTTAATATGTGTATTCATTAAGTCTTGCAGCTTGATTGATCATTAAGGTCAAGGAGCTGTAAGAGGTCCTTTCTCATTCTGTGAAGCTGATAGAAATCCCAATGCAAGGGGTTTTTAGGGAGGAGAGGGCTCCTCTTGCAGTTCAAGTAGGACTGGAGGATGGTCCTCTGCTACTCAGAACAAGTATAGTCTGAACATCCTCCATCAAGGTCACAGTAAGATCTGAAGCTATGTCTGTACAACAAATACAAATGAGCTGTAGCATTTTCGAGGTACCTTTATTTACTTTGAATGTCAAGCAACTGTGAAATTGCAGTCATTGATGTATGTGTTAATGTCTAGTCACAATTGTCCTTGACCAAAGCAAGATGAAACTGATAATAATTTGATTTCATATCTACTGTTGCTCAAGATAACATTAAAGCAAGTTTCATTAAACATGATATAAGCAGATGTATAGCTTCCAGCATAGACAAACATTAAGAAAATATTTCCCCTCTGTGTTCATGTTTAATGCAACACGTAGACTCTGGACAGATTTTCTAATTAAAAAAAAAATGAACAGGATGAATGTTCTTCACTGATTTCAATGACCAAGAAAGTTTTGAAATATACTTCATGTTCATTTTGATAATCCAAGATTAACCTTACATGAGCTATTTTTCTGTAAAATAATAAGCTGATTTAATATAATATCATAGATTGTTTTTAATATCATTGTAAATGTTTGTTGAATTTATTTACTACAGTCAGGTTAGAATTCAAGTCACATTCCTCTATACTCTCTGAGTGATTAGTTTGAAGTTAATCTTAAAGCAAACCATATTTTACTAAAAGTGATCCCTTCATGTTTGTCTTTTTTGCTTTTTACTACTGATATTTATAGTGTTATACTTTAATCTGTGAGAAGACTTATTTTTTTAGTAATACAGAAGAGGATGTGTTGGAAATTTAGAAGGGCCCTTTACTCAACACCCACTCCTATGTGGTTTCTGTAAGTGAAAAATAGTATGAATATTTGTATGAATATTTATGATGAAGTTAAATGATTGAATATACTCCTAACAAGTTCAACCTCAAAATTGTGAACATACAATGTAATTAACATTTTTCTAAAAAAAAAGTAATCTAAATCTCAGCCAATTTAAAATCCCCATAGCAAGTTTGTTTTCCTGATATGTCCTTAAGTAAAGAGGAAAATGTAGTGTTATAACGTGATTAATGCATTCTGCTGTGAAAAGAGCTTAGCTTAAAAGCTGCTATAGTACACTGTAAAACATAGGTATCCCTTTATTACAGAACTTTGTTAGCAGACAGAAATCTCCTCTGTAAATCAGGTGGAACTCAGATAGCTGTGTATTGCCATTTTTTGTCTCTGAACATGCAGTATTAATTGGCACAAATTGTAAACAGTTGTCTTCACCACAGTAAATCCAACTTAATGTTCCTAGATTTGGACAGTTTGGAATTACTCATTACAATATTATCACAGAATCACAGAATCACAGAATTGCAGGGGTTGGAAGGGACCTTGAGAGATCATCGAGTCCAGCCCCCCTGCCAGAGCAGGTTCCCTACAGCAGGTTGCACAGGTAGGCGTCCAGGCGGGTCTTGAATATCTCCAGGGAAGGAGACTCCACAACCTCCCTGGGCAGCCTGTTCCAGTGCTCCGTCACCCGCACCGTGAAGAAGTTCTTCCGCGTGTTGGCGCGGAACTTCCCGTGCTCCAGCTTAAGGCCATTGCCCCTTGTCCTGTCCCCACTGACCACGGAAAAGAGGTTCCCCACCTCCATTTGCCTTCCGCAACTAAGATACTTATAAATGTGGATCAGGTCCCCTCTCAGCCTTCTTTTCTCCCGGCTGAACAGACCCAGCTTACTGAGCCTCTCCTCATACGGGAGACGCTCCAGGCCCTTGATCATCTTTGTGGCCCTCCGCTGGACTCTTTCCAGGAGGTCCCTGTCTTTCTTATACAGGGGAGCCCAGAACTGGATACAGTACTCCAGCTGAGGCCTGACCAGGGCAGAGTAGAGGGGGAGGATCACCTCCCTCGACCTGCTGGCAATACTCTTTTTAATGCACCCTAGGATCCCATTGGCCTTCTTAGCCACCAGGGCACACTGCTGGCTCATGGCCAACCTGTCATCTACCAGGACCCCCAGGTCCCTCTCTGTAGAGCTCCTCTCCAGCAGGTCATCCCCCAGCCTGTACTGGTGCATGCGGTTATTCCTCCCCAGGTGCAAGACTCTACACTTGCTTTTGTTGAACCTCATCAGGTTCCTCTCTGCCCATCTCTCCAGCCTGTCCAGGTCTTGCTGAATGGCAGCACAGCCTTCTGGCGTGTCAGCCACTCCCCCCAGCTTCGTGTCATCAGCAAACTTGCTGAGGGTGGACACTATCCCCTCATCAAGGTCGTTGATGAAGACATTGAACAAGACCGGACCCAGCACCGACCCCTGGGGAACTCCGCTAGTTACAGGCCTTCAACTGGACTCTGTGCCGTTGATCACCACCCTCTGAGCTCGGCCAGTCAGCCAGTTCTCAACCCACCTCACCGTCCACTCATCTATCCCGCATTTTCTCAGCTTTGCTATCAGGATGTCATGGGAGACAGTGTCAAAAGCCTTGCTGAAATCAAGGTAGATGACATCCACTGCTCTCCCCCCATCTACCCAGCCAGTGATGTTATCATAGAAGGCTACCAGGTTGGTCAAACATGAATTCCCCTTGGTGAATCCATGCTGACTACTCCTGATAACCTTCTTCTCTTCCAATTGCTTGGAGATGGCATCCAGAACAAGCTGTTCCATCACCTTTCCAGGGACAGAGGTGAGGCTGACTGGCCTGATAATGGAATTATTCATTATGATCACTTTGTGTGCTTTGAGCTAAAAGTTATAAAACTGTACTTTTCTTTAGGATATGATAGGCTGATAAGACTTGGATAATGATCAAGTACAAGTTTTAAATGGATATAGATGGATTGTCTACCTTCAGATCACAACTTCGGCAATCTGAAGAGCAGAAGCACTTTTGCACATTGTGCTCCCAGCAAAAGTAATCTATCAACTTGTCTTTTAATAATGACTGATGTTGTAGTCTTCATGAATGAACAGAATTTGCAGATGACACCAAGTTGGGAGGAAGTGTTGATCTGTCTGAGGGTAGGAAGGCCCTACAGAGGGATCTGGACAGGCAGGATTGCTGGGCAAAGGCCAATGGGATGGAGTTCAACATAACCAAGTGCTAAGTCCTGCACTTTGGTCACAACGACCCCATGTAAACCTACAGGCTTGGGGCAGAGTGACTGGAAGATTGTGCAGAGGAAAAAGACCTGGGGGTGTTGATCAACAGACGGCTGAATATGAGTGAGAATTGTGCCCGGGTGGCCAAGAAGGTTGACGGCGTCGTGGCCTGCGTTAGAAAGTGTGGCCAACAAGAACAGGGGTGAGGCCATATCTTGAGTACTGTGTTCAGTTTTGGGCCCCTCACTACAAAAAGACATTGAGGCCCTGGAGCACGTCCAGAGAAAGACAACAATGCTGGTGAGGGGGCCGGAGCACAAGTCTTATGAAGAGTGGCTGCGGGAACTGGGATTGTTTAGTCTGGAGAAGAGGAGGCTCAGGGGAGACCTTATTGATCTCTACAACTTCCTGAAAGGAGGTTGTAGAGAGTTGAGAGCAGGCCTCTCCTCCCAGGAAACTAGTGATAGGACAAGAAGTGATGGTCTCAAGTTTCACCAGGGAAGGTTCAGGTTGGATATTAGGAAAAACTTCACTGAAAGAGTGGTCAGCCACTGGGACAGGCTGCCCAGGGAGGTAATGGAGTCATCCTCTCTGGAGGTGTTCAAGATACGTCTAGATATGCTACTAAGGGACATGATTTAGTGGTTTAAAATGGGTGATCTTGGTGGTAGATGGATAGTTGGACTAGATGATCTTGGAGGTCTTTTCCAACTTTAATGATTCTATGATAATGTACTTTCCTGAAGATGGAAATGCCTTTTGTGATTTTGTTTTCAATTGTTTGTTAGGCCTGGGTATTATGCATGCATGAAGCATGCTAAATAGTGTGTAGATTTATAGGATTTCTAAACAACAAGAGTTTGTGCTAAATACCCGATACTGAGCACGTTTCTGTTTTATTATTGTTGTAAAGGATATCTATGAGAAATTTTAATAACTTATGGCTCATGCTGTCTAGAAATACCGATGACACTGTGCAGTTTGTCTGTGACTCTTTCATTGCTTCATCAAATTTCTTAATGCCATTTTACAGGGGATTTTGCTCTGAATTTCTAAATTAGTTTAGCCACTATTGCTTTTCTCTGTTGTTTTATCTGCTCAGTGTCTTGTGCTCTATTTGATAATGTCAGCAGGCATTTTCCAAAGATTAGCCCAACAGAGACTAAGAAATTGATGCTAAGAATAGTAAGCCGTATCATATCCTTATACAGATGGAGCATCTGATGAAGCTTCAGAAAAGCTTAAAAGATAAAGGAACTTTAAAAGGATGTAAGTCAAATCTTTTGCACTAAGGTGGATTTGTTGCTTTCTTACTTATCATTCTTCCAAAGATCTGATATTCTTTTGACTCTCTCAGGTAAAAGAATGGCATGCTAAATAGCCTATGAGAAAATAAGGCTCATTATCACCTTTTGTAAACTGAGTAGTTTATATATTTTTTTTAAAAAAAATTTCTTCAGCAAAGAGAAAGTGAATAAATACATACTTCACTTATATATGGAGGCACCTAATGATATGGTTAAGTGCTTCCTGACTATTATCGCTTAAAGGAGTTAAGCCAAATATTACATCATTATCACATTGCTCAAATATAAAATCAGCATTTATATCTATACTTGCTTATGAACACTCCTTTTCCGCAAACTCACAAACCAAGAAATTTCTCTGTAACACATCATGGCATTTTCAAACCCTTGCTCCAAATGTCAGAAAATGGCTGAGGAATTAACCTTGAAGAATGATGCCTGTCCAAATGACTTTGTTGTCCTGCTTGTGTATGTGTAGTCATATCTCTAAATTTGCTCTAAGTTGACAAAGAAAGTTTTTTTATGGAAATCAATGATAATATTGCAGTGATTTTGCAACAAAAAGGATAATTATAGTCATGACTTGGTAGCTGGATTGGTATAAAACTAGCAATATATTTCAGCCACATACATATAGAATATGTATATATTGGACATAATTAAAATACATTATTTACATATTATGTTTACATTATTATTATACATGCATGTGTGCATTTTGCACATGCAGAAAAGCATAAGGATACAGAAAGTCACATGAAAATAATCAGAAAAAGTATTAGATATCACTGCAGATTGTTTTCCATTTAATATGACCTCAACATAGCTTCTAGTAAATGTGCTACTAAACAATATCCAGTACATATTTTTAGTGTTACTGAAAAAATGCAGATAACAGAATACTAAAGCTTTAGTGAGAAAATCTCATCTATTTTCCGCATGAAATACATAAAACTAAGGTGATATCTAATACAAAAGATGTAGTCCATCAATATCTTTAAGACTTGTTAGGGGAAGCTCTGTAAAATCATTTTGCTGCAAATAGTACAAACTAATTTAATCACATGAAAGAGAAAAAAACATTTCCAGAGCAGATACCCACACTGTCCACTTGGTATAAATGATAATAATATAAAAAGCTTCCCAATATTTCTTTGTACCATTATTGATGGTGTTAAGTTCACACAATTCAAAGGAAGGTACCTTTCTCACTTCCCACTGTGACAGAATTTGTTGTGAATTTGAAAGAAAGAAACATAGCCTTGTGAAACAAGTATCTGTAATCCCTCCCAAACACAAATGCATTCATTTCTCACCAGCAGTGTATAATATTTTCTAGTGAAGAAAAGTACAATTCAAAGAATGGAGCTTTTAGGTAGATTGTAACACTAAACAAATATCTGTGTGATCCAGTACATCAATTTTCTTCCCTTTTTCTCTATCTTTCTTCTGATTCCTTCGCTTTGTTTGCACTCAAAGTTGCACAGGACATATAAAATTTTCACTTGCATTGCTTACGACTGATTTAAAAATAAATATGCTGCTTTTGCAGGTGCAAAAAGATTTTTCAGTTTTTGTAGATCTACATATTAGGCACAGCGTGATTTTTTTTTTCACTGCTCTTTTCTCTACATTATTTTTTTCATTTTCAACCGTATATTATTAGTTTCTCTTAAAAACATGTGATAATGTGCAGTCAGAGCAGAGAAATAAAATGGAGAGGATGTTATCTGACAAGTGCCTTTGTAACCATTTGGAAGATGGCATTTCCCATTGCAGTCTGTTTTTCCAGATTATTTCCTTAATGTTGTAAAAGCTAGAGATGAGAAAAGAGTTTTTAAAGTCATCTAGTCCCTGCTATTGTAATTATTCTCTGTTGTAAAATTCGACTGGCTTATTTAATGTGAGTTGGCCTGAGTAATGGAAAGCTCACTACTTCTTATTGAGAGACAATTCCCAAAGTTTAATAGACTTCACTGTTGGAAAGTATTGACTAGATTCTGAATTTTCAGTTTCATAATTTTATCCAGTTTCCTCCCTGATGTGCATACCTACTTGAAGAAACTTTATTTCATTCTTCCTCGATATTCCTCAATGGACAGTTTTAGATTGCTCTGACAATCTATACAAACTACTTGCCTAAAAGACACATATTTCATTATTTTAGTATTGTTCATCAGTCAGTTCTCACAATCTCTTAATTCAATGCCCTTCCAGGATATCTTAATATAAACTTGAGAAATGAGTTGTATTTAATTATGACTTAATCGATAATAAGACAAAAATACAATTTTCCTTCTCTTTGAGGTCGGAAAAATTCATCCAAAATCACAGTGACTAATGGTTGCATATGGATGTATATTTCTGCATTTCCAGCAGTGAAACAGTTAACTATCTCATAAGTCAGTATCTAAAACTCTCTAGACATTAGAACTTTTCATTTTCTTCTATTGTAATGTTCTTTGTATGAGTTGGAGTATTAAATTTGCAGTTGTTTTGGTCTGGAAATTTCTGAATATATTTTAGTTTCTGTTTCAAATCACTATTTTACTTTTCTCTGTTTATGTTGCAAAATTTCCCAGTTTAACTGTCAGTGTCACTACTGTGTTTTCTATTCTCCCTAGCAGAATGGGAAGATGTCAAAAGTAAATTTAACATGAATATTGGAAATACTCTTCATTTCAGCTTTTCACAACTGAATGTGCTGCCCTTGTCAAGAGGCTTTCAAGACACTTCTCAGTACAGTTGTTCAAGCTGAGTTGTCTTAAGCTAACTATGAAATATGCATACAAGAGAGAATGTGTGCTTGCATGGTGACCCTTCTGATACCCATGAGTACACAGCTAACTATTAATAAAATCAAATGTATTTACTATGCAGATAATCTATTACTAAAGAAACTGGGAACGCTGAGGAAAAATCTGATCTCTCCCCTTCAGACCACATTACTGTATGGACTCTGCAGATATGAAATTTGTTACAGTTTATTGAAAGTACTTTGTGGCTTATGGAAAATAGCTGTTTATGAAGTAAATGTTCTGTGTGTCCACTCAGACTCTCCATTGCGTAACTGTATGTGACAACAGGGAATATGACTCAGCAATTCACATATTGCTCCATATTTCTTTGGGTTAGCTAAATTAATTTATTCATGTTCAGTGATATATTTCTATGTTAATGTTGTCACTGACTTCATGGACATTGTCTGTCCATGTGGAAATAGGTCCTGTAAAGTAAATCAGCAAAGGTGTTGCTCTAGGCAAGTGAAGTAAATAATTTTATTTCAACCCTACACGTCATTTTCTTCTAAAAGGAATAATTCGGACAACTTTCTGAAAGTTTAAGTGAATGTACTGTTTCTGATACTTCATCATTCTGATAGCCTGAAGATTTTCATAACATTAGCGTTACTTTTCACAGACAAACAGATTCAGCCAGATATCCTTCTGTATTCATGGCTTATATATGGCTCTATAACTGTAAAATCAATTGTAATGGATTTTTAAAATGAAATCAATGGCCCAGAGGCAATTATATCAATGCAGGTGATATAAAAGCCACATATTTCATATATGCAATCTGTTTCTAAACAGCTCCCAAGTTGCACAATGTAATGTGCATTACTCAGTGCTCCTGAGCTGAGTCATCAAGTAAAATGAAAAGGACTTGAAGAGGTCTCCTTTTTTAAAACCAATATTCTTCTTGAGAAAAGCAACTTTAGAGTTTAATTGAGAATGCATGCCTCATCTTACGCTTACATAAAGGATTTTCTGACTCAAAATAATAAATGTATATGAGTCAACATTCCTGGAAAAAGCTGATGTCAGGGGCCACAAGAGAGGTCTACTTCCCAAGGGAAGGAAAACCAGAAGCTGGAAATGATGGTGAGGCAGGCAGAGACAGTGTCCTTTTAGGGCAAGACAGTCCCACAGTTTCTGAACAAGAATGTACATGTCTGGTGATGGTCGCTGAGGTCTGCAGAGCAGTTCCTGGCTCATTCTCATACTGCTCCCACCTGGTCCTGGGTTTCATGTTTGTGCCATCTTGGAGTTGGCTTCTTGTTCAAGCGGTCTGGCCCCAGCAGGAACAGGGGTTGCACACCCTGTTCATACCCTCATACTGGCAATGACAGTTGTATAAGAAGTAAATTGCATGATGTTTTTCTTGTTTGCTTTCTTGTTTGTTTTTTAAACAGAAGCTCAATCAAGGCCAGATTTGGTGTTTGGACCACATAGATACACAACTAATTACTCATCTTCTCTCTAATACATAATGTTAACTGCAACCAAGTTTCCAAATGGTGCTTGAATGACAGCCCAGAATTTTCAAGTCCTCCATGTATTCACATAGCAGGAAAAATACGACAGAACCTGTACAGGCATAAGAGATCAAAGCATCAGCCTCCAACTTAATGGACTATCTTTTGGTCTCAGATTAATCCACAGCTATTGCTAGTCTGACACATCATTGCTGTAGAGGCTCAGAACTGCAAAACGAAGTTCTTATTTGCGTAGTGGTTGGAGGCTTTATGATCACCTTGCCCAAAAGTTCTTACTAGGTAGCAGTTTCCAGAAATTTTTAGCTCTAGCTAGATCTGAATATTAACTCCACCTCAAAATTTTCTCATAGCAGTTGTTATAAGAGACTAGCTTTCATGCTGGAAATTCTTCTGACATTTGTCAACACATTCCCTTAGAATTATGCCACAATATACTACTCTTGAGGAAATAGTGCACCCTTCTCCTTAAGAAGTGTCCATGTATTTGCTAAAGTGAGTGGGTCCCTGAGACATTCATATTGATATTTTTATACTATTGTGTTATTATACTAATAATAATAATAATAATATTATTAATATAATATCCTCTGAATATCTTATTTCAGAGGAAAAAATAGGTCCCTTCACTGGTGACATCTCTGAACTCAGAAGCAAGTACGTCCCAGCTCTGGTTTTGCTATCTAAGCAAAAATGAGAACCAACTGTGAGTTTTAAAAAATATGTGGAATTTTTTTTATCATAAATTGCTATCAAGAAGCAAAAAGCATCATGCTGATCAGCAAATCTCTCAGATATATATTTCTCTAGTTTCTTTGTCAATTAAATTAGAAGCCCCGAAAGAGAAATCCTGAAGTTATATAACTTTTCTGAGCTTTATTCATATAAAGCCAGGAAGTTCTTTAAGGATTGCAATAAAGTAATTCATTTGTACCTGGATTGTCTTTTACACTCATTGCAAACAGTGGAAACATCACTTTAACTCAAATGAGGTAGATAAATATTCTTTCTTAATTATTGTTCTCATTATTTTAAACTTTAATTGCATATTCATTAATTAGGAAGCTTCAGGCATCTGTAATGATAGCTTAAAACATGGACCATTAACAAATGTAACAGTGCATTAAATTTTGCCTATTATGCAAATTATTTCAGAGGTCAGAAATTGTTATTTCCTTCATAAAGTACACAGGAAACGCTGTTCAGCAAGACACAAAATTAAAAGGTTAGGCAATAGTTCTGAATCCTGGTTTTTAATAATGCCATCCTACTTGTCCGGAGAAATAGTAAATAAGGAGGAACTAATTCAGCATTTCTTAAGATGGTGACCATTCAAAAGACAGCTAACTTTAAATCAGTAATAATGGTTGATATTATCTGATGATAATGATGTTTCTTTGAACAGTCTGGCTGTCTATTCTTTATCTATGGCGATAGTGTCTTTAACTGGGTCTTTCTCTGCTCATTAGTTGAAGATAAAGGTAATATCAATTAGATGTCTCTTTATAGCTCAACTAAAGTGATTGTCCATCTGATTAGTGAAAGTAGTAGCCTCATTTAAAATCAGCTTCTCAATACGAATAAGGAAGATACTTTTTTAATAATAAAGGATATTTTTACTAGCATTATTATTGTATCAAAAACTTTCTTCTTTAAGTCTGTTTAGTTTAATGATTTGTAGTAGAATTTTTAGAAAGTATTAGGCTTGATCATTCTGTAGTTCATCTTCTTCATAATCTGTGAAATTATGAAACTGTTGAGTTTAGATTAAAAGGGTAAGAATGGACAAAACTAATGGTCTGAATACTTGTTACAATAAGAATTCCTGCTGGAATAGGATAAGGTCAAGAAGATACTCCTCCTATGTAGCCTTACAGGCAAGATTATGTCTTCAGGACTGAATTTCAAGACAATGTTTTGTACTTCCAAATCATAACAAAACTCACAAACTGCTAATACCTGAAAAACACAAAAAAGACTTTGATATTTTAGACTGTTTAGAAAATAAACTATACCTTTTTCATTAGTTTTTATTTAGAGAACTCTCAGTTACGTTGTAAAGCACCAAAGGGAAGTTGTATGAAAACCATACTGCCAACATCAGTCTGAAGGTTTGTGTCTTGTTCTCCTGGTCTCCTGTTTTACCTTGCAGCTTTCATGGCTTTCAGGTTTCAGTAAACTGTACAGTCTCTTTTAGGTTCTCAGAAAAATCTCTCTTTCCATTGCCTTAGAGGCTTTACTGAAAGCTCTCAGTCTCATTTCTGCTGCTAGGTTCTACCTCACTAGAGCTCTCTAAATCTGCCCCATGCTGCACTCCAGTTTCTTTAGTCAAAGGAGCTCAGTACCAGCAGTCTTGGATAGATACATGTGGCTTTGCACCTTGACTCCAGCTAATGTGGAGCAGTACAGACAGGGCAAGGCAATTCAACAGCTTTTTCTCTTGCTTAGTCACACTCTTACAGTGGACTAGAGCAGACAGCAAAGAATAAACTGCAGGAAAGCTCTCCAGGTTAGCTGAAATTCCAAGGAGAACCACATTTAATTCTTGTTTCATTTTAGTTAAACTTGTTACAAATTAATTTAAAAAAAATTAGACATTTATAATATCTAGAGCCATAAGGCATTACCCTTTCTGTTCCTAAAGGATGACAAGAAATTTTTTGCAACTCATGCAAGGATATCTTTGGAAAAAGAGGGAGAAACATTATAAAAGTCAAGATACTCACTTGGCAGTGTATTCTGCAATTGTTATATGATGTTTCACGTAGGAGGCATATTAACTGGATGAGGATGGAGAAGTAGAAAAACATAAATGTTAACTAGGTATTTATTTTATTTTACTTTATTTTATATTATTTTATTTATTTATTTTACAAGGTTACATTCCTTTGAGTCTGGGCAGTGAAAATTTAAAATTGTCTTTTCTCTTCCACCTGACAACCTGAAAACTTGAAACATGAAGGAAATACAGTCTAGGCTGGGACTGACATTGTGACTGAAGAATTAAAGTTTCATGACCAGGACAGCCAGAAGCTGAGACTCATAGACAAGGGGAATGGCAGGCTATGGGGAAAGACAGAGAAATGAGAAAGAAGTTTGTAGGAAAAATAAAATGAAATAAAATCATTAAAATAAAATAAAATAAAATAAAATAAAATAAAATAAAATAAAATAAATATTTGATTAACTTTCATAAGATGTTCTCCCATATCTCTATGCATATTCACTTAATTTTTTTTATACTCATTTAAGATCTACTTTAACAATGCTTGGCCTTCTAAATTACTAAATGACTAAGTATTTAAAATTCATTTTCTGCCATAAAATATATTTTAAAAAGTGAAAATAAATGCAACGTATGTGTCTGTTTTCTAAGCAGATCTGTTTGGCATTGTTTTGGGGAAATACACTTTATTCCTACAGAACTAATGTTAAGAGTTCCCTAATGATTGTGATTGTCCTTTCATCTCTATGCCATTCAGTTCAAATTTTGCTTCAAGTGAAACAGATGTTAGCTTTAGATGTTTGTGGTTTTGGAGGAATGAGTTATTTTGTGTCACTATCTATTGTAGTTCAGGAAAAACCTCTTCAGAGATATTAAGCAGTCACATTAAAATATTAGATACTGATATATAGGAGCAAATAGCATATTTAATGGATTCCCCTACTTCTTTGAGCGCCCTTTGTAAGAGATTCCTTTCTCTATGCTTTATACCCTTGGTATTTCTGTGTTTGAAGACAGCAGGAATTCTACAGAATACATTTAGTTTTGTTGTGGTTTGACCCAGCAGATAGCTAAGTCCCACACAGTTGTTCGCTCACCCTCCCCCCTCCCAAGGGGAGAGAATTAAGGAATAAATACGGTAGAACTCGTGGGCTGAGATAAAAGCTGTTTACTAAGACAGCAGAGACAATACAAGAAATACCAGTACATATACATATATATAAGAAACAACAAATGATACACAAAGCAAGGGACCAACGACCGATACCCAGCCAGCCAGCAGCCCCTCCCTCCGAGCAAGAGACTCCCCTTCCGTAAAAATCACATGATGTTATATGGTATGAAATAGCTCTTTGGTCAGTTTGGGTCAGCTGCCCTGGTCCTGTCCCCTCCCAGTTCCCAGCTCCTTATGCCTCCTAACTGCTTCACTGAGGAACAAAATATGTCCTTGGCTGTGTTCAACACTGCCAGGTGTTATGAGTTTTGTTTTTCTTCTGAGACCAAAACATAACTTCATACCAGACACTATGAGAGAAGTAACTTCTGTTAGAAACTAAGGCAAGTTTTTACTCATTTTACTTATGTCATTATGCTAATGTTGGCATGTGCCTACTTGGGAAGTAATGTCCATCTCCCTTTGCATATTTATAATTCAAAGTCTTACAAATATATAACCAATCAGACATGTAATCGTCAGCATCACATAGTGTCTTGTTCAGATAGTCTGAATTGAGGCAGCTGCAATCTTTTGATTGCATGGTAGATGCAACAATACCTTACAGGCAGAGTAGAGGTGCTACAAAACATTTGGAAAAAACATAATGAATGGAAAGTTAAAGAATAATGCTATTTCCCTGAGTGATGGACAACTGAAATTTGAAAATCTTTTAAAAAATGAAGTTGTCATACCTTTCAATTGATGTTGGACTCGATGATCTCTAAAAGTCTCTTCCAACCCCTATAATTCTGTGATACTCCGCCTTATTAAAACACATTACTCAAATAATCTGGACTTTTTAAGTTTCTCCATTATCTTTCCTTTCTTTCCTGAGCTTTCAATGTGTAATGGTACTTTACTTTTTTTTTTTTTTTATCTGTTCCTCTCATGACCCCTGCAAATGATTTTTCAGTAAGGTAACCAGATTTTCTATCTGTTGTCTATGTTCTCATAGCACAATGTATGTAGTACTAGTTCTTGAACTGCCAGTACATACCAGTAACAGTGCTGAGGTTTTTAGTTACTCTTATCCATTGCCCTCTACAGGGAGCACGAGGTGGTCTATTTGACCTCTGTGTATTGCATATCTGTCACAGATACACCCTCTATTACCACCTAATGACATCCTCAGGTGTTCAGTTATAATCCTCTGCCTTTCGTGGAATTATTCCATAAAAATGTGTTTCCCTGCAGTATGCTTTTTAACATGTAAATACTGTGAAGTATCATCACATCAGGTGGCAGTCTGACATATGGTAACTGCAGTCAGCTCTGCATGTAATGTTCTCATTTCTAGGGAGCTAATAAAGTTAATTATTCAAAATCATCAAGCATACCATTAGCATTGAGATGGCTGCCTGATTTTTTAGTCACTTACTTCACTTAACATCCCGCATATGCCCTTTCTAGAACTTCTTCTTCATAATGTTATACATCTGCTCCTTAGTTTCTTCTAAGGAAAATCTTTCCATAAACGCTACATGCCAAAGTACTCTCTGACCAATTTAAATGAATAGTTCATAGAACTAGATACACTTTTTATTGTAAAACAGCACAATAATCACTTTCAAACTCCTCACACATACCTTCATGTGAACTTTATGCTCTCTAGTAATGTTATGGGGGGAGAAGGAGATTGTTATTTTTTTCTTACACAGCTGCTTACTGGTTTGCCTTTAAAATAAAAGTTATATATATTTAAATTAGATAGGGATGATCAAATCTTTGGAATGAAAAAGTGTGAGGAATGATTATAATTCAGTTCACTGTTGGTTATTATACTAACATTCATAAAGAAAAAGCAGGTATTTTAAAATATCAGTTATTTGTGGCAGGCAACATCTACATTGTTGTGTTTGTACACACCAGGCTCTGCTCCATCATGAGGATCTATTAACAATGAAATAAGGCAGATAATAAAATATCTAACAATTCATTATAGATTATTATTTATTAATTCCTTGTATTTGAGCCATAATATTTTTCTATTATTTTTTGTCAGGCCAAATGGATTGATAAGGTCCTCAGCTGACAAAAAGCTTTGTACGTTGCTAATGACTCAAGGTATTTATTTATTGTTTTCTTTTTTTGCTTGTTTTATTTTTCTTTTTTCTGTTTTTTTTTCTTGCCCAGGAGTGACCGAAATTGTCCACTATTATGTCCACTTTAAAAAAAAGTATTGACTCATAACTCTGTTGGTGAAGCATTTTTGGAAGGATAGAAGGTAAGTATCTGGAAGTTCTGAAATAGATTTTCTCCTCTTTTCTTATTAATGCATCAATGGTAAGCTATACTGTTTTGTTTGTTTGTTTGTTTGTTTTTGAGTCTTTATGGACTCTGCATTAAAATTCTTGGTAAGAGGGGAAATACAAAACACCTGTACAGAAGGATGCCAATCTTGAGAGGAAAATCAGTAGGCTCGAGCAGAGCAGGTGTGACTCACTCAGCAAACTCTGATTCAGGAGATGGCAAATGGAAGATACAGGAATAAAGAAACATGCTTTGTTTCAATAAAACCCACAATCTGCTGAGCTTACTGCCCCCAAAATTCAAGTTTTAAAGGAGTTAGTGACACAAGGATCAGATCTCTTTGCCGCATCATGCTTTTGTGTGGATCGTGTCACCAAAGGAGATTTGATATATGTGCATTTGCTGTCTTAGTATCTCTGAAATGTAAGAGGTTGTTGAGATGTCTTCCAACCATGCTAGAGTACAGGGAGGTGAAAGTGAAAAGGAAAGTGAAAGCTTCACTCTTATTCAAGCTTTTGCCTGTCCAAAGCACTTGAATCTGATCAGTTTTTGAACCTGCTTAGGCAACATAAATATTGCTCTAACTTGCTTTGTCTTTTTAATTCCTTTAGTAAGTAAAAGTAGGTAGTATTGAGCACGCTGTTTCACTGTAGCACACTACAGACCACTGCCTTGTATCAGTCTTGTAGTTGCCTTCTGTCTCCATGTTTGATACTTACAGTATATCATCTTGAATGTCCCTTTGATATAACAAGAGAATTCTCCACTACTTGTTTAAATTAGTTCTCTATTTCCAATTCAGGAGTCAGGTATTTCCTTAATGGCACTTAAGAAATTATGAGTTTGAATTTTGGTGTCTGCTGATCTCCAAGCAAAGCTGTAGAGTGTCAGAAACTTTTGTCTGTTGAGAGAAACGGGTTTTCTGTTTTTCCCGTTTTATAAAACGAAGGTAATATGCGTAAGCAGAAATACTTAGAAAGGAGCTTTTATCTCCTTTATGGCCCCTATAAATTCAGTGAAATTCAATGAATCACATTGTAGCTGCTGAACATTCTACTAAAATTTTTAGGACAAAATGTAATTTGCTATTACAGAACTGTCTGTTATAATCCACTGGATTTAGTGAGATATAGTGGTGTAGATGTAGTGATGACCTACTGGTTAAGAAACCTATGATAATAACTTTTATATGTCTTCTTGGCTACAAAAGCTTCCAAAAAAGAATTTTACTGGCAGAAACTCACATACTATTTCTTCTCCTAATTAACAGTGTGAGAAAAACTTAATTCTGGAGGTACAGCCTTTAGTCAGTCCCACTCATTGTTGAACTTTCATGAGAGAAGTGTAATTGCTCTGCAGCAAACTTTTATAATTACCAAGAAGCACAGTCCCTAGTATTGTTAATTTCAGGGAAAAAAAGAAATACCAAGATTAACTGTGGCAAAAAATATTTTACACTTAATGTCCTATTCAAATGTACTTGTCAAGTACCTCTTAGGTTTTATTTGCAAATTTGTATGAAAAGACAGCTTTGAAAATGCTGCTTAACATCCTTAGGGGCTTCAGAAATATATACAAGACAAAACTGAGAGAAAAATCTGCATAAATCAGAAACTGGATGCAATAGTTCAAGGTATTTTATATACTTTGAGGTTTGGGTACTTTGGATTTTGGCTTGAGGAAATAGTTTCATAAACAAAGCTGTTAGAGCTTTTTGTATTAATGATTTTTCTATCCTACACACTGCAAATATGAGGGAAAATGAAAACAAGTTTGAAAGGAGTAAAATCGACAAGATATAGTTTTGAATTTTGATCCCAACCCATGCTGAAAGTCTAGAATTACAAAGTCTAAGGTTCTTGACCTTGATTTGTCTTTATTTTCATTTAAAAGCTATTTGCAATTTAATACCATTTAACAGGTCAAAACATGATGATAGAATGATAGATGTTAAGCTTTTGGACTGCACTTGAATTTGATACTAACAGTTAGCCTGAATTACTGTCTGTTGTTTTGTGAATACTTTGTGATTCACTTGAGTACATTCAGTATTCTGACAGACACAGCGCAAGAACTCCCAATTAATTTGTGACGTTTTGTGATACTTGGGACTAGGAATTGCTGTGTCATCACTCTTCTTGAGCTTTCTTTGTTTTTGAACTTAGTTTTATGTCTCTGGCCTTCTAATTTGTAGTATTTATTTATTTATTTATTTAATCTTTTATTTATTTATCTCTTATTTATTTTTGATGACTCTTTTCTCACTTATGGGACTTTAAATTCTTTTTTGTAGTCTTGTATTCAACTTTCTTCCTGCTTGTAGGTGTAAATCCTGTTCCTGATTATGATGACTCTCTTTTTCTCTTACATGCTCTCCTCAGGGTATAACTAGCGAATCAAATATCTGTAGGAAAACTTTTTTAATTCTGTCACATATTTTTTAAAAGTAACAAAATGAAAGAAAATCCTGACACCCCTTAAAATTCAGTCACTATGGTGAACAACAAGTATTTAAAATTTACACCATTTTATCTTTTGTGTTCCTGTCCTGTCTTCACATTTTCTAACTGATTCATAGTTTGGTACTTAGATGAGAAAGCTTCCTTTCAATTAATAGAAACTTCATTGCGTAGGACCAGAAAAAAGCCTTTCTTTCTGCTTTTAGCTGTATTCAAAATCAGCTTCCATTTAGCACAGAAATGCTAGGAAGGTTCATAGTGAGCATTAGGCCTTGGCCCAGCAAGGAAGGCTTTCTGGTGGGTTCACCCTGGGCAGCTGTGAAACACCCACACAGCTGCTCAGTCATTCCCCTCTCCTGCAGGCCTCATTGCCTTCTTACAGGTTTCTTAAAGCCCCTGGAATATTATTTTTTTTAAATGTCTGTATCTTTTTTGTTGTTATAGCATTAAAATTTATAGTACTGCGTTACTTCATCCCTGTAAGATTTTGTTAAGCTTTATCCTGGGATTCATACAAGCACTAACAATCAGCTACAAATCCCCAGAGATGACAAAAATAAATGATTATGAAGACCACTGTTGTTTTAATTTCAGAAACCTCTCTAAATCAAATTACCCTCCAAAAAATAAAAAAATAAAAAAAATCGTCAATTCTGACAGAGATCTCACAAAATTTCTCTTCTCTCAATTTTTTTCTTATTAAGACAATCATACAAGCAGAAAAGCACCAAAACTTCTCTGAGATAGAGAGCACCATTCTTGCTTGGGGTCATGCATGGAGTGCACAGGCCTTCGGGCTAATGCTGCTCTGCAGTTACACAAAGCACAGAATGTGAACTGTGTGCTTTCATTTTGAACTATTTGCAGCCCTGTATGTAGCTTCAATTTCTGTGCTTCAGATAAAAGTGATCAGTGCTTATTCTGTAATGTCTTCGATCCCTTTAGTAATGCTTTGTTTGTTTTCAACTTTCCTGTGATATATAAATTGTTTCTTCAAGGAACTAAAAGTGAAGTCAAGCTATTACAAATTGAAGAAAATTATAGAGTCATAAATTTTTAGAACCATAGAACAGCTTGGGTTGTAAGAGACCTTAAAGACCAGCCAGGTCCAACCCCCCTGCTGCAGGCAGGGTTGCCATCTGCTAGAAGATCAGGTTGGCCAGGGCCCGATCCAACCTGGCATTGAACACCTCCAGCGATGGAGGATCCACAACTTCTCTGGACAACACATTCCAATGTGTCATCATCCTCTGAGTAAAAAATTCACCCCTGAAACCTAACCTAAATCTCCCTTTTTGAGTTTAAAAGCATTCTCCTTTTCCTATCACTACCAATTTTCAATCCAGAGGATGGTGAATTCATTAGGACAAACTCTGGAATACGTTTTGACTTGGAATATCAACTACAGTATTGCTTTTGACTTTTTATACCTATTTTTATATTAATTGTGCCAACTATTAAAGTTCATGCATCACTTACCATTAACCTGATTTCACGCTGAAGTGTTAGTTAAAAAACAAGTGGCTCAAATACAATATATGATAAAAGAAACTTCAATTTCCCATCACCAAAGTTTAAGTTTTTAAGTGAATGAGAGAATGAGCAGTATTATTGCTGATGTTTCACATCACAAAAAATATCAGCTAATGTGATACTATAGTATTAAGTATTTTTTCTTACATTGTCATAAGATTTGAATGATGAATGAGAGACTTTAATCACCTTTTCAGCCAAGTAGAGTATTCTAACAGATTAAGAAATGATTAGATAATCGGGAAGAATTTGTAATTCTACTTTCACATTAGCTGGAACTTCCATTGATCATTTATAGCTTAATCTAATAACTACAGTGATGATAATGAAATTGCCATTAACTTTTAAGATTTTTGACCAATGTTGGAAATCATATAACTTGAATTCTATAGTACATTTGTCTAGGCCATAGTTAAAAATATAGTATGATTTTTACTAACCCATAATCATATTTTCGTCCCAAATCAAGAACTGTTAAGCATGAGTTTCTAAACAAAAAAGAAATCATTTTGTTATCTCTCTGAAAAATAAATATGTATGTGAAGTTCTTTACCTCACTGTTCTTCATATTAGTCAGATTAAAAGAGTACACATATTTCAAATGTAAGGCATATCAATCTTTATACTAAAGCCCACCAAATTAAATCTTTTTTGAAAGCTTCTGCAAGGGCTTGACATTTTTATAATCAATGGAATATTTTCCACGTTTCTTTGAGTAATGAGAAGATAATTTGTTTCAAAGTCAGAGAGGATTACTAAGTGACTGAAATACTTGTAAAGATTTGACTTTTGAATAAATTTAGAATTAAATTAAAATCTGGAAATACAAATAATTGTTCTCCCTTTCACTAGTCAATGATAATGATTTTTCACAGTATTTGTCAGAAGTTCAGTCTCTAATTGACTTAAGAGCAAAAGCTTGTCAAATACAATTTTACTATTAGATTTAGGGCTGCAGACAGTAATTTATGAATACATCTGTAACATCATTTAGACTTCTTTTGCATTTCCAATAAATGTGTGTTGGTCTTCTTCCCTTCCCTTCCCTTCCCTTCCCTTCCCTTC
>WBMW01006309.1:30689-49550 GCA_013396635.1 Penelope pileata
CCCTTCCCTTCCCTTCCCTTCCCTTCCCTTCCCTTCCCTTCCCAGAATCTCTTGAAAGGGATTTAGTAAAATTCAATTTCAAGGATATAAAATGGGTCAAGACTTACACTGCAAACATTCCATCTATAATTATAGATAATTCTGATACTTACAATGAGTGCATGTATATGTGTTAATGGAAAAGGCCAAATGCTAGCACAGAACATCTACATCCATCTAATCTTACTGTTGTTTTTTTTTCAATAATACCTGTAAACAATGAAATAGAGAACATAAATCACTGTATCTAACCTTGTCCAATCCTAATATTTTTGATACTTCTGTAGTTACTTATTTTTGTTATATGCTCTTTTTTGACACAAAAATAACAGCACTAACCTTCTTCCATATTCTAGACTAAATTATTTTTTTCTCCACAGGGCTTAACTTTCTGTTCAGCCATCGAGTGCTGTGAGAAATGAACTAGACAAATATCATGTTAAACCTTGGACTTCAAGATAATAGATTTCAGCTTGTTCAAGGCTCTGCTTGTCAGGGTCTCATCAAAGACTGCCCTTGAGTATAAAGGGCTTGGGAGAACAACTTGATCTTCAAGGACGTCCTTCTGAAGGCACAAGAGCAGTTGCTTCCTATGCACTGGAAATCAAACAAGCATGACAGAGGGCCAGAATGGATGAACAAGGGGCTCCTGATGGAGCTCAAAAGTAAAAGAAAGTGCAAGGTGGAAGTGGGGATGGGGTACCCAAGAACAGCATAGAGATGACTAGATGAGTTAGTGAAACGCCAGAGAGCATAGCAAAAATTTGATGAAAAACAATACATTATTTCTTCTTTCTCAGAAATTAATTTGCTTTCAGAAAGTTGTTCACAGCAACTATTGAAAAATATATGGCATTTTATCTCATTGATCAACAGAATTGAACTCCACAGAAACCAACCACTGAGAACGAGTGACAGATATGCTTGATTGTATTTGTATCATAGAATCATAGAATGGCCCGGGTTGGAAGGGACCTCAAGGATCATCAAGTTCCAGCTCCCCTGCCACAGGCAGGGCCACCAACATCCAGATCAGGTACTAGATCGAGTTGCCCAGGACCCATCCAACCTGGTCTTGAACACATCCAGGGTCGGGGCATCCACAACCTCTCTGGGCAGCCTGTTCCAACACCTCACCACTCTCTCAGTAAAGAACTTTCCTCTGACGTCTAATCTAAACCTTCTTTCCTTCAGCTTAAAACCGTTCCACCTTGTCCTATCACTATCCACCCTCGTGAAAAGTTGATTGCCCTGGTGTTTATAATCTCCTTTTAAATACTGGAAGGCTGCAACGAGGGCCCCCTGCAGCTTTCTCTTCTCCAGGGTGAACAACACCAGCTCCCTCAGTCTATCCTTGTAGGGGAGGTGTTCCAGCCCTCTGATCACTTCTGTGGCCCTCCTCTGGACCCTCTCCAACAGCTCCACATCTTTCCTGTATTGGGGGTCCCAGACCTGGACACAGTACTCCAGATGGGGCCTCATGAGGGCAGTTTAGAGAGGGACAATTACTCCCCTCTCCCTGCTGGCCACCCCTCTCCTGATGGAGCCCAGGATACCATTGCCCTTCTGAGCTAATTCTTCTTTTCTTTTTTATTTCTTATATGCTTCCTATGACTACTGAAAGCTTTCGTCTTTCTCAGTGTATATCTAGCACACCCAGTCTGACACCAAGTTAATTTAAGTATAATTCGTATCTATATAGGGCTTTACATTCTGTAATAGTTTCAGAAAAAATTAACTAATCTTTAGCCTTTCTTTATGAAATAAGTATTTAATTATTATCTTAATTTTATAGAAGGGGAAACAGAACATAGTAAGTTAAACGTACTATCAGGACCACACATCAACTGAAAGATAGAGCTATGGAGGACCCCCAGTCTCAGTTTCATTACTTGAATGCTGTAGATTACCTTGGATTCAAAGATCTGTTCAGTGCCGAAAGCCAGAGACAGGAATAAGACAGAGAGTAATGCATTAGCTACCCAAATGTAAGCTTAGCAACATGATAATTACTCATTAGGATTTTCTTTAGGATAGAGGCTATTGTTTTATATTGTCTACTTATATGCCTTTTGAATAAAGCTGCTTCTCACAAGGATGATTAAGGTAAATATTATTAGTAGTATCAGTGAAGCCACACTGATGCTTTTCAGAGCCTATAGATAAAATGATATTGGGTTTATCTGCATTTACTATTGCAAACACACGATTATCTGGCTCTTCTGGGAAGCCTGTTTCCTCAAGTAATGAAAAAGGTGTTATAAAACTGCAAATAATTACATTTATATATTTTTTTATAAATTACAACATAATCTGCAGTACTTGTAGAAGTAATAGATTAATTTTCTATCTTAATGATTATTTTTTATGTTCTAAGTGTAGATAACCCCATTGTGTAAAGCAACAATTAATACATACCATCATGCAGGGTTTTTTTTGTTGCTGTTTTTGTTTACATCTTTTCATTTTCCTTTAACTATTTTCCATTTTTTCACATACATTATTTCTATTTCCATCAGCTGGAACCTGTATCTCGTTCTTGAGTTAAAGTTCTACTATTTTTACTTCTGCTATTACTAGAAGTGTGGTGTTTTAAACTAAGCCTTTGTCGCTGGATTTTAGTGTGAAGCTTGTTTGTTTGTTTTGCTTTGTTTTGTTTTGTTTGTTTTTACAAATGAAGAGATAACTTTAAGGTATTTTACACATCTTTACCTTCCTTGAAAAGGCAATTTCCTGAATGAGCAGAGATCTAAATGCAGGGAACTTCCTGCAGTATTACTGCAACACACTTTGATTTCAATCATGACAATAACTTTTTATCTCAATAGTACTTATCTTTTATGCATTATCCATCATTGAAAGTTTAAGAAGAAAAGGTGGTTTTGTATGATGTCTTAGCTGGACAACCACATTTTTTTCAGTTAGTGTAAATAGCTTTGTTAAAATCTGCTTGTATTAAAAAAGTAACTTAAGTACTGTGTGATTTTATGTAACATTTGTCAAAGTGAATACTGATTATAGCTTATTTAAATAAAATTGTCAGTCAAATCTCTGAAATGTATTTGATTCAGAAGTAGGGAGATAGAGGTTAGAGTTCTCAGCCTTATTTTAAATTTGAAATTTAAAAAGTTGGACACTGTCCCCATAATTTCTGCAAAATCTTTTGCTGCAGTTTCCTCTTGTTACTGGTTAAAACCATGCTGTCTATTCCTCAGGTTAGTGAATCACGAGATATTCACATTCATCCTTACTCTCATATTCCATATTCCATTCTCCCTTTGTGAGAAATGTAAAGAGGGAACTGTAATATCTGGTGAATGTTAGTAGCTCTTCTTCATTTTCCCATCAGATTCAGAAAAATCTACAAAGAATACTTGCAAGCCAAATCCATGGTGCCAAAGTTTTATTGAACAGTCTTATAGTCAAAAGATAGCTCCAGAAGCAGTCCTTTGGGGAATGAAAAAAATTGTATGTACATACTGATGCAGAGCACTACAAATACTTGCAGCTTTGAAACATACTTGAAATGGATTGTAGTCTTGTCAGTCCACCCCTTGGTCCATGGGACAGATATTTTTTTCACCTTCTTTTAACAGGAAATATTTTAAATCAAATGTTTCTTGTTAGTGCCATAAAACTGAAAAAATGATGACATTGAAAGAATCATGGCAGCTTAATGATGTGAGAATGTATTTGTTGGCTGAGAGTACTGACTAACATGGAAATATTGTAAAGTTATTTTCCCGAGAAGTCATAGGAAAAAGTTCTTCAAAATCCCTAAGAAAAATACTTGAGAAAGCTTTCATTTTGAGAAAATGACTTCAGATTTTTTTCCTCCTGGTATTTCCTGACTGAAGTTAGTTGACTTAGGGTAAATTTGTATAATTTATTCTATTATAGCAAAAGCAAGATTAATTTTTTTCCCCATCTTTTTAATATTACTTATTTATTTTGGGGTTAGATCTTATCACAGAACTGCAGAGTCACAGAACTGCAGGGGTTGGAAGAGTCCAACCCAATATATATGCTGTGTGTGAGAAATTGAATCTATTTATGTAGAAAATGCATGTGCACACCTTTCCCACTGTACTTTTACATGAAATCAAGATTTTCAGCCATCTCTCATGCTTAGAGATTTCTCTTTATCTGTCATTTTACATTTACTAATGCTTCCATTTTAGTCTGAACAGTAAATGTAGATGCATACTTTCAGTGTTTTAATGGTACAATTGCTCATTCTCCTTGCTGTTAAGATAGCCAAACTTAATGGACAAGTAATATGACAGATTAGTTTCTCTATGTACAAAGGGAAATCACAGAATCACAGAATCACAGAATTGCAGGGGTTGGAAGGGACCTTGAGAGATCATCGAGTCCAACCCCCCTGCCAGAGCAGGTTCCCTACTGCAGGTTGCACAGGTAGGCGTCCAGGCGGGTCTTGAATATCTCCAGGGAAGGAGACTCCACAACCTCCCTGGGCAGCCTGTTCCAGTGCTCTGTCACCCGCACTGTGAAGAAGTTCTTCCGCATGTTGGTGCGGAACTTCCTGTGCTCCAGCTTAAGGCCGTTGCCCCTTGTCCTGTCCCCACTGACCACCGAAAAGANCCCAGCCTGTACTGGTACATGCGGTTATTCCTCCCCAGGTGCAAGACTCTACACTTGCTTTTGTTGAACCTCATCAGGTTCCTCTCTGCCCATCTCTCCAGCCTGTCCAGGTCGAAATAACTTGCATCATTTGATATCCATCAATAAGATAACCCTTCATAAAGTCTGTGCTTATTTTCTATTTATCTTTGTCTAGATACTTACACCTGCAGGTCTCTCTCTCGCTTACTTCTCTTTCTTTCTCTGTCAGTATAAAAAGAACAATAGAGATTCATATATGCACGTTAAACACAAATTTTTATGCTCCCTGTATTTACTGAAATATTTTTGCACAATTTTGGAACTGATTGAAACAGTTGATTCTTTGCCCTAGAAGTTTTGATAATACTGTATTTAGTCCCTCTGTATCCCTTGATCAGTTAAAGATTTTCAGATCCTTACATAAAAAGTATCAATGCTTACCACTGTTTTTTTTTTTTTTTTTTTAATGTATGACAAATCAGCAGGCTTTTACAGTTAAAACCTAAGAATGTTTTGTAAAAATTCTGTATGCACACCAGTGGAAATAGTGCACCGTATGTGCATTGTTAGACTGTGATAAATGTATTATTCTGTAATGTAAATATGTTTGCAGAAAAATCTATAAATGATAAAGAAATACTAAATATAACTGTGTCTTCGTATTTGATAGTGTGCTGACAGGTTAAATACATCAAAAGTCTGGCTAAATAATTCTTTTGTTTTTCAATAAACAAAGTCTAAAAGATTGCCTTTCCTTCAACCACATGCACATGCAACTAATATACAATGTTTTCTCACTAGTATGTAGCTCAGTTTGTGTATCACTTGAAAATCAGAATTTTCACTTAGACTTTAAGATTAGGGAAAAGCATTTCCGTTTCTGTTGTTTTGCTCATCCTGCATGCAACTTTTAAGTGAGACTATAATAAAGGAAATATTTCACTATTTATTTTTAGTGGTTAATTGAATATTTTCAAAGAACTTTTGTTTGTAACAAATAAGAACACCTGTACACTTCTGTCATATATTGTTACAGTATCTTACACCTCATATTATGTATCTAGTAGACAATTAGGAAATACGTCATAAAAATTCCTGTGGACAATGAAGATCAACCTGATATAATTAAATTTATTTGTGCAAACTTTTTAAAGGACAGAGGATCCATAGTGGTAAAGAAGCATTTATTAATTTATTTCCATAGTGTTATGTAAGCCATCAAACTCTTAAACATTTTCATTTTTGTATTAATTTTATACAAGGTTTGAAAGCTGTAAGTGTAAACGCCTAGATCTTCTAGTCATACATATCTTCATAAAAGTTAAGAGAAACCATTAAGAAGCACAGTAAAGAGAGAGTACAATCATGAATAAATTTTATTTAAAATAATGCGATATAATGGAAGTACAGGCTTTCACTCAGAAGAAATTGAACTTTGGTTCATTTAGAAGCTCCTTCTCGTTTTTTGTTTCATCTGAAAAGTAGGACAATCAACACCTTTCTTCTTAGAAAACCAATTAGATATAATAACATTACCTTACTATGAGAGGTTTTTCTAAAAATAATGAAATATACATGCAAATATATATTTTTTTAACTTTGGAATTTCTTTATTCTCAGCTCAACACAATAATGTACAATAACTCACCTTTGGTATATTCATTGAAGCTGTGGAGTGTAAAAATCATCAAAGATTCGATTTTTCAAACGAACTAAAAATAACACCATTGTCTATTCTTTTTTCATTTAAAAATCTGAAACCAATATTTTCAATTTAATCTTCAAACTGTATTATAATAATCAGTTTGGGCTAATACATATTTAGTGTCAGACAGTGCCTTCCACTCTGTTAGAATGAAAGATTATAGAAGGCAGAAATGAATTTTGGTCACCAAGACATTACATAAACTCGGAAAAAAATAGTAAGTAAATGAGATTTGGAATCCTTTTGAGAATTTTTTTTGTGAATAGGAAATGAGCATATCAACAACATACTATGATATCTCTTGCCAAAAATATATTTTCGGTAATAAAATATACATTTATTGCAATTATTTCCCCTTCTAGAAACAGAAAATATTCGCAATATTTTTCTGAATGATCATATGCTTGAATCTTTAATTCTGAATTCTTTAGCAAGTTTACTGGAGACTTATCCATGTCTAATGCAAGTTTACACATAATAGTGAAATTTCATCAGTTATTGCACATAATCTTTCTTCCAAGCAAATTGTTGTGCTTGAAATATCTATAAGCATTTTCTACAGAGAAACTGGTTGGGTTTTTTTGCAATTACTCACTTTATTGACTTTATCACAAACCTTTGCCTCTGTTCAGAGGGCCTCTGTTCTTGTTGTTGTTTGTTTGTTTGTTTGAATAGATGTTACTTTAATAATCAAACTTCTAAATTTTTAATTCCATTGAAAGTAGATAATGTGTTCATTCAATAATTTGACGCATACATTTGGTAAATATCAGTCTGTTTTCAAGAGAGTTGTAATGTTAGAAGAAGAAATCATGTTATACTTTTGATATTTAATATTCAGTCTATACCCTATCTTTCTGCTGCCAGAAAGCTAACACCAGTGGAATTGCCTGGCAACAACATGACCCCAGTGCAAAATACTGGTATGTATTTTTTCCTAAAATGCCATCTGGATCCCAATAATTTTAGCTTTTCTTGACTATTATTTTGGCATGCTTTACTGTTGGATGTTCTATCATGGTGGATTTATTTAAAAGGGCAGCTGATGGTCAGGCGGCTGATTTTCTCTCTCTGTTTCCAAACATCATTTTTATTTGGTAGAATCTTTTGTGTGAATAATTTCACTTTTGCTCATGTGTTAAGGAGCTTTTGGACAAAGTATATTCCTAAGATGTCTGGTATTAAGGCTTTAGTTCTCTTTAACCCACTTAATCAGAAGAAACTGTCAGCACTGTGCCTCCTATGTCAAGGAGGAGAAAGTACTATTAAGACAATTCATTATTATCCTAAGTATTAGCGCACGTTTGTTTTGACATTATATCAGTACATACTGCAAAATGACAAATGTAGCACATAGTTCTCTAAGAAAGAATTTTCAATACAGGTACATTTGGGCTTATATTTGTTGAAGTAAAATTATAGTTTGATTCTGAAGTCTCATTTTGATTGGTGATGGACTTAAGTGCTTTCTAGTGAATTCCTTTAATGTAAATCAAATCACAATCTTCTTCATGGTAGGCCAAAAGTAATGTGTTTGACTTGCAAACTTCAATGCTTATAATCTCTTCCGTGTCAGCTGCATCGTGAACTGCTTGGATCAGAAATTTGAAATATCTCACAGCTACTGTTGGCATTACTATTATTACTTTCATAGCTCTAACACCCAGAAATCACTGCCACATTGAGTTTGGCAGTATAAAGAAGTAACACAACATGATCATTGTCCTGAAAAACAGAAAGATCAGGAGAAATTGCACACTGATGATAAACATGGATAGTGATTTTATTAACACCTTTTTTCTTCTGGCCCCCAAAAAAAGTAGCGCTATGAAGAATATGAGATGAAACAAACAAATTATGTATGCTACCTTTCATATGTGTATGCATATATGTACTTAAATATGTATTCATGTATGTATATGCATATGTACATACATACATCAATATGTATATATACATACACCCGTATATATTTTACCTAAAGGCACAGTTATAGAAGTGCAGTAAATATACACACATTATTTGTCACCTCCAGTTGACTGATGGAAATCTTCTGGGAAATGATTATTTAAATAATATTTGAAAGAAAATGATAGAGGAGAATTATGAGATTGTTTGACAAGGCATTGTTGTGGTTCGACCCAGCAGATAGCTAACTCCCCCACAGTTGTTCGCTCACCCTCCCCCCTCCCAAGTGGGATGGGGGAGAGAATTAAGGAATAAATACGGTAGAACTCGTGGGCTGAGATAAAAGTTATTTACTAAGATAGCAGAGAGAATAAAAGAAATACCAGTACATATATATATATAAGAAACAACAAATGATACACAAAGCAAGGGACCAACCGATACCCAGCCAGCCAGCAGCCCCCCCTCTGAGCAAGAGACTCCCCTTCCATAAAAATCATGATGTTATATGGGACAGAATAGCTCTTTGGTCAGTTTGGGTCAGCTGCCCTGGTCCTGTCCCCTCCCAGTTCCCGGCTCCTTATGCCTTCTAACCGCTTCACTGAGGAACAAAATATGTCCTTGGCTGTGTTCAATGCTGCCAGGTGTTATCAGTTTTGTTTCTCTTCTGAGACCAAAACATAACTTCATACCAGATACTACGAGAGAAGTAATTTCTGTTAGAAACTAAGACAGGCATTAATCCAAAATTCAGTAGACTCTGATGGATAACAGAGAAACAGATGTTTTTAAAGTGGGAAACTGGGCTCCTTGGCCTGTGCTACTGTGTGAATCAAGAGTGTGAAGGCAAAGAGGACAAGTAGACTGCTTCTACAGTGATCTGGAAGTGAAGAAAGGAAACTTAAATGTTATACAAGGAGAAAATGAAAAATGGATATGTACTCAAACTGACAGTGTGCTAAGTGTGACTGAAAAGATAATTTTTTAGAATATTTTTCCTTGTTAATAACTGATGGATGGATCAGAACAATAAAAGCAGCTAGAGATAAGAGGAGACTGTAAAAACTGAAATCAGAGCCAAGGACCAGAAAGCCCATTCACAACGGAAGACAAGGAATGAAACAGATTGGAAATACATTGCCCAGAGTGCAAACCAGTGCTACAGAAGAACAATAAGAGCAAATGCAAGAGTTCAGTCATAATCTTATAGCTCTTCAGAAAATTAAGAAATACCAGTTTCCTGATACTGCTAAACAAGAAGGAGGAAAGTGGAAAAACCTAGACCCTTACAGAAGTGACTTGTTGGGCCATGAGCAATTGACAGAGAGAGAAAAGAGACATCTCCAGAGTGGATATTACTGACTCAATCTGACCAAGAATTAATTATAAAGAGAGAGAAAGAGGGCATATGCTGATAATCTAGAAACACAGATGAAAGCCAAGGTTGCTTCTGTAGCAAGAGGCACCAGAAGAATAGAACTGAAAGATAGGATTTGCTTAGCTTGCTTTTTGGGTAATGACAAAGAGATGATGCAATGACCTGAGATGATGGCAGGTGGAAACTGAGGTAGCGTGAACTACTGATACTTGTTTTCCAAATTAATAGATATATAGCTTTTTTTAACTCTGGTTACAAAGATGGTGGCTGGAGTGCATCACTGTAGTGCATCATTGCAGAGTGGCCACTGTGTGTGCTTTTTGATATTTACAGATTTTGTCAATGGGGCCGTTCTCGCAGGCAGAGGTGACTTGGAAATTGGTCAGGTGGCTTCCCTATCTGAGGGGAGAAAATACAAGGGAGACATCAGCCACTGGGAGAAAAGCTGACACTTTTGCTAATCTTAGGGCATGTTTACATTAATGTTCTGGTCTGGAGCAACTGAGACATTTTGATGCAAACCTGTCTTTCCTTTAGTTGGTTAGTTTAGTTTAGTTGGTTTAGTTGGTTCAGGGCAGTTTTGTTATTGAAAAAGAGTCCTAATCAGGAAAGTAAGTTGAAGCTTCAATCCTTAATAAAATACATCAACCTTTAATAGGCATCTAAGGGTCTGAGAACATGACTGGTCCTTTCAGCCACAGGAACTGTGTTGCTTGTTTCCTTCGGTTAGCTGGACAGTGAGGGTAATTGGAAGGGAGTGTGATTGTAATAGTAGTGTATGAAACAGGCAGAAGAGAAGCTAGTCCCAGAAAAGTATAGAAATTAAATCATATGTCATTACTGTAGATTAACATAAGCTGAAGACATTTCAGTGGCTATCTTCAGATGTATTTGATAGCTATATGTATTTTGTAAAAGACAAACAAAAAAAAAGGTCTTAAAATTTTTAAAAATGAATATCCTATTTGTTTGAATTCTAAGTTTGATTGTTGGCAATTACGTTTTTAAGTGTAGCCACAGATTACTGCACTTGAACTGTTACCTATATCGATCTATTAGTAAAATTAAAATAAAAAGAACAATGGCTAAATGGATCCCCCCTCAAATTCATCAGCAGATATCCTGAATTAGGCTAAGCACTCTGAGAAGACTTCCAGGACTGAGCTGTGTGAGACGTTCAGAGTGCATGAGAAACACACAGAATTTGAATCTGCAATTTGTATTGCCCTGAAATTCACCATCCTTTAATGAATGAACACTTTTGGTCATTCATTATTTGCTACCCAGTCTGCATTCTGTGGTTTCCATCAGATGACAAGGCACAATGCTGTCATTACTGCTAGTGTGTCTACTGGCAGTTTGTCACAGACTTGCTTCATCAGAAGGATATTCTATTTTTTCGTAGCCTAATAGCAGGAATCTAGGGATTACTTTACACTATCAAGCTGCTTTACTGACAGATCTGATTTTTTTTCCTAATATCAAGTAGTATCTATTTTTAATCCATGCCTTCCTTAAAATAAATAGAATCCAATTTTGTGTTTAGGAGTCATCTAGTATTTTTGTCTAACTGAGATTTCTTCACGAATTTCAAAGGAAAAACACTCCCTATCACATAGTCATGGAACAGCATATAATGAGTCACCCATTTTTGTCTGTTATGAACAAAAATGAATCTGATCTGCAACACTGAGTTGGAACACTTTTTATTTTTCGGGTTGTTCTTATCAAAATTCTCTGGTTGGTGGAAATAGGACACATGATATCTGTTTTACTTTGTTTAGGAAAAACAGTAATCATAAAATTTACTCTGAGAACAGTTACAATTATATATCTTCAGCTGAAATGCATGCAACTTTTTCATTATTGGTATTCCCTATTCTAGGACAGTTGTGATAGTCCATGCATTGTAATTTTTTATTCCAAGGGATTAAGTTAAAACAGTCATTAGAGGTGACAGTAATCTGCTGGAAAGTATTTGGGGTTTAGCAACACATTTCATAGAAGTGATAAAGAAGCTTTACTTGATGTAAACTGTGACCTGTTGAAAATATCTCTGGGTAACAGGGACTTCTTTTCTGCACAACCTACAACACTCTGAAGTAGTTCAGCAGAGGAAGCATTAAGTTCTGAATCTTTTTCACACTGTGATCCATACACACAGATTATCTGCTTTGTGAAACTGCTTCTCTCCTAACGACAAATAGTTCAGCAATCTTGCAAAGATACTTGATCTAATTGTCTTTCACTTCTTTTTACCTCCATCAAAACTTTTTTCTAGTCCATTTCCTAAGTGAAACAAACATTTCTCTTCTGTGTACAAACACGCCAAAATGATTGAACTGAAATAAATATATATATATATACACACCTTTAAAAATCCAGATGCACACAAACACAAATGCCTGTTTTACAAATTTGTTCTGTGGTAAAACTGGGCTGTAATTGTTTAAAAGACAGATGAAAAAAATCATTAAATAAGTGTTGTCAAGTATACCCAAAGTTACAAGTTTGCTTTGTAAAGCCAACTGGGAGCAAAATGAGTGCCTATGTCTGAGACACTGAACAAGATGTCCCATTCAATCAATTAAGATATAAGAATGAATAAATTACAAAACAGCTTGCTGACAGTTTTATTAAAGTTGCTAATGGAGCAGTAAAATGGACTAGTCCTAGCTCTTAAGGAATGACTCTTTTATCCTAACTCACTAGAATAGAAAATGGTTTTCTCTTTTACCGGAGGCTGTGAATGATGCATGTTGTGGTGCAGTAGGCACTGTGAATAATGTAATAATTGGAAGAATTTTAATTGCCTGATTAAATGATTGTGATAAAATATTATGTGTCTTAATGCAAGAAGAAGTTGAGGAATGATTTTCCCGTTGAGTACAGCACTGGCAAAATTACTGCCAGAACATAGAGTCGTTTTTAGCCACAGTTTCAGAAAGTTTTGCATCCAAATATAATTCAGGTACTGGAAAACAAGTTTTATAATTGAGTTTATGAAGCTCAGCTCACTCTGCTCATTAAGAAAGAGTGAGGACTGATGGATCACTTCTTATAGTTACTCACTCAAGGGAATTACATCCCAGCTTTTAGTCCAAGAGATACAGATTAGAATTAGGTAGATGCAATCTGGAACAAGGACACAGTGCGCTGAATGAAGGTAGTTATATACTAGCCCAATATAGTAAAGGTGATGGGGCACGTTTCTTCACTGTAGTCTCTAAGAACAGTCTGAGTTTTCTAAGAACTGAAGGTGAACTTAGCTTCTATGAGGAATTCTGTATCTTCTGTTACTGTTATGGAGGTTAGAAGTTCAGGATAACGGCTTTTTCTTGTTGTTGATCCACAATCTTAGCCTCATAGTACTGAACTAGCTCATTTAGGTATAGTCTTTGTAATCACTCTCTAATACCTCAAAAGGGAGAGAAAAGCAAAATTCTACAAAAGAGAAAAAAAGTATTTATTCTAAAATCATCTCCTGTAGATTGTTCCAACTATTCCCTTCATCTAAAATAAATGCTTCTATACTCTTCTACGCTCTTATAGCATTTGCAACTCAATGTTTCAGAACTAATCATTCTCTGAAGACCAACTTTTTCCTCTGTGTGGCTTCCTACTTTTATTTAGTTTTGACCCTCCTTCTTTTGAATATGCAAATGGTATGAAGGATCCACTTTCTGACAGACAAGGGGGCACAATGCTATCTGAGATGCTGACAGTACAGTCCTAGCTGTCTGACCTATCCCCAGCACACAGATATACGAGTACCAATTACAATATAACATTTTGAGATAAACCAGCCTTAGTTTTGGTAAGCTGCAAAATGTTGTGCACTTAACTGCAGCAGTTTAAAAGCTAATTGACAAACAGATCAGACAACCATGTGTGGAGGGAGCAGTGGGGACAGTAACCTTGTCAGAAACTGCAGACTTAAACAGCCCATGCTCATCAGACACTCTTCAAGTGCATTTTGCTCTCAGGATCTAGGTCTACCAGTTGTCAGACTTGGGGTCAAGGAGAAATAATCTATTAATACTTGAGACTGACCATATTTTTCTTAAAGGAAGAACAAACAAAACAAACAAGTAGGCAAAAAAAAAAAAGCAAATATCCAAACCCGCAAAATAACAACCCATTTGTTTCCATTCTCCTGCACAGGGAAAAAAAAAAAATCTTTAGTCACAGCCACACTTGTTGGAATTATGCCATTATCCTCAAGTTATTTTTCTTAATGTAGTTGTGAAGATAGTAAATTTGTTCTTATTATTAAATAGCTAATTTTAGGTGCTGGAAATATTACTAAGTAGTGGTCAATTATAATGAGATGACAGAAAAGTCAATACCAGGGCAAATTATTCTGAGTAGGTGAATAATTCTGGTAGCAAAAGTTTTTAAAACATCAGCATGAGTTTAAAATAACCTTTTCTTTGCAAAACTATTGTTTTGTTAGGAAATACAACCAGGTGTACAAAGAATTGAGATTGTACTGTTGAAAATAAGTATTCTCCTTTGGTCTTTCATGTATTTTTTGAAAGAAATAGATCAATTCCTTATTGTATTAGTTCTCTAAGTGTACACGACAAGCATCAGTTCCAGTTCACTATTCCTTCTGAAAGAAAATTAAAGATCTCTCTGAAATGTTTCATTAGTCAAACAGAATTATCCAATGTTAAATATCCTATCTGATTTTCAACTTTATTTCGAGACTACCTGTCCAAAGCCAAGAACATTAATTATTCTCTTAAATTTGTTTTACCGAATCAAATATTAACAATATCTTTGAGACCTGCATCTAGCATTATCTAGCATTTATTACAATTGTTGGGAATAAATATAAAGATTTTAAATTACAAACTGTTTGTGTTCATTCCGTTTCTCATGTAAACTCACAATTTTAATTAGAACAAAATGGTACATCCCAGATGTGAATAACTTAAAGAATTCTGTAACAATGCGCTTCATAGGCTAAGAACCATACTAGACATATTTAACCAGTCCTCGATTATTTAATGGAATTCAGAGCCATTTTTTCCCTACTGTGTTGGGAATGATGTGTCACTAATTATGTACTGACCCAATCTTCTGCATTTTAGACAATTTCATAATTAAGCAGCTACCTGATATTCAAAAGATGCTCTGTGAGAAATATTTTAATCAAATCCATAATCAGAGATTTCTAAATATGCTTCCACAGAAATAATTTGAATGAAAGGTTTTGTGTACTTAGACACTCTGAAAGTAGAAAAGTTTACTCCAAACAGCTCCTGACTAAACCCTGCATTAAGGACATGAAGTACTTCGTACAAGGGATGCTCCATCTGAAAGACAAGCAAGGAGGAAGACAGCTGTGCACATGGAGAGGTGTTAACTTTATGAATATCATGCAATAATAACACTGTAAGTATCTTATGATTAGCATTTGGGAGGAGGAGGAGAAGGAAGAAGAAGGGAAAGAATGGGATTAGTACTACTGTAATTAAACTGATTCAAACATATAATGTACTCATACACACTTCTGTTACAGAACTTAGGATAGTAAATGCAGAACAAAAGCAGTCCAAATATTGTGGAAAACTGTACAGTTACATATACATGTATGCCCATTTTCATTTTTTAAGTGATATCTAATTATAATTTTTCACTTTCTAGGAATTTATCAATGCTTGGTATTAGAAGTGTGCTTTATTTCTTTTAGGACAAAAGTAGTATTAAATAATTAATATTAGAGAGCTTTAAAAGAAAAGAAGAAAATAATGTATTTCATAAATCATGAAGAATATGTACCAAGTATCTTGAAATCAGGGTGAACACGCTTTGTGAAGAGATTTCATGTTCATCAGTTGTGCTGGATAGTGTTAAAACTTATTTAGAAGTTAAAGTTCTGAGAAGAGGATATGCTGAGGACCAAAGCCACCACTGGCTTGAAATTAACCTCAGCACTGATTTTAACCAATCCTGAATGAGTTCCAGCACCACCCTTGGATGTGCCTTCTGTTTAACTTGCTTCAGCAGAAGATGTGTCTAGGCATACTGAAGACCTGAGTTTCAGTGATTCATGTAATCAGACCTTGATTCTCAGTCTTGGAATCATGAGGACTGGATCATAGCATTGTTTATGCATACAATTTTCTACTGATAACAGTAGGAAGTTGGGAACAACTTTAAGTGGACATATATGTATACATATATGGACATACATGTATACGTATATGTCTAACTAAGCCAGTCACACTGGGTTCCTATGAAGAGAAGTTGGGCCTTTTCAATCCATCTCCCTCTATAAAGTTCACATCAGAAATGGTTTAATGTATCAAACTCTGAGCTCACCTGGAGGTGGGTAGTTTCCTTGTAGCATAGTACTTAATTTGCTTTTGTAGTAAAGACTGTTCAGCAGGAGCAACTATAGAAATAATCAAATACTTTTAGGTATTATTTTTTTCACTTCGTGTTTAAGGGATTTTTCTTATCTTTTTCTCAGAGTAAAGATAGGACTTTCATACCTATATCACTTTTTTATGTTAATTTTTATTGTCTTTTTATTGTTTTGTTTTGTTTTGTTTTCTAACATCAGCACTTACTTCATATTTTCACTTTCACCAGAATAAAAAGATAGAGTTAAAACTGAAAGCCGTATTCTGAAAATACAAAATTTGTAATATTGGACTTGCTATAATGAAGTGCAAATGTACTTCTGTTTCCTCGGGGTGTTTATTCAAGCAGTGATCTCAACATAACATTCACCGGCATAAATCACTCTTTCTCAACTGTGCACACATACGCTTTGCCTATATATAGATACAAAATAAGTAGAGGGAAGAAATTTAGATAAATGAATTTATTTTGAGTTTTTCGTTATGCTACTGCACTTTCTTCTAGCTTGAACAGCTGGTAGTCTATTGTGAATGACAGAAGTTCTGCATTATTGAAATCCAAATTAAAGGGTACTTCAAACAACATATACCTTTTCAGTTAAGTCACCTGGAAGATTTGCAGCACATATATAAAATTTACAGATACAAAAAAGATTCAACAAAGCAACAGATGTATTCTCTCTGTCAATACCTGCACTGTATAAGTTCTTAAAGAAAGTCATTATTTTTTGCTAACATTTTCCATGTAGTCCAGTTTACAGTTGCCTCAGATCTTTTTTCTCATTCTTTACATTTTCAACTTAAAAAAAAGCGCTGTCATCTATCTCCAGATTCCCAGTGTATTTCCATATACTTATGTTCGATTTCCATGGTTGTTTTTTTTTTTTTTAGCTTCAGTATAATCCCTACATTTCTCAGTTTCCCCTCTGCATTGAACTTCTGCTGTATTGAGAACATTTCTAAACATGGTCTCTATGCATTTTTTCTAGGCCGATAGTTTGACAGTGTAATCTCTGGACCCATGGCAGCCAGCAGACAAATTCCAAGGTTCTGAGAGAGGATGCATGGAAAAGAGCCTCTAACCAGTAGGTTTGCGCCATGATCTTCCCGGAGACTGAAATTATGATGACCTGGATTCTGCTTGCCTTTCTTGAAAATGGTCATAAATCAGTATTTCCCGTTGTTAGGAATTTCCCTTGGTGACCTATTCTGGTTGAGATGATCTTTTCACAACCTTGTGTGAATCTCATCCAAGCCTGGGGATCTGAGTGCATCCAACTTCCATAACGAGTCTCTAAATCTTGTCTGTTATCTGTCACTAGATCCTCTACTCCATTCACCAGTTTTACATTTTCTTCAGAGTCAAAATTTCAAATATACTTGAAAACTGGAGCATTAATGAAGAAAATAGAAACACTGCAGATGTTTAATCAACTTGAACTCTGATCAATACAATGAACTTTGAAAAGGGCTTATCATGTTTAATGTTTGTTTCTTCTTAGTCAGTGTTAAATGTTTATACGGTTTGCGAGGATTTGTAGCACATGACATTTTGCACAAAATGCAAAGTTCACTTACTGAATGGAAAAGACAGCTTAGGGAAAAAAATTATTGAAACACATTTTCTCCCCCTGAGACAAGACATACTGTAGTTCTGAGAGTAAATATACAAAGAAACGAGCTATAGTCTGTAAAGTGGAACTTCTCTTTTCCAGATATGGTAGTAGTAAGCATCTGATAACATTAAATTGCCGTTTTAAACAACATGCACATTGCTGAGGAGCACTGTGGACAACAGATTTGAAATATTGATGCATTTACGATTACACACCTATTTTGTTCGAGAAAAAGTATGTAAAAAGCTCTTGTGTTTTTAAGTTAGAATCATGCTTGCTCACTCCTCACATTTTCTGTCTTGGGAGGGAACTTGAAAGTTTTAGTCTCTGAGAATGTTTTGTTTGTTGTTCTTTTTCAATAAGTTTGAACCTCATTTACTATCTGAAGGTCAAAATAACCAAAAGAGGAGGTGTTTCTGCATCATCATATCGAAAAATTCAGAATCTTCTAAAGAAGAACTTCTTTAAATTAAATGGATGTTTGTGTATGTTAAGGACCTTAGTAAGCAAAGTGATTTTTTGATAGTACAGTGGTTCTCAGTATTTCCTTTTGGCAGATAATTGACGTGTTTACCAACATAAATAGCTTTTATGCTTTTCTGAGGTATATCTTGGATATCTTGAAGGTAAAGATCATAAGGATTAAGTTCTTCTACAATAGCATGATTCCCAGTCTTCCTACCAATCATATACAAATAAAAGAAAGTGACTTTTATAACTATAGATTCTGCGTTTTCTGGTGACAGTGACAAATCTGGGGCATTCTTAGCCTATAATATAAATTGACTGTAGAAAATTAGATTTCTCCAGTGCTGATAGCATTGTTTGCACTTCAAGTCATTCCTTCTTCACAGCAGCATTTAAAGGGTCCTACTTGGTTTTACTTAAAACTATTTGCCTTTACCTTCTTCCTCCCATTACTTGTGTAATGAAATACTAATGATCTTTCATTTTTTCATATGGCACAAAAAATCCAGAATGCGGAAAAGTAGGAATGATTGCTGGTTACAAAACTAATGTTACAATATCAGACTTAGAATGTGCACTAGAAGTGGTAAAGCTAGCAGAACCTGTCTGTGTTTCAGGTTCTGCCCTATAATCTGTCTTTATGCTTTCCCATTAACATTGAGCTTGGGTTATACGTAGTGAGTGATGCTGAACACTTAGTCTGAGTGCAATCTGTACTCATGGCAGTCGACACGCCAGAGGGAA
>WBMW01006310.1:5088-71554 GCA_013396635.1 Penelope pileata
CACAAAGATGATAAAGGGCCTGGAGCATCTCCCCTATGAGGAGAGGCTCAGTAAGCTGGGTCTGTTCAGCCTGGAGAAGAGAAGGCTGAGAGGGGACCTGATACATGTTTATAAGTATCTTAGTTGTGGGAGGCAAATGGAGGTGGGGAACCTCTTTTTGGTGGTCAGTGGGGACAGGACAAGGGGCAACGGCCTTAAGCTGGAGCACAGGAAGTTCCGCACCAACATGCGGAAGAACTTCTTCACGGTGCGGGTGACGGAGCACTGGAACAGGCTGCCCAGGGAGGTTGTGGAGTCTCCTTCCCTGGAGATATTCAAGACCCGCCTGGATGCCTACCTGTGCAACCTGCTATAGGGAACCTGCTCTGGCAGGGGGGTTGGACTCGATGATCTCTTGAGGTCCCTTCCAACCCCTGCAATTCTGTGATTCTGTGATTCTGTGATTGGCCAGTGGAACAGGCAGTTACTACACTAACAGGGATTTGGGGAACACGAATTCCAAAGAGAAGCACTAAATCACTTACAGTGAAAGAGCTGGAAGATAGGACAGCTATGATATAGCCATATATTTTGCCCTCTTCCATTAATCTATGGGGACAAGATTTATGACAACAGCGGGGGATGGTTATTTTGACAGATCAGCATTTAATGTAAGGGTCACCGATCTAAAACCCCTGCTCAAGCGGACGTGGAAAACCAACACGCCAGTTTGGGTTGATCAGTGGCCTTTGAAAGGGGAAAAACTTATACAGGCACAGAAGCTGGTAGTAGAGCAATTGGAGAAGGGACATACTAAACCATCTGCTGGTCCTTGGAATACTCTGATATTTGTCATTACCAAGAAATCTGGGAAATGGTGGTTATTGCAAGATTTAAGGGCTATCAGTGCAGTATTAAGACCAATGAGATCGACACAACAAGGAGTTCCAAATCCCACTCTTATCCGCATTAATTGAAACTTGAAAATTATTGATTTAAAGGATTGCTTTTTTACCATTCCACTTCATCCCAAGGACTGTGAAAGATTCATGTTTTCAGTCCTGGTGATAAATAATGCAGAACCAATGACAAGATATCACTGGACTGTCCTCCCTCAGGGACTGATGAGCAGTCCAACCATTTGTCAAATAGTTGTAGCAACAGCTATAAATCCGACGAGAAAACTTTTTCCTTCAGCTACAATTTTGCATTACATGGATGCTATAGCAGGTGAAAAGAAGGAAGTTGTGGATGCAGGCTTAGAACACATGCCATGTTTGCTTACACAGTATGGGTTACAAATAGCTGAAGAAAAAATCCAGACCTCCCTGGAAATACTTAAGGTAGATATTGACAGAAACATCCATTACCACTCAGAAATTGAAATTGAATACACAAATTGCAACGTTGAATGATTTACAAAATTTATTAGGAATCATAAACCGGGTTTGACCTATTTTGGGGATAAAAACAGAAGAGTTAGAATATTTATTTCAGTTACTAAAGGGTGATACAGACTTGAATTCTCCTCAGTGTCTCACAGAGCCAGCAAAACAGCAGTTACAGACAGTAATAAACAAAATAGTGGAGAGTTCATTGCCTATACCATTGTATGTTATAAGCACAACTAATAAACCTTCTACAATCATAGGACTACACTCAAGGGAGACAAAAGAATTGTATTTCTTTGAGTGGGTATTTCTGCCACATACCCTGCAAAAAACAATTACAGAAAGAATTGAGATGATTGCAACTTTAGTACAAAGAGCTAGGACCGGAACACAGAAATTAAGCGGGACTGATCCACAAGAAATATTTCCGACGATGCAAAAGATGCATTTTGAATTTTTACTGCAGCAGTGTTTGTCCTTTCAGATTGCCTTTGTTGATTACCTAAATGCGGTCAAGTTTGGCTTACCTAACATTAAATTGTTACAAGCTTTGGTTCAACCACTGTTAACAATATGTACGATTGTTTCACGGACACCTTTAACCAATGTCCAAACAGTTTTTACTGATGGGTCAGGAAAATCTGGCTGTGCTATAGTGGTATGGAAAGATAATGATGAATGGCCAAAGGCAATACGGCCCACAGAAGGATCTACACAGGTAGTGGAACTAGCAGCTATAATACATGCATTAGAACTTTTTGATAATGAAGAGAGAAATTTAATTTCAGATGCTGAATATGTTATCAATGTTATATTGCATTTACCTGGGTCCATGCTGAAAGAAGTTGATAATGAACAGTTGTTTATTGTGTTTAGGAAATTAATAATGCTACTGGAAGACAGGAAACATCAACTTATTATAACACACATTTGTTCCCATTCTGGCCTGCCTGCATTCTTATCCGAAGGCAATGCACTTGCAGATAAATATACTATGGGTATTTTACAGTTAAACAAGACGTTTTGAGGCAGCCTGAGCCTCCCATTCTTTTTATCATCAGAACACAGCAGCACTTAAAACATTATGGATTAACGTTTTCACAGGTCTTTGATATCGCACATGCATGTCCTGATTGCCAACAACTGACCGAAATAAATCCAGCAGGAGTTAATCCTAGAGGCTCGACACCAAATGAAATTTGGCAAACAGATGTAACACGTGCCGGCTTTTAGTAAACAAAAATATGTACATGCATCTGTAGACATTCTCTGGATTCATAGTCGCCATGGCCTTAACAGGGGAAAAGGCCAAAGATGTGAGAAGGCATTGGACCCACTGTTTTGCTGTCATGGGGGTTCTGAAAGGTATGAAAACAGATAATGGCCCTGCTTACATCCCCAGACCTATAATGCTCTTCTTTCAACAGTGGGACGTTAAACATGTAACGAGTATTCCCCATTCTCCGACAGGGCAAGTGACAGTGGAACGTACACATTAGTCTTTAAGAGACATGATTCATAAACAAAATTGGGGGAACATGGGTCCCCAACAGACTTTAGATCATGCAACACACATTCTCAATTTTTTAAATCGTGTTCAGGCTCATTTACATTCCACTGCAGCTGAAGGACATTTCGCCACACCAGTTGATACTATTTTTCAGAGACCAAAGGTGTGGTATAACGATCCAGTAATGAGAACACATTGGAATGGCCCTGTAGATTTAATAACCTGGGGGAAGGGGTATGTGTGTGTTTTGTTGCCTACAGGACCTTTCTGGATCCCAGCGAAATTTGTCAAACCTTGTCATGAGTTGGACCAACTCATCCAGCAACCCGATTCCACAGATGAGTCAACTGACCTTGAAGACATCAGTGGCCAGGAAAAGGGATAGGAGCCCCCCAAAAATTACCTGAGGATCACCAAGCACACTCCATCAAACAGCAAGTAACATGATGGACACTGCTGGGGCAGCTCCAACGCCAACGAACGCTTTTCTGGCATATTTGGCAATAGTGGCTGCCAACTCTGAAGTAACTATTTGTGGGTAATTATTTAATATCATGTCATGTGCAGGGGCAGAGTTGTATTGGGCGCATGTATCTGATCCCTCTTTGTTTTGGCCTGTTACTTGGTGGGACCCTGAGACACCCATTTCTGACAATGACACCCAATGGGTGGGTGGTACATGGTTGCCCCATAAGGGAGTAACGGCATAGACTGGATAAAAATGGAAGAAAATCATTCTTATTCAGTAGAAATGCTTCCAATATGTGTGACCAAAGATACAAATAGCTCTGAATGTGTTAAAATGCATGAGAAGTTTCACTTATATTATCATATCAGCAGAGACAAAACAGAGGAAAAGCACAAGGTAATTTAACATTCATATCTATACCTGGAGTTGATTTCAATGTTGGAAATAGAACAGGTGAAGACTCACCAGATGAGCCAATATGCAAAATACCTCGAGGTACATCAAGAGAGATCGACAAAGTGTTCTGGACTCGTCACTTAACCCAACCAGCAATCAATAATACTTTCTGCAACTGGGGCCCTCATGGTCATTTAATAAGCAGTGATTCTCATCCCATTAATTTTAGTGAAGTAACAAACAGCACACTGAAATGGGCTGATGGAGGCTTATCAGGCCCGATATTAAGATAATAAATGAATAATACATTTAGTCCTTTTAAATATAACCTCTGGCGAACAGCTTTACCCCTTTTTCTCAGGCACGTAGCTCATGGCAACTACAGCAAAAACAGAACAGAGTATGATCTGACATCAACAAAGAGGCATAATAATTCTGTAATGATACACACTACTCATCCTTACGTCTTTGCTTTGAGTTCATCAGTTCAGATGACCAAATGTAATCATAGTTACAGTGTTACTCTCATGACACCCATTTACTCAGCTTGTGGAACACATACAAACCTCAGGGAACATAATCTCTCTTACGTTTTGCCTATACAAAGGCGTCCAGACTGATGGATTCCAGCAGGAAAACCTGAACTGTGCGCTCTGGCATGTTGGACGATTAGAGGAGAGGAGATTTATAGTCTAAAATAGAATAAAAAAAGAAACAGAGGACTTGTTGACCTGGATGCACAAGCACAGATAGTGTGGTGGTTGACTTGGGCTGGAACGCCAGGCCAGACTGTGAGGAGTGTGTGACCGCCGGGTCGGAATGCCACCTGGCAGAGCACGTGAGTGTGGCTGCATGAGAGCGTTGTGCAGAAGCAGAACAACAAGTCTCCCTGTGTTTTCATAGGCTAAAAATAGTAAAACTTGTTAAGGTATAAAAAAGAGTTTGGGACTAAACAAAGATGCTGCTACGGCTGGCGCAGCTGTTGCTGCTGCTGTGGCCATTTCTTCTGCGGAGAATCTCTGCGTCTTTTTTACTCCATTGCCTCAGATTCCGGTGAATTTAACCTGCATAGGGGAAGGAGAGAATGGTATACGTAGTATTACAGAAGTGTTACAGAGTATGGAAGTCCAAAGAAAATGCTTTATTGGCTGGTTAACATTCTTCATAATATCTGCCATTATCGTGCTGGCTTCAGCAGCAGTAGCTACTACTGCTCTTGCTATATCTATAAAAACTGCATGCAAAGTAGCTGATATATTAGGAAATGTTTCTCAGGAACTAATTCTACAAACAGATACAGACACCCAAATCATGGCTCATTTAGATGCTTTAGAAGCAGCGTTAATGTGAGTTGGAGATACACAGAATGCCTTGACAACTTGTATGAAATTACATTGTGACTGGGAATTTGGAAAATGAGAAATGTCTGTTACGCCATTGAAGTGGAATGAATCAGAAAGTTCCTGGGATACAGTAAAACAACATTTACAGGGAGCATTCTCTGCAGATATTAATGGCAAAATTCAAGATTTAACTCAAACTTTAAGTAATCGGATACAAACTACACAAAGAATGACACATAAAAGTGTGATGGAAGAACTAGCAAACAGTTTGCAATGGATAAATCCAAAACCATGGTTCTCTGGTCTTAATTTATGCATATGGATATATATAGCAATAGGCTGTTTGTCTGTTATAATCTTTAATATAGTCTTCCAGGCCCTCTGGAGAATAATTCGAGAGTTACGATGGACGGAAGCACATCATGGCTACCCTGGTGATGAACCCGAAGTTCCGAAACAAAAAAGGGGGAGATGTGGGAAAACCTGAACCGTGTGCTTCAGCACGTTGGATGATGAGAGGAGAAGATGCTGTAGTTTAGAATAGAATCAGAGAAGAAACAGAAGACTTGCTGACCCTGGACACATAGCACAGACTGTGTTTGTTCTCCTGGGCTGGAACGCCGCCCAGCCTTCAAGGAGCGTGTGATTGCTAGGCTGGAATGCCAGCTGGAGGACTACGTGGCTGTGCGAGTGTGTGCTGTGCAGAAGCGAAACGAGTCTCTCGGCAGTTTTGCAGAGTAGAAATCGTGTAAACTTGATAAAGGTATGAAAGGAGCTTGGGACTAAATAAACACTGTTGCTGCTGCTACTTCTTCTACAGAGCATCGCTGTGTCTTTTTTACTTCATCGCCACACACTAGATCTCTTCCTGATCAAAGAACATTTCCTACTTGCAAACATTTTAACCTTTAACATATAATATCCTATCTCATAGGTATGGAATGGCGTGGGATGTATAATCATTATTCAGCAGAGCCCACTTGGCAGCCCACTTGTGATGTCAGCAGTCATCCGCCTTCCAGCTACATGCAAGTGTGATTGGTTGAGTTTTAAGTGCAGGTAGTTCAGTAGATAACCTCAGTGGAAAGTTACATACATGCAATGTAGGATTGTAATGCTAACCCTATTGCAGAAACAAAGCTTTTCCAAGCAGGAATTCACCAAGCAGCTTTCTGATGCCCTAAACAAAGATACACCAAAGAATAATACAAACATTACTAGAAAAATTCTCCACCCCCACAGCTACACCTCAGCAAGTAACCCCTCAATGCAAACAAAATGCAAACTATAAAACTCAGTGGATAGGCAACAGGAAACCTATGCAACAGTCAGCTCTGCCAAACTGGAATTTCAGGTTGCTTTCATCTCATAAAATACAAGATTTCATTTCTCCAGTACCTTTCTAACAGGTAAAGCTAAACAACATGATGTGACATAATACGAGGTCTTGCGAGAGTTCCCTTGACCTTTTCCACACTTGTGATTTCATGCTAAATTCTAGTGCCATCCCTGAGCTTTTGCTAATTGGGTTAATTTCAGTTCTTGTATTTGGGTCATTATCTTCAATATCTCAGGAGCGCAGTTGCTTACATCAACAGGATTTCATGTAGAAACATAAAAATAAAGCTTGCTGCATTTGTGCTCCACCAAGCCCCAACATTTTGTGTGTGAAGTACGCCACAACTTCTCAAGTACTCTGCAGAAGCATGAAAGGCAATGTAAGAGTTCCTTGCCATCTCCCTGATTGATTGGTAATTTCAGATCCAGGGATCCAAGTGGCAGCACAGCTACTTTGTAGTAAGCATGGTCATGCATGAACACCATGCACTGAAGCACCAACATTCGTTAATCAGGCTATTAAGCTGCTGCCAACATTGGAAAGAAGTTGAGAGCTACACTACGGTATCATTCACTGAGAAACTAAGCTTATTGGTTGCAGGCTATCTTACCCACATCCAAATCATAGATTCTTTCCAGCAACTCTGAAAAGAGCATAATTGTATTTGCTTTGCACCACTCCAGAGAGAGACACACAACTTTACTGCTAAGTAACAAGTCTTTTGAAAGCAGATATTCTCACCTTTGGAGGAAACAGCCCTCCAAACTTGTATCCTACCAGGAGAAATGAACAGGACCCCTAATTTTTTCAACACAGCCTTTGCGAATGTTTTTATATTCTATTTCTGGAGGTCCCCCTAGTGGCTAAAGTAAAAAATAAAAGTTTATCTGGTCTGGCTTAATTAGGCTACGGGTGCTTTGCCACATTTTTGCAGATATTTCAGATAATAGACATCGCTGCTTTCCTAACACTGACAATTCCTCCTGAATAAACTGAAACTAAAGTGAAAAGAGTTGGTAAGTTACAAAAAAAGGAAAATGATTTGGCACACTAAGAAATAATGAGGTTATTTCATCAAGTTAGAAAACTTACTTCTTGTACGTTTACTCAACTTTTCCACTATTTCTATATACCTTTTTCTTTTCTTCTCTTTTCTTTTCTAGGTCTGTTTTAAGACAAGAAGGGGCAGTATCTTATGATCAGAATGCTCTTTGACACAGTAAATCTTATACTTTAGCACTCTGTCCAGTCCAGGTATGACAGCTGATTGAAGAACCTGACCTGAAAAAGCTCATTTTAGGGGTACATATATTTTTTAAGTGAAGTTGAGATACCTGCTGATGAGTAAGCCTCTGTTTAAAATCCAGCATTTCTTAGAATCTCAGCAAAGGTGTTCATTGGCCAAGGAAAGATGAAAGGCTGAAGCTTGCAGGAGACAGGGACATTTGATTTTGAAGTTTTAGACTAGAGGTATCCATGTGACTAACAGGCAATCTCCATGCAAGCTCCAGGCTAGAGTCTATTGTGGTAGTTAAAATGCCTTGAAAGGTGACTAGAAGTGCAGACCTACTAAGAATATAGTTGTGCAAATATGACATCTCAAGCAATGTTGCTTTGCACTGCTATCCCAATCCCCCATTCTGCAACAACAAGAGCCAGAGCTGCTCATCTCAAGATCCCAGAAGCATCTTCAAAACCTGAGAACTTCATATCATCTACCTGCTGTTATTTTCTACCCACACCTGGTACAGGAACACCGTCCCTGAAAGCAACTTCCCTAGAACTCCCTTTCATTGCTCAGAGGAGCTTCTAGTTTCTTTTCCTTCTTCCCTCTTTCACCTGAGAAGCTCTTTACTTCCTCTACCACTGCCCCCACTTTTGGCTGCACCCTTTTAATCTCACTTGTCTACAGATGTGAGCTTCTTTCTCCTGCAGAGCTAGCTGGTCCCCAGGAGGACAAGTTGTCTTATTGAGATCACATCAGCAAACACTGCTGCTGCCGCTGCCCTTTATGTTACATTTCCAGACAGGAAAGAAATGGAACAGAGCAGCATAAGGAAATGGTCCTATTTTTGAACACAAGAGCTCCAATACTCTAAAGACAAGGTGATTCAATGACTTCTCTTGGTGCAACAAAAGCCAAAGCACTACTAATAAACACTGCTATAAACTGAGTTATAATACAGTAATTTGATGCAGTTGGGGATCTGACACTAACAATTTTTGAATACTGATTTTCAGTCTTTCCAGAGCTTTTTCAAATGTAGAGAGACCTTCTGTCCAAATTCTGTATTGTGCTGTAGATTATGCATAACAGCAATGAATCTTTTCTCATTGCTCGTAAAATTATTGTCTCTCCTGTTAATAATCAAATAAACTACTAATAGGCTTAGTAGTTTGATGGAAAGAGCTGAACTATATCAGCTGTCAAATGCCCCAATGCAATCTGACTTTTATAGAAGCTATAGGACCAGGAAAAGCTCAGAATTAATTTACAAAATGCCATTATAAAACCAAAAGAGTGACTGCACATACACCACAGAGGTTTCTCTCCTTTCAGTGACAATAGCCATCAATGCAAAAGGACAAAAAAAAAAAAAAAGAACAAAAAAATCAACAGCACTTTAACTTGATACATTACCCAGACTTGCAATCTAGTAAGAAACTAAAGGAAGCACTAATATTCCTGTAAGTATGCAGAGCTTAAGAAAGTATTTTCAGTGCTCCATCGAAGAGGAAAGTTATTGTCTCTAACCTTGAACTTGAAAGACCAAGAGTTCATCTCCCAGTTCTCCCACAGACTTCCTGCGTGACCTCTGATGCGTCATCGCTCTTACTTGTGCCCGAGGTTCCTGACTTGTAAATGAGATAATAGCACCGTCCTCCTTTGCAGCTGCGGTGATAAATGCCATTGCACGTTCAGCACTCAGGTTTGCTGGGGAAGGGAGAAACAGGATTAGTCGGTACAAAGGTGGATGTCTGGAACACCATGAAACGTTGTGGTGTGCAGACAGAACTAACAACGTTAGGATTTTAAATCAAGACCTCATGTGAGTTTTAGATGGAAACACAAACTGAAATGAATGCTTTAACTGCTAATAATACCTTACAGAGATATTTCTCTTACCTGCATTTGCCCTTGCTGTGAAACTCCACCGTGTGAACAAGCTCAGAAACGGACATAACTCGACTTGTCGGTCATGTAGTAACTGACTTAGTTGTCAGTGATAACACTGATCTTTGAAGTTACAGGCCAACCTGCCAAGATAAAGCAAACACGACCTGTCACCACATCAGTGGCTGAGGTGAATATTCAGAGCAGGAAGAACAGGGGATTCTGTTGAGGATGCATCAGCTCAAACGGCAGGTAAGAAAACAGTTCCACTCAATGAACATTTAAATGGAAATTTACCTTATCGGACAAAGAATTGTAAGTAATAAGTCATTACACATACACTGGCAGAACAAGCAAGGCAGGGGCAACAGCAGAATAAATGGGGTCAGGAATTTTTCAGTATAAAAGATGCATTACAGAACTTCCAGTCTCCATCACCTGTAAGACAACAACGAACGATGAGTATTCATACTCAAGCACTATTTCCCTCTCAGCAGATTGACATGAAAGCTGCAAAGTTGCCAGAAATGGAGATGGATGCACAGGTGCAACAACTGCCTGGTCACTAAGGCTTATTAGAGTTTTCCAGAAAAAGTAATGAAGCTATCTAAGAAATAGGCTAATAATAAATAGAGCAGAAGGATGAGCACATGAAAACAAAATAGATTTACTTGATGGAATACCACAGTTTAAATTGTATTGGGAAGATAAAAACATACAGTACTTCAACAGAAATGAGACCTGAAAAACTGCAGTCCAGAAAAGACTGAGGTGGTCTTACTATCTATGAATACCTCCTATACCAGGTATTTAGTCTCAGGCACAGTATTGCTCCTTAGCTGGAGATTTTGCTAAGGAAACCACTCAGTTCCACATTAGAGGAGATCTTTCCCTTGGTCTGTGACTGTCACAGTCTAAGCACCAGTTTTTGACAAAACTATTAGTCAAATCGGAGCAAAAAAGCAGCTAATACCTTCAACACCATACATTACACTTTTGTTCAGCTTTCAGAGAACATTTCTTGACTAAGGTCCTGCTTAATTTCAGATTTTCGTACTTCAAGCAACTGTTGCTGCTACAACACAGATCAAATAAAGGACTTTTTAAAACTGTGACATAATGGAATTTAATGCAATTATATTCCTAGAAACATAAGCATTAACAGAAACAATGATAGCTAAAAGAAAAGTGACACGTATGTACCTACAAAGGAAATTTTTAAAGCAATCCAGAATAATTATACAGGTCACCATGAAGGAAACAAAACTTACTGTTTTCTTGAACAGGTAGAATTTAGATAACTGACAGTTTTTAGGTCATTTTATATTCTAATCAAACTAAAAGAGAGGCCAGAGGTATTTTCCGACAGATTTATGAAACAAAGCACAAAGGAATCCAGACTTGCAGAAGAAAGGTGAATCTAAGGCCTGTGAAGACAGCAAAATCTCTATCGAGGAGAATGAACATTTATGGCATACATCAACTTAGGCCAAAATAATCAAAAACCCAGCACAAAAAAGTAGAACTCAGAACACTTATTTTGATAGTGAAGGATAAAAAAAAAATATGTCAATTAACACGTGATTGATCATGTAAAAGTTGAAAAGCTTAAGCATATCTTTGTCTTGTTCAAAGTAGCTTAGCTTCTCAGCTGTCAGCTGAGCTTCAATGGTTTATACTAAGTGAGATCTGTTGCATGTCAATGCTAGTCCCGCAGGCAAGTTACCTAAGGCAGCATTTATACTCTTAAATACAGAATAGTTCCATTAAATGAGTGCAATATTAAGGCTGATATGCTGCACACCAAAATTTGAATTTATCCATGAAGATAAATCAACAGTTTTTGTTTGGAAATTTAAATCACTAAGGGAGAACTTAGACTGCACATGCACACGCTGGGCAGCTTGTTAAAGATTTCTTGCAGGTTGAGAGAGCAGGTCGTAGGCATGTGGCTCTTTTCAAGGAGAGCAAAGAGTTAGTCACTGGTGCAGTTACTCAACGTCTGTCCTATTGCAATCATTTGTAACGTTAATTTAGAAAATATATTCACATCTAAATTTCATTCCTGCTGTCTGTTTCTGGTAACTCTATGTCCCATTACTGCTACAGAAAAATTTGCATCTCCAAGCTTGACAGGGTTTGTTTTCATCCCAAAGAAGAGCTGCTGCCATCACACACAAGCAATGTTCACTTCCGTTGTCACAGGTCTGGGTGGACAGGTGTGCCAGGCGATATGTTAATATCTTCCTGTTCACCAAGAGGAAAAGAGAGCAGCATCAAATAACATCGGTAACAACAGGCACTTCAGTGCAACTTCAGCATTGCAGATGGGGAGTCGTGACTGCTGCCCAGGACAGCCAGCAGGTAGGGTCACGGGCTGTACTACAGTGCCTATACGAATTGATCTAAGAGTTGAGCGCGTTGCTGGTAGTTATGCCTGTCCTTCAGAGTGATTCTGTCTCCCCGAGAGAGGTAGGCAGATTCTGTTTCCTTAACGTTTTAAAAGGGAAGCTTCTGATCTGTCCAGGAAGAGGACATTACTTAGTCAATATTTTCTTTCCCCTTCATTACATTAGTAATCAACAGAGATATAAAATAGCCATTGCTATTCTTCTGTCCTTTAGATTAAGAAGTATACGCAAATCTTCCAGACATTCTGTATCAGGAATTTCACAAGCTAGTTGTTGCTGTTCTTCACCTGTTATAGATCATTTTTCATCAGTTGCTTTACTGTTTGGTGCTTTGGTTTTGTTACACAAATAATACCTAACTTAGAACGTTTGTTGTTCTGCTATTAGACATCAACAATGTTCTATTGGTGCACTCTCCACGGTTTAGACAGCATTTTAGCTCGCAGTGGGAATAAACCTCTTAATCTCCACAGACTTTTGTATCTATCTGATGCTTGGCTACAGCCTGGGCCTGACATTAAACTACAGAATGGTTACAGTGGGCAGTTGTCTACTATGCAGCTCTTTCAGAGACTGCGAAGTAGAAAAGTGCACCCATGCCTTCTACTTTCCTGCACTGCAGATTTCTGCTCCATGAGATTCTTCTACCTGATTCTTCTGTGAGCTAGGGCATGATCATATCCCTAACATAACTGTACGCTGCGCTGCTCAGTTCTTCTCTTGCATTCAGAACAGACTTGGCAGTCTGAATGGCAGGTGACAGAGCTAAAGTAGGAAAAGTGCACGTTATCTGAAGGTTTCTTTCTGATAGAAAGCATTTAACTGCCTATGAAGGCTCTGCATTTGGAGAAGTCAGTTGGCTGTCTGCTAATATTCACCCCAGCTGAATATACAGCCTGCTTCAGTATGATATTAAATATCATTCAGCATTTTACACTGCTCACTTTTGTTTCATCATTGTTAGAATCATAACCAATGTGGAACAGGACACAGCGTATCAGTAACTGCAGAAGTTATGTATAGAAACTGGGCTGATAATTCTCTGGATTCCTCTTTCTTCTTCCCCACCACAGCACTTTAGATTTACATTTTCATTTGTTTGCATAATAAATAAATAAAAAAGAAACAAAGAAAAATACAACCACCTAGAACGGTAGAAATGCAGATTTTGTAAATTTTTTTAAAAGCATCTTTATAATAGCAATTTTGCTCTGTAATTGCTCTTTTCAGGACAAAAATTCAATTTTTGTATTTTTTTGTAGAGGCAGGATCCAGTTTAACACCTCTCAAGATCTCAGAAAGTTTGGCAGGTGAAGAGGAAGAGGTATTTCTAGAATAGGCAGGAGGCACATGTGGTTTAATGATTTTGTTGGCTGGTTTGACTGTGAATTTAAGTAGGCCTTGATGAAATAGAAAGAAAATCACTATCTGCTGTCTAAGAGAAGAAGCCTATAGCTGCATATAGTTCTTTTACACAAGAGTAAAATTCACCTGTGACTTACCAATTGGTTCAGTCAGCTCTGGAACAAACTTTTAGACAGGAGAGGACAAGCTTTTTCTTTTGTCGTTGCCTTTTATTTTTTTTTCTTAATAATAACTACTCTTCTTAATTCATTCGACTGCAAGTTTCATCTCACTAAAACAGACGTTGCAAACAGAAAAACTGAGCAAGGCAACACTTGGAAGGTGTACAAACATCAAGGGAAGGGAAGCATCTGTTACTCTGTTTCTCTACTACAGCATGTTGACTTCTGTCAAGTGCAGAGTTCACTGCATTTGAAGATTTACCTCTTGCTCATAACCAAGTCTTGCTGTGAGTACACCTCCCAGCAGAACTGTTACAGACTGGGGAAAGTGCATGCAAATGGAGAAGGTCTGGGGGCTTTTGATTCAGAGCAAGTTGGACAGAGTTGGAATCCCTGTGCCTGCCGGCACAAACCTCTTGTCAATCTGCAGGCACAGATGTTCTCAGGTATCCCAAACATAAGGACCCTCTTTCTCCTGTATGCTGAATCCATCCTTAAAAACTCAGGTCAACCACTTTCTTCAGACACTTCTGTGACTTGCAGTTTTACAATTTCCTTATTCGTTTTGATCTGATTTAAACCCATCTGATAAGAAACCTGAGGAAGGGTGCCAAAGAACAAGTTGGCTATGATCTGCTGCAACTGCAGGTTAAACATACATGCTACCCAGAAACAAACAAGAAAAAGCAAGCGGTATTCTGGAGGGTGATAGGCATAGATTTAAAGCTGAGGGCTGGCAGAACTTGCAAGAGATGCAAGAGAACCAAATTTCTGGAAAAGACTGTAAGAATACGTCTTAGTACATTCACCGAGTCTGACTTCTAAGTGTGTAACACTTAGCTCTTCAGGTTCTAAAGCTCAAGCCTTCCGGAAAGGAAGGGCAACGTTTTAATGCAATTTCATTTTTTCATCTGACAGAAAATGTAGAGAGAGATTCATGTGTTATGAAGGAGAAAATGAGAGCAGGAAGTTAACAATTTTACCTGTACCATTTTTGCACAGTGCACCAAATTCGAGATGTTAAAAGAAAGGAAACTGTACCTACAGTTCTGTTGTATTTAAGAAACAGAACAGAATAAATTATTCTTCTAAGGCTTGGAGTTCTCACAGTACACCTTGCATATGGTTTATGCAAAAAACATTGTTTTGAATATACTCCCCTTTCGAGCTCACAAAATTTGCCTGAAAGCACTGAACAAGCTCTCATACATAGGAGATGAAAGCAGTCCCATAAGGAAACGAAATGAAAGTTTTTTTTTTCTCCTGTAAATACTGCAGTTTTTAAGAAAGAATGAATGGCTGCAGGCATGAAATTACACTAATTTATTGTACACATGACAATCCTGAAATGAGGTAAAGATTGTTTTAGCATAGGTTGTAGAGTAGAATTGTAAAAGACTAGTTTAATGCTACAGGCTGACTCTGTGAAATCGGCTGTTGGCATCACGAGAAACAGATCCAGGAGCTTTTGCAAATTCTGCAAGTTTAGTATACTAAAGATCTAAGGAATGAAAAATACTTGTTGATCTGAGCAAAGCCGCAGTAGATTATCTCAAGCCTTCCCAGTTCCCGAGTAGTGGTCATTTTTATTTCCCAGTCCTTCTGCTTTCACTGGAGGACATTGTGTTGTTTGCTCTCAATGGCAGTCATTTGCCAAGTGTCCCTGCACAAGCCAGCTTCAGGTAAGCTTTTCAGGTGTGATTATGCCTGCCTCATCTGAACACTGCCCTTCCTGACACACTTGTTTTGAATCGGATCCATTCCCACATTCTGACTTTTTCTCCCAGCATTAGCTACGGCTGTGGTTTCACAGTACATTACTTTCAGGAGTTTGCATGTATTGCTGTATACCACATTAGTGAACCGATTTTGCTGAAGAATGATCTGGCAAAAACAAATTCTTTTTGAGCGAACTCAGCCTGACTCGGTGCGAGCCCACACAAAAAGTTTTGTTGGCACAGCTTCAGAGCGGCATGCCGTGCTGCGGGAACAGAGCAGCAAAGGGCCAGGAGCATTTGAAGGTAGCGTGAAGCTCCCCTCAGGGCCATACCCAACGTGCTATGTAAGGACGGCCAATAGCTTTATTTTAACTGAGCAGTATTGATGTGTGTTTTCTCTAATGAATTTCATTTGCTCCTTCCATTATTCGCTTCCCTGATGTCTTCATTTCCCTTTTATTACCTCTCCATCCTCTCAGGTTTTCCCCCCAGAATAAATCCGCTTCTATGAAATTCACTGGCTGACAGCCGTACGCAAATTTCTGCAAACTCACTAAAAGCACATTATTCAAATAGCCTCTGGTGCTCTTTGCTGTGTTAAGCAGATAGAGGGAAACAAAAAAGACACAGCACCTGTATTTGCATTAGCATTTTGCACATTCATTTGTTAAAGGCTTGGCAACAACCCTGTCCAAAGCACAAGTCGCTCTCCTAGGAACTAATGGGAAGACCTCTGCAAACACTTAATTTGCCTCCATCCTTGTGTCTTGGCAGTCACATGAAGAATTAGGTTGGAGAGACATACTCTAGCAGATGTTAAAACAAAGCCACTAACAAGGCTGTCCTCCCAAACATCTTTTTATAGCTTGATGCTGATGATTTGTTTAAAATAATTTTTTCCTCCTCAGACATTTTGTTCTGACTGTGTACATGTGCAATAAAGGGGAGTTACTTGAGATAACATTCTTTAAACAACTGTCTTTCTAGAAAGGAAACTAACATTGATGTTTCTGAAAGCTGCTAGTGGGGCTGGTTCACATAAATGTAACAGAAAAACCAACCCAAACTTGTACTTTACTAGACCACTTCTGTGCTTCACTTCTTCACGTTTCTGTTTCAAGTTCCTTGTTTCTGTTGTTTGCCCTGGTCTGGTCCTATGTCTCAAAACTCAAAATCTACAATTACTGAACACATTCCCAAAGCTGCTGTCAACCCCCACTAAAGGCTCTGTATCTCTGTTCTCGCTGAAAGTATGGAGACACTTGTGGGTGTAAGTCCCAGTATTTACACCTTGGAAGCTAACCAACAGGTAGAAGAGAAAGCAAGTAAAATGTCAAAGTGTCAAATGTTGCTGAAAAGAAAAAAATACTTGGCTTTTCTTGTTGGCTTTGTCTGTAAAAGCTCTTGATGGCTGCATGCAGACACTTTGTAAATATCACTCACTTTGTAATACTCCACACTCTCATCTGATGTCATTTTTCAGCTCCATATGGGGACATAATAGGTTCTTGCATGGATTCAGAATCCTGCATAATTTGGGGGCTTGTTTTGCCATTCTGTCAGTTCCACTTTTCTGCTTCTCTCAGTGCAGGATGACTTTCTGGCTTAGGATAGGAACACAAGAACAGCTATACAAGATGATATCAAATTCCATTTAGCTCTGTATCCCATCATGGACAGGGGCTTGCAGGGATGCTGAAAAAGTGGTCATAAGAACAGGATAGAAAGATGATGTAATGCTTCCACCAAAATACGCTCTCAGTCTCTAATGTCATGGTTCAAAGATTATACAATAAAAAAAGAAAGAAAAAATGTGCCCTGTGTAGGGCCAGCTACCACTATCTTCCTCGCTTACGAGCAAAGGTTCTGCACTTTAATCTATTCTTGCCTCTTTCACTGTTGTTTACTACCATCCAGAGCCAGAATTGCTAAGCTAAAAAATTGTCCAAACACAAGAAGATCCCTTATAAGCCTCAGTAGTTCCTTGCCTTTGTAACAAAAGAGAAATCATAAATAACCTCATGATAAAATTTTACAAGTTAGGATCCAGAACCAGGTATGAAGTTAACCACTTGAGGCCTATCCATGAGGGCAAATTAATGGTCAGATTACTTTGTAGATTGCTGTCTACTCTGAGTTCATTGCCTGTGTGCAGCTACAAGTAAACCTGTACGACCTACGACAGCGATGAATGGTGACTACATGTATCCTGTGAATTCAGCCCTGAACACCTTTTCCTGATCAAATCCTTTGTTCTGCTGGCAAGTTCCAGGAAGTGATTTCTGCACTTTAGAATAGTTAAATGTATTGCTCTGGCTCTGTATGAACTATTTTCCCCCCAGAATACCATTTTCTATGCTCTTAGGAGGTAAGGCTGTGTCTCTAGTGGCCAAGTGGGCTCAAACAAAAAGGTAGGCCTTGTTGCAATGACCATTGTTGATCATCTGAAACATGAAGGTCAGACTGTTACCTGAAGAAGTCTGATATCCTGATGCTTAAAATAAACACTTCTCTCAAGAAGTAACTAGAGTGCTGTTAGGGAGAATAAGAGCAGCATCTTTAAAGCAGGGATCTAAGTCAGAAGTTGAGAGGGAAGGGAGGCAAGTGTGGAATAGCTTGTAAGGAAAACTTGAATGAGAGGGTCCATAGCCACTTTTCAGAGGAAGATCTGAGAAAAAGGTAACTCCAAACAATGTTTTCATGGAAAATGTAAAAGAAATTAGAGTCAGCAGCGGTGAAGCAGCCCAGACACAGGCTTCCCAGATCTGCCAGCCCAAGGAAACAGCTGGAGGGCTTGCTCCCTCTGCTGGAACATCCTAATGGACCCCCATGAGACTTGCTAGTTTGACCCACTTTTAAGTCCACAGCAAGTCTCTTTGACCAGGAAAAAAAGATTTTTATGAATTTGGTCTCATTAATGCAAGGTTGATTACCATTTCTAGGTTGCTATCATCAGGATTTTTTTAAAGAATGTACTTAATATGCAGATGAGGGCAGAGGAGAGAGATTGTTTTCAATGCTTTTGTTTTGAAGAGAAGCAAAATAAGGCATATAATTTGAAAAATATGGTTTTCAACTTGTATCAGTCCCATGGAACTGGGGTGTAGAGAAAGCAAACAGACTTTTTCCAGTGTCATGTAACACAGAACAACTCTTGCCCTGTGACCTTTGCTCTAGGATAGATTACTTGCTATCATTCCTGTAGCCACATATAGAGAAAGCCTTTTTGAACTGTATATTGTTAAGTACAGTCTGTTCTTAATGCATATGAATAAATAGCCTACTCCAGGAGCAAACAGAGTTTAAATCTCTCCTCGGTTATCTTCAGGTGAATACAATGCCATCACTTAGTTATTTAGTATTCGTGTTGGATAACATCAGTCACAGTAGCAGGGTGCATAACAACATCAGGAAACCATTATTCAGACACTCACTGACAGAGCTGAGCCCTTGCTTGCCATGGTTTGTGGCTGAGACACCTCTTTCTCTCTTGCAGAAATAGGTTGATCTCTGGGCCCCAAAATACCCCGTGTGACTTAGGACAGACTGTGGGATCTCGTACCTTGTAACTCAGATTTCTACTTGCTAAATGAGTCTCAAGATGCTTTACTCCTTCAGTTCAATCAACTTCTCCTTTTCCAGTGTTCCCATTATTCCAGTGAACAGCCTGGTGATCACCTGAGAAATTCAATGGAGGAGATGGAAACCAAGTACTGCAGCAGTGGCAAAGAAGAAGCTTTCAAAAGAGAACTGCCATACTGCACAGGAGAAATTGACTTCACAGCTTCTGGGAAGAAACGTGGAAAGGTACAGCACCGTGGAGTTTTAACCCTTTAGCACTATTGCTGTTCAGCTGTTACTCATTTAGCATTAAATGTAGAGATTACAATATTGAGGATCAATGTACCACAGTGCTAGGCACCACACTGTAAACAAAGTAGAGACCATATCTTAATAAATACTAGTGTAATTTAAAATGAGACCTATTAACAAAGAGAAGCCAATCACTTGACTTGCACAGACCTGCTGCAGGTACATTTCCTCTCACTTTTTCCCTTGAAAAACACATAAATAGAATCACATGCCCAGCTTCCTTCCTTTTGCATCATTTCCCTGATTTAACCACTTTCCGTCAAGCATTTATACCACGGATTGCAACTTTTTAAACATACTGTTGAGCTATTGAGCTCTCGAATTTCTCTCTCCCTCTTCTGCTAACATGCAAAGATGCTAATATGCAAAATAGCTATCATGCCATACATAGACAGACCCACTTCCTCACCAGCCCCTTGTATATGCTCTCCCCAGAGCAGAAGGTACTCCTAAGATCAGAACTCTGCCTTAAGATTTTATTTCACCATAAAGTCTAAGTACAAAGCCAAAAGATATATAAAACAGGAAGAAGCAATAGATTCCTGTAACACAATAAGAATCTAAAAGATCACAACAAGAAACTGGGGCTGCCTATCGCTAATTCAACCGTGAAAAACTAAAGCATTTACTTTGTCAAATGGAAACCCAGCCTGAACAAAGGCCAAAAATACTCCACTGAAAATTTGAAAGGTGAGGACCCCTGAAAAACAAAAATAAAATCAGACAAATATTTCAGCTACTACAGAAACAAGAAACACCTAAGATATTTCTTGCCTTTGCTAAACTGCTGAGGAACTGAAGGCTGTTAAAGAATAGCAACATTAAAGGAGAGAGTGATTTATCAGTCTATAATGCAGAATGAGCCCATGGAACTGACCTGATTAATGACACAACAATTTCTCAGAAGCCTGTTAAATTTGTCTTGGTATTTAGTTCTCTGTCAAGTCTTGCTCAAAAAACTTCTTTTCACAAATAATCAAGGAGTACTAATAAGCATTTAACTGCTATGATAAATTTGCCTTTGTATGTACTCTATCCTATTGTACTGTTAGTACTCAGGGTTTTTTGTTTCGTTTTCTTTATTGAAGTTTATTAAGGTCCCGTGCACTATTCATCCTGGAATTATATTTGAAGTTTTGCTCAACAAATGGAAGCTACCTGCTCACAATTTGGCCATCTCTTTAGTAGGGGAAGAAGAAAATTTCCAGATGAAGCCTTGGCTACGGGACACCTTAAAAAAAGGACTCATAAAGGCAGCCCAAAGCACAGGTTAGTGCGTTAGGCATTAAAGAAGGAATTTACATCCCTACTGGATTCTTACACCTAGTGATCTTTTGTGTCAATGGTCCCACTCACATGATTATTTTAAATGTTCAAGGCCTTGTTGAATGTAACATACCTCTTGCATTTAAGTAGCTTATTCTTGCGATTTGTAATACAATAACTTTGATTTGAAAAGCTATTTCAAACCAAATTATTCTAGGCAATCATTTCCTAAATGTAAAATTAGCGGAGGTTATTCCCTCAAAGATGACAGTAGAAAGACTGCATCAGATGGGACCAGATATGTTGTCCCAGTTGGATGGTATGACAAAACAACTCTTAAGATAGCTTAACAATTTTGTCAAAAAATAAGAATTATTGTTCTCCCCATTCTCACTTCAATTATTTGTCAAAATCCCGTTGCAATTGTTTATCTTTCTGAAGATCTGCTTTCTGCAAATCTTAGAGTTGAACAGACATTGTCTGTAAAACAAAAGACCTAAACTTGGGTTTAAACAAAAAGACCTCGCTAATGCACAACGCAAATGTCTAACACACAGCAGAAAATAACCCAGCTCACCTTCTCCCTGGCTATCCACATGAATTACAAGAGTACAGAAAAGCATTTAAAAACAAACAAAAATCATTGTCTGCAAATCTGCAGAGAAGTGGCTATTATTTAAGATGACTTTTTTTTTCTTGTAGTTTTGTGATAATAGCTGCAAAATGAAGTGAAAATATCCGTATGCAGTTCACAGTAAGCTCTTGGTTAAGCTTCACTGCTTCAGACAAGATTTTAATACTTTTTGTTTTTTGTAATGAAAGAGCCAATTATCAAAACTTTTTTTTGGCACTTTTGTACCAGATAGTTCTGTTTGGTTTTATATCCAGCTGACTTCCATGTCTTTCATGTTACATTTTTGAATATGTTTGGCTAGCTAGGAACCTAGGGTTCTCCAAATTGTTTGGCATCATAACAATACTGCAGTAAATCCTACTCTTGGGAAAAATTCACTCTCCGGCACACATGGGAACAAAGGAAGTGAAGTCCAGCTCAGGCAGGTTGTGTCTAAGATCTTCTGCTACCAGAAGAGCCAGGTGATTGCACAATTACCTCTCTCTATTTGGTCCTCATGTCAAGCCAACAATTACTCCTCTCCATCCCTTTGCTCTTTGTCATGCAACATTCAGACCTGCCTCGTGTAGAGATGTTTCTAACAACATCTAGACAGTAAGTGACTCCAGTCTGGAAAAAGCACTTTGGAAGGGTGTATCGACACGAGAGTAAAGATGACAAGATTGCATCATATGACATATAAAGCACGTCTGCTTGGGCATATATTTTCTTATTTTCCTTACATTTAATGTATGTATTTTAATTCTTAAAGTTACAGTCTATTAAGATCTGTCTGAAGCTTATCTGACTATATAAACAAAACTGAAATCTAGTACCGAAAGTAATGTTACTTGACACACAAACATTCAACTATAAAGACGTTATCTAACCATTTACAAAAAATAATAATTTCAGATGCCTGGATTTTTACTGGTGCTTTACGTGTTGGAATAACAAGGCACTTAGTGCAAGCAGTCCGAGATCATGCACTGGCTAGCACCTCATCCAGCGTAAGAGTGATTGCCATAGGAATAGCTTCCCTTGGAAAAATTCAGCACAGAGAAATTCTGGACAACATAAAGGTATTTTTCCCATTATTATACTTGTAGGATGGAATTGTTAAGAGGCAATCTTCACATTTACAAAATTTTGAAGTAGCAGAGAACAAAACATTGAGCTGTCTTAAAGACAAGTGGAGTTCAAAGTGCGGTTTAGGGGAAGATAGAAGTAAAAAGCAAGAAGAATCTTTAGAGGCCGCTGATCCTTCGCCCTATGCACAGTGTACTTGGCAGCAATTCTCCAAAAATCCAGCAGGTGACAGTATTGGACATTAGCTCCGTGGCTGATAAACGAGTGAACTTGAGGGGGAAATAACATCACAGGATACCTTTAATACCTTTTATCTCCCTGTCTACTTACTGCAGCATTCCAAGCTTTTTCAGAAATACTCTAAAAGCTACATATCTTAGTATGAAAGCAAGCCATAAATATTTCAAGATCAGGTTCTCGTAAACAGTCGCTAAATTGGTGTCTAACATGCCAAAACTTCTCTCCATGCCCACCCAAAAAATGCCACTCATGCAAGATTTGGTCCAGTGAGTGTAATTTCTAGAGACTCTGCAATTCTAGCCAAAGCAATGGAATTCTGTGCAAAAAAAATCAATCAAGCAAAACAAAATCAGTTGTTGCAAATGCCAAGTCGATGCTGAATTGACGGAGGTAAAGAAGTCAATTAATGACATTCTTGTCTCTGTATATTCTGTCTGTCCTAAGCAGACTGTTATAACAGTGACAGTTCAGGGCAGTTTCTCTGTGCTATTTTACTTCCTTGCAGAAGCCGAGAAGCAAATGACAGACACAGCTATTTGAACTTGCATCTAGTTCCTCTCTCAGATAGGCAGCTGCCAAGTGCCAGCTATCAGCAGGAAGGCTGCCAGACTGTACTGGCGTTTTACTGTCCTTGGGCTTCCCTCCTTTCCATCCCTTTTACCAAGCTGTGTGCTCTGTCAGATGAGACTCTCCAGCTGGAAAACATCAACCTGTTCGAGTGGCTCAGAGGAAAGAATTTGGTTCATCACATTAGGGAATTTTGTTCAGGAATGTTGTTTCGGCTGGAGTAAACCATTTCACCTCCCTCCCAGCCTAAGTGATCAAAACACACCTCAGTCTATCCCAAACAACAGCTAAAAAACAAGTGCACTGTTATTGCATTAGATTTTCTCCCTCTTGACTAAAGCCTAAATTCTTTGTTAAAGAATAGGTGTAGAACATTCTTGACCCTCTGATTTCTGGCACGACTTTCACCCAAAGACATTCTAGATTTTAGTCAGTAACTCAGACAAAAGTACTAAAGATAAGGAGGTTGATCTAAACCCAGTTCTCCTCGTACTTGGCAATAATACAAACAACTTGTTGTACAAAATAGAGTTTACAGTCCACACTAGCAAGGAGGAAAACAAGACCCAAAATCAGTGTCTCTCTCTATTGTTTCTGTTACTGGCTTGCTTTAAATATCCTTCAAAGATCAATTCCACGTCTTCAGGAAATAAATAGGAAAATCCCTGAGAGCCTTTTCAGTTTGTTTTTGAGTCTCATGATCCTAATCTAGAGCCAAACCTCTGGTGAGTAGGCTTAATGTCACATGGCAGCAGAACGCAGGCACGCCCTCCATCAAAACAAGGCAAAGGAACTGTTTCAAGATAACTTTCCTTAACAAATGAGAGAGGAGGAGTGAGGAGAGAGCAAATGAGAGTTTACTGCTTTGTTTCAGAAAGCCACTTAGCAGCGTGGCAAGCAGTGTGCTCAACCCTTCTGCCAGCAGCATGAAGGAGCTCATCCTCCAAGTTACTTCATGTTTTTAATGCATTAGTAATGTTGCTATGAGCTCCTGGTGTTGTGTTCACTGCCTCTCCAACATCAGCCATAGCCTTGGCTGTGGAGGAGAACCTGGACAACAAAATCCCCCAGGATTTAGCTGGGCTCTTCTCAGCAGACAACGACAAAAGCTGAGATTCAAAAGGGTTCCACACAAGATCTGGCTCTTAAAAACAATGTAAAACTCTGCCACGCCTTAATGACAATGAGGTTACTTGCATAATTATACTGCTATGCCTAGATAGGCTTTAACAGATCTGCATACGCAAGATTAGTGGGAGGAACAGTGCAATACATCAGCACAAGAGCCAAGATGACAGTCCAAGTCATCAACTCAAAGGCTGCAGGAATCAGGGAAAAAAGCACAGTGGAAGGAAATGCAGTTTTTAAACTACTGCATTGATCTGGCTTGCTTACAACAGAACAGTGATTACGAAGAGGAAGAAGAAAAACAGGGAGGCATTCAAACAGCCTGGCTTGCAGCTAGGAATGGTATATCAAAGTGAATGTGCAACAGCGGGAAAGAAAGGGATATTTTTATGGAAAGGGATCTTGTAAAAGCGTGTATCAAAGTCTATGGTTTGCGCAATTCTTAAAAGACTAAAACAAGGGTTCTGTTTTACCCAGATAGTTAACGTAAAAATTCTTTAATAAATAATATCAGTACATACCTCGTCTAAAATAAAAGAAGTAGATTGCACATCCTAAAATCTACCTGGCACTCTCTTTTTTAGAATGAGGCTTCCAAATTAAGAATAACCATTAGGCCTCACATAGCCTTGTCAATTGAACTAAGCTGCGTTTAATTTAATGTGGTTATATAGCAAGCTGATTGATCTACTGGCCTGAGCACGGTAAAAATACTACTAAAATGAACAACTTTGCTCCTGTTTGTACCAGCAGAGATTTTAGCCCTCTGAGATAGTAAGCCTTCATTTATAATTACCATGTCTCATGGCCCCTTTCATTTGTCTAACAAACACTTCCAAAACCTCTGAATGAATACCTGTGTTCCAGAGATGATGATTAATGTCAGTATACTTTGCAGGACTTGAGAAGGAAAATTTAGGGACTTTAGCTTTTAGTTCTATCCAATGTGGCACCTTTTAGAAGGAACACTTTCTTCTTCTCCACCCTTTTCACAGAGGGTGGTCAAGTGTCCGAAAAGTGGTGCTCTATTGCATGGCACAAACAACATGAGAAATAGAGACAAAGCACACAGAAACGAGGACTGTGCTGTATACAAATAGAACACTAACATCTCTCCTCCTATGTCTAGGATGGAAGTCTTGTACACTACCAATCAGACGATAATGTCCAAGGCCCCCTGTATTCACTGGACCACAATCATTCCCATTTTATTTTGGTGGATCACGTAACACCAGATGAGCCAGATGAAACCACTAAACTACGGCTCGCCTTGGAAAAGCACATTTCAGAACAACGGACTGGCTATGGTGGTAAGTAGACTACAGAAGCATGCTAGCTTGAATAATAGTGATATTACAGGGATACCTGTGGGTCTCTGGCCCTTTCAAAGGCAAGTCTAGTTCTCAGTTTATCGTCTACATAGGCAAGATCAAGTAAACACAGTTGTTATTGTGTAACAGGCAGAACTAAACTGACTTAAGTAGAAAAAACTGCTCTTTGAACCAGAAGTCCTGACACTTACTGCATCTCCTTAAACATGACTCCAAGCTGACCTTCAAAGCATAGTCCAAATTGCCTTAAAACACAACAAATGGAAAACAAAACCCCTTAAATTGCCCTAAGCCAGTGGCTCTAAGAGATGGATGTTCATTGTTGCATACCTTTATCCCTTCTCACACGCAGGGTCTTGAATTGTTCCCAGTCCAAGAGAAAAGACTTTTTCCAAAGCCCTCTGAAAAATTTTAAGCCGCGTTTGTTTCAGGATAAGATCTTATCCTGGATAAACCACATAGCATCTAATGCCTACCTAAACCTATGTAAGCTTTGTTTATTATGAGAACTGAGTACTGGGGCAGGCCTCCTTCTGCTTTTTGTGGAAATAATTCATTTGTAGCTGTAATGCAATTACTTTCTCCTTTCCTTTGTTTCTGTAATACCTGCTGTGCTGGCACAGCTAGAACAGAAGAAAAAGAGATCACTTGTTCACACTTCCACGCATCAATGGAATATTCCATTACATAGCCCACAGTATGGCTGCACAGATGCACCTGAAAGCGTGAATGCACCCAAAGAATGCATATCTGGTGACTCAGGTGGGAAGGTGCACAGGTGGACTGTAATGGTAGTGCTGACAGTAGCCTCCTTCTGCTTGCAAACCAAATTTGATTGAACAAATCGCAGTGAAACAATTTCCTGTCAAAAAATGCTGATTCATTTGACAAATATTTCCGTGGAAGTTCAATGAGATCTTTTATAAACAAAGCCAATATCATTCATTTAAGTTCATTTATACTCAACTTCAGCAAACCTATTTGACTTTACCCAACTAAAACACTTTAAGGTCATGCAGAATTTCCCTATTAAAAATATCTACAAGTCATTAAAAAGAAACTTTTGGTATTTTGAATATTCTTTGCAATGAAGGACTTCCCACCTTCCCCAGCATAACATTAGAATTTCCTTGTCACCACACACACACACAAAAGGCTGAATTTAATCTAAATCTATGCTAAGTGAAGAAGATTTGAAACCACAAGTATTTCCTGAAGATCCTGTTGTCATAGGGGCCACTCTTCAAACTAGACTAACACCTTAAATGTTATGGTATGGCAATGCTATTCCATTCGCTAAAAGAAACAAAGTTACATGCCAATCACTGCTAGGCTATAGCTCAGTTCTACCTTATCTTGGTAGCCATCCCACAAAAGATGTGGCAACAGGTTACAAACTGGTGATCCATAGGCTGTACTGGGAAACATACAAAGGGAAACATAAAAAATTGATTGAACCAAATGTCTTTTATCTTCCAAATGTAAGAGGCATTCCTTTCATGATGCTACTGTTTTGAGAGGGCTCTTTTAGGCCAACCTACAGTCATTGGAATACTGAGTTCAGCATTTACAAAACAGTGGAAAGCTGTGGGAGAGTGGCTAAGGACAGGGATGCCACCATCATCTCTTCCCCTGTGGCCAGGACAGAAGTTAAATATTTCACAGGCATTTATTTTAAATGTAGCACAATTGAAAACGTAAAATGATGTTATTGATAATCACCACAGTAGCTGGTACTGAATGACATTTTAGGCTGTTTTAAGTAGAGTCATAAAGAGTATATGGTTCTCATCAACTTCTGTCTGACTCATCTCACCCTTACCGGTCTGCACAGTCTGCTTCCAGGTATTAAGTCCTCCTTTTATCAGGTTTCTCCCAAATTCCACTACACTTTCCTGCATGTGCTAGGTGCATGCATAAAAGGAATGGGGCAACATTCCTCAACACTGGGCCAAAGTGACATGTTGTCAATTCTAGCCGCATCTGAATATAAATATTGCCAGCTGCCTCTCTAGAAGCTTAACCTCGTCTTGCACCCTAAGGCAGCCCCATTACCCTACGACCTGATCACCCTGCAGTAAACAAACACCTTAAAGCACTCTGACATGCAGAAGTGCCAATATCCATTTCTTGCAGCTGAAGTGTAGCGAGGCAGGAAGAGACTGAACTGCTTTCCAAGGATCATGCAGAATGTGTGGCAAACGTGTCTTGGCACTGAATTTTGGGCTGGGACCCTATGTGCTAGAGCACAGTGACATTTTCTTCCTTCACCACTTGCTTCTGCAGTCTCCTGTACGTACCAGTTTTTTGTATGTACTGAATCAGGACATAACCGGATAGTTTCAAGAGGACAGCAGAAACACAATAGTTTTGTGAAAGCTGTTAACTTTTTTTTTTTTTTAATTAAATAATCTATTTCACAGGAACAGGTAGCATTGAGATCCCTGTGCTGTGCTTACTGGTAAATGGAGGACCAGGTACACTTGAGGTAAGAAGCTGTTTGTAACTTTAGGAAAATAAATTAACTAGTGAATACTAAATAGTGGAAAATTTGGTTGGATGACAAATACATGTATTGACATTTCATATAAAGTCAAAACTTAGATCTATACACCACTTAAGAACTGAATTCTGTTAATATTAAGTTTGACAGTATTTGGGAGAAATATTTCATTTTGAAAAGGTGCCAGCAGATCATTAGTGCTTCTATTTCCAGCTAGTACAGTGGGAAGAGGAAATCCAAAACCAGAACAAATCCTCAGAAGTTAACTTCAAATTTATTAGAGTAGAAACACTGTACTGTTACTTGAGATGACATACAAAAGCATTAATCATTCAGCACTGTTCAGCAAGAGAGGGACAATTGCTGCTGTCACAGAGCACCAAGGAAATACATGGCCAGGTCTGCTAGACATGGTCAAATTATAGTGTCCCACTTCCACTTTCCTGAGCAAAAATACCCTGTAAGGTGGAAGGGTGGATTGTTGCCTACTAACATTCACATATCCTCCTCAGTGAAGGATCAGTTATGAATTTTTCTGAGCACTTTTACAACTTAGAGAACCTGTTGACTAGGGAGTTACTCTATGATTTCTATTTTACTTTTTCTGATATTTTATTTTGGTACTTAGTAGCAGTCAATGTCCACATGGTTTTTTTTTTGGATAATATTCTCACATGAAGACAAATACTGCATCTTCAAAGACCCACTTAACCATTATTTAGATGTTGTATGCGATGAGACTGCTACGCAACCTAGTAACCTATTTCTTCTCTAAGAATAACAATTCATTTCTGGTGACATTTTCTAGTTGGTTTCCAGTCACTGCATTCTGTCTTATCTTTGTCAGCTAGATTACAACACAGTCTGGTATTAGAAATCTCACTGTTTAAACTACAATGTCACTTCCTGAGCTTTCCTTCCAGAAGCTAAATATGGCAGCTACTTCTGTGTCTTGGGTGGTGAAAAATCACATATCAGAACATATCAATCTTCTTTTCAAAGTTCTAGAGAACAAAGTGACCTGGAGAATCAAAGGTGACTGGCTGGACCTGCCCTAAGTTCACATATGTGCTGGGAATAGATAACCAATTGTACTTTTTTTATTTTTTTAGAATAGCCTCTCTTTAAAGGCAAGTTAGACATTACACACCAAAGGCTACGAAGTTAGACAATACACAGCAAAGGCTATAACAGTTGTTTTAAAATGAACAAAAAAAAAACCACTATTGATTCTCTTGCTGTGTATGGTGTTGAAATGCTTAGAGACTCGTTAAATTCTTGCATAACTCCGGAGTAGCTGGCAAAAAATAGTCATTATTGCAACCATGATATCATCACCTCTACTTTCCTCTCTCTCAACAGCCTTCCTGACTCTTTCCGATTGCACAATAGGATTAGCAGCCTTTAACTCTTGCAGTTATTGTGCTTCAGTACGTTTTTTTCTGTGGCTCAGTGCTGTATTCTCACAAGTAAATTCCCAATTTTCAGAATGCATAGCTAAGTTTAGCAGCCATAAAAACCTGCTGAGAATTTCTGTATAGTGCTACTCTTGCACTTGATCATACTGAAAACACAAATTGCAGTAGAGAAAGAGTGACGGAGAGAGGGGAGAAGAAAAGAAAAGCAGCGAGAGACAAACAGGTTTAATGCACTGTCTGTCCAAATCGGGTTGCCTAACTCCTCAGCAGATGCATCATGCAAAGCAGTACAGTCATGGCCCTATAGCACAAATAATCTGCTGCAAAATAAAAATAAAAACATCCTGGTAGTCTAGAGAAGCCTGCACTGAATCCAGGGTGAATCTGATTTAGGTACACATTTATTCCTAGTATACTAAGAATCATTCCTCTTCAAGCAAGATTTTCTTTCAATACTTGAATTCTAAATACTTATTTTTTAAACTACAGAGAATTTGCATCGGTTTGGAAAATTCTGCTCCCTGGCTTATCTTAGCAGGGTCTGGAGGGACAGCTGACATCTTAGCTGCATTCATGAATGAGCCACAGCTTATCAGGCCAGAAGCTGTTGAAAAGCAATTTAAGGAGAAATTCCCTGCAGAAAGCTTCCTGTGGAAGGACATTCTCCAATGGACAGCAACAGTGAGATCATATGTTTGATAACCGCGTGCAGTGTTTGATAATTACATGCATAATGTTCACAAGCTCTCTCCCACCATTTCTAGCTTCAGGAGTCCATGCAGTACAACTTGGACAAGGTACTGCTCAGAAGTTTTGGATTCTCCATTGCTCTGATGTTGATGCCATAGAATATCTCTCTAGCATTAAAATCAAGAGCTCAGTTGATCATATAAACTCCTTTGTCCTAGTGATTCAGCTGAACACCAACGGCTCTGTCCTTTCTCAACTATTTCCTCAAGTAACAACCAGCACCCAAGAATCCCATAGTTCTGGAGAACATGAAGCAATTTTTATCCTCCACAGCTGCACAGCTTGTACAGCTGTGGCAGATGAGACCTAACTCACAATCTACAGATGTTAAGTGGAAAACTTATTGTGGGCATGCATGAATAAATCAATGAGAACAAAGGGTGTTTAGAAATTATCCTGGCCATTGTTGGTTATATGTGTGCTTCTTAGAAAGAAAGACAAAACATAAGCATAGATTTTCCATACTCTTTGCCTTGAGACACACTCAGGACTTAAACCATTATGCATAAATGTTTAAGAAACAACAAAACAACCCATTTTGACATTGTCTCAGTGTGAAAATTGAAAAGCACTGCATCCTCCTGAGACAAAAGCACAGCATGGTTGTGAGACAAAGTCCCCAGAACCTGACCCACTACTTATCCTTTGCCTTCCTCACTTAGTCCTCATCTTAGCTTTAAAGTTCGTATGCTAATTCCATTAGTGAGAACTTTGTCAGATCGCTAACACAAGGAGATGGAAGGGCATCAAGAAGCAACATTGCCAGATGCTCATGAAGTCCCAGTGCAGCTGCACTGTGAGAAACAAAACTCAAATAAAGAGGCAGAAGGAGAGTACTATTTATATCAATATTAGATGACTTTTACTCAAAGAAGCTTTAGAGATTACTTCTTACATAAACAATTCTGAGAAGAAAATCTTAATGTCAATGAAAGAAAAGGTAAAGCAGAATTAGTGGTATGCTTGTCACAGCGTGACTATGAGTCAAATAAGAATGAGAGTTAAGGATCTTTTAGTTAAAGCACTGCTCTGGTTCTCAGCATATCCAAATTCTATTCCTCGCATCATGCTACGTGATGTTGGAAAGGGTAGTAACTCCCTTCATGCCTTAGGACCTATTTATATGGGAAGCTAATATGTCTTCTTGCAAAAATTCATTTACTTTCATTTAGAATGTAAATTCTTCAGGAAAAACTGTGCACGTGATCTACATTGGGCTCTTAGGCACTAGTATTTAGCAGTAGGACCATGCATTAAATTATTTTTGTTTCAACTCCCAATAGATTGAGAACATTATTTCACACCAACATCTTCTAACTCTGCACAACTTTGAGCAAGATGATTCAGAACTAGACACAGTCATTTTAAAAGCTTTAGTAAAAGGTAAGAACAATAAATGCAATATTTGTATTATTGGACTTATCTGTTCCACAAATGTATTTTAGTCCCATCCAGAGAAAGGTCAGTTGGCTGTTGGATAAGATTTCTGATGCAGAGTTGTTCTGCTTGTTTGTTGAGAAAGTAACTGACAGTTACCACAGCTCTTGAGCCTTGCATTGAACTAGCATTTGCTTTTTAATCTCATGGTATGGTATAGTATTATTTTAATCAGCCCTTTATTTCAACACTTGCTTCTCTTAGTATTAGGGGCTATAGAAGAACAGAAATACACTGGGAGTTATTCCGCTTACAAGTCACTAAAAATGTATATATATAAAAAATAAAAAAGCAGAAAACACAGGGAGACGAATTACCTTACTTCCAGAAACAATTAGGTTCTATAAAAACCTTTCACTTCATTTTCTGAAATATATTACTTGCTCTGCCAGCCATTTCAATCTGTGTTAGGCTAGCCTAATTTTACATGGAGAAAAGACATCTTATTCCTGATGAGCTAATTAAAACAAGACAAAGACAATAGTCCTGCCCACCCTTTGTGCAGACCAGGGTCCCTCTAAAAATACTAGACATTTAACTTAATGTTTCAATAGGAGAATTTAGCCACTGAAAATTATGAAAAATTTTTTTTTAGATTACTATTTCTTAAATTAGGAAAAAAAAAATACCTGCAAAGGGTTCCTGGTTAAGCAACCCACAAATCTGTGATAACTGAATGAGAGTTCATTGTGTTAATTATATTACCAATAATCTATTCAATTAAATGTAACCTGTATAAAGTACAGAGTTTATTTGCATTTCCTATTTCTTCCAGCCTGTAAAAGTCACAGTCAGGATGCCCAGGAATATCTGGATGAACTGAAGTTGGCAGTGGCCTGGAATAGAGTGGATATAGCTAAAAGTGAAATATTCAACGGTGATGTGGAGTGGAAGGTACAAGGTTTTGTTGCCTTAGGGGCCTATTGGTATGTAATCCACCGGGTGTGGGACACAAACATCCTGACAGAAGATTTCAGTTTTTAGCACTACATTCATTCTTCACTAAGAGATTAGGCAGCCAGAGTATCCTTGCTTAGGTTGTCATTCTGGTCTCCCCTACATGGATAATGGCTGACGACAGATGAATAATTCAGTGGTCATGCTCTCTTTCTTGAGCTCTGGGAGCAAGAGCCCTTACACTCCCAAACCCCTTCTGTACAGACCTTTAAGAATGCAGCCCTGAGCTTGCAAAGCAGAAGCAGCATGAAAATACTACCATTAGAAGGTGACAGGAAGAATGTCACCATTTCTAACCGCTACATCAATACCCAGTGCAGCAGGTACCTGAACATCATCACAACTCCTACAGCATGCTACGTGTGTTAATGTTTTAACATTAATGCTTACGTAGACATTTTCTACATAATTCTACTCGTCTTTCTCATTGTATACACAGTTGACCTGGTGGAAGGCAAAATGTGCATGTCCTCATTCATCTATGATGATCCCCAAACTCACTTTTTTTCCCACCCTTCTTCCCCTCTCTTCAATTAATCTAGTCCTGCGACCTGGAGGAAGTCATGATGGATGCTCTGGTCAATGACAAACCAGAATTTGTGAAGTTATTTATTGACAATGGGGCCAACATTTCCGAATTCCTGACATACAGTCGTCTGCAGAGACTCTACTGTTCCATCTCTCAAAAATGCCTCCTCTATGAACTTCTGCTAAAGAAACATGAAGAAAGCAAGCTGACCTTGGCAGGGCTCACTGGTCAGCAGCAGAAGGAGGTCTGCCCACTGTTTACTCTCAGTGAAGTTTCTAGAGTTCTCAAGGATTTTCTCCATGACGCTTGCAAAGGTTTCTATCAAGATGTCAGACACGGAGGCAAGAAGAGATCTGTGAGTTACAACTTTCCAACATAAATCTGCTCCTCTACAATCTAGAATTTGAAAAATTTTGACCAGGTCCCATCTTTGGGAGTGGGTAGATATAAGAAACAGTCACCTCTGTTGCTCATTCCTTTTTTCAGCTCATTATTATTACAGCAAAAAACAGTCTGATCTTTTTAATTTCAAAGTTAAAATGCATAAGAAAGGATTTTCTGAAATACAGGTTGCAATTCCTCTTTTTCCCCTTCTGCCATGGAGGGTTTTATTCAAGGTTTTACTGTACCTGGAACTAGTGTTAAGGAACAGCTCCTGATTCAGGATCTCCTGCAAAGAAGGCCTGCGTCATACTCATCTAGTGACATTTCCATAGACTATTTCTCATTCCAGCACCTTGCGCATGGAGAACAGATTGATCTCACTAGCCTCACATTTATAAGAACATATTACTCATTCTTTTGTTGAATCTGAAGAGAGATTTAGGTTTGCTAAGGAGTAAATAGACATACAAATAGCAGACTGCAGTTCTCATGCAGAATTTCAGCATAAGTACTCCAAAGAGCATCTAGGAAGGATACAGAAAGGTGTTGGCCATTTTCAGTCCCAGGTCTGAGCCCACACTGTTTTTGTAAGTTAAAATCTGAAAATGCTAACCTAAGTAAAATTATTCACAGATTTATACTATATAGGAACAGACTGGACATTCAATAACATGCAGTGCGTGATAGTTGCCTTTAAGTTGTTATAATCTTATTATTAACAAGGCAAAAAATAAGAACAGTTGTTTGATGTAAGACAGGAAGGACAGCATGATGTACCACTGTGGAACATCTGTAGTGAACTCTGCATTTTTGCATTAGATATTTTTTATTTTGACAGAACATTTAACATATTGAAACTCAGAAGTACCAAAGCTCTTGCAAAAGCAATTGAAATTACGCAAGCAAATTGACTCCCAAACAGAGAGGTATAGGGAAGCTTGGTAAAGATAAGAGTTTTAGGGTAACTGAGCAATTAAAACTTTTGATCTATGCAAAGTTCTAGTTTAATCTCAAAATTCTTGGAACTCCAAAACAAATTATCACTTGAGAACTTCAATCATTTCTGCTTTAACAAAGCATAGCTGAATTAATCAGTAGTACAAAAAAAAAGTCAAAGTTTGAATCTAGGCAGGATTTCCTTGTTTACAAGGACAGACAATTAGGGGTAATACTTCACAGAAATTAAAATATGCCGCCAAAATCTATCTCACTTTTGTAGGATTTGGCAGTAAATGACCTAAAACCAAGTGATGTAAGTAAGACCCAAGTCAGATAAAAGATTGCACTGCCTAATAGCTTTTATTTTTTTTTTTCCTTTAAAAGCTACTTTCCTTGGTTGCCACCAACAGCCCAATCTCAGTAACACTGGCAATACTAAGAACATCACTGTAGCAGGACAGCAGTGTTGCTGCTGCTAAATTGTACGTCCTAGTTTTCAATGCAATTTAGTAGGTTAAATAGCTCACTACAAAGTGGGAAAAAAAAAAAGAGGAGGGAGAGAGAGGTAAAAAAGAACCTACACCGTCAGCATAAATTTGAGCAGAATCCCACAGTTCAAAGGATTTCAAAAATAAATTGATAAATACATAAATCCTCACAGAAGCTTGTTTCAGCAGAAACAACAAAAACCACACAGGCTGCTTCTAATTAACACAAGAGTTATAAAGGCAATACTGGAGTATTCTTAAAACTCAGAACCGGACCTAAGTTGCCACACTTCCCCTGGAGAGGTTTTTCTCAAACACTAAAGGAATAAGTGGTGTTCTACTTAAAATACTCCCTGCACGGGGGAGAGGCTTCTCAAAGGACTCAAAGCAAAGACTAGAAAGGGGGCATTGTCGTGCTCTATTCTTGTCATGTACGGAGCCTTGGCGAGACTTATTCCTGTTTAAATAAAATGCTTTTTGTTCCCTTTTCTCTGAAACCACATCCTCCACAGCAGTTGAGCAGAATCTGATATAAGTGCAGGCCAGCTCAGATTAGTTAATCACAGGTCTGCCTTGTATGATATTACACACCAGCAGTGAAACCCTGGCCTTGATGAAGTCAATGAGAGCTTTGCCATTGACTTCAATGGAGTCATGGTTTCATCCAGAACATTCTCACACATATTGAGTTCTATCAGGGACACAACAGTCCTTTGATTCAGTACAGAATGAACTAATTACCTCTGAGACCTACAGGAAAAAATAAAAATTAAAAAATCAAAAGACTGTGAAGTGGCTGGCAAGGCCAAAGGCTGGTTATATCATGTCATTTGCACGGAATGAGACTGCAAAGCGGGTTTTAATTTCTGAAAATTATATTTCAGGATAAAACAAATACAAAGCAATTACCTGGGCCCTTGGATATGAACCAGAAAAGTGAAAAGCCTTGGAGGGATTTGTTTATATGGGCAGTACTTCAAAACCGGCACAAGATGGCAAACTACTTCTGGGCTATGGTAAGCATCACACCATAGCTCCTTCAGGTGCAATACTGTCATATTTCATGTATATGAGATGGTTTTTGTTCAACCTTGCAGCTTAGATGACAGGTAGCTTTGTTTCTAAAACACTGGATACACGTTTGTCGGGCCTTTCATCATGTCAGCAGGGGCCAGAAGGCCTGGCAGAGAGGGAGAGCAGAGCAGCAGCAGGTCTGAATCAGTACAGCCTGAAACACTGCTGATTAACTTCAGCTGCAGAGCTGACCCTTGTCTTCCTCGCTGCTGATGACTCACCACTCTGTCTCAGATTTTGTTCCTACTTCAATAGTCCAATTGTTTGTTTTCACACTACAGGGAGGACAGAGCAATTGAGCATCTTCAGCTTATTTGCTGGATGTGTAGGGAACAACAGCATCATAGTCCCAGGGGCTGAGCTTCAAACTGGCATAATTGGCTCCTGTTTTGCACCCTTCCACAGCTGAGCCCTGTCTCATGCATCTGCAGCGCAGTGCCACAAGTTTGCTTCTTTTCCCCCTCTCACTGGACACAGCTAGGAGGCTCTGCCTGCGAGCATCCAGCTAGCTGCATCTGGCACAGGGGGGTTGTGGGGAGGGAGACGAACAGCAGCACAGCTCATCAGCCAGTGAGTGTGTGTGCATGCAGACACATCTGCACCTTGGAGAGCACTGTGTTTGTGGAGCTCTGTTACCAGAAGGCACGTTTCTCTGCTGCGTGCTTCTGTTGTGCCTCTCCCAGCTGTGCTCCCTCCTTTCCTATGTGTCCGTATGCGGGGTCTCAGCATAGCCACGTTTGAGGGAACTCAGCAGTGTGAGAGCATTTTGCTGTTTTCCCAGCCCCATTCTTCTTCTCCAAGTCCTTGACTGCTACCCCAAATCAGGCCCCTCTAAGGTCAAGCATACCCAGAAGTCAGCAGCATTATGAAGCACAAGAATTACCAATACGTGGCATTTGACTCTCACATATCAAAGCTATAATTTCTATAGACATTTTAAACTTTCAAGTGTGTATTTTAAGGAAGGTTCTTCCAAGAGGAGACGTGCATGAATGTACTCGTTACATGTGCTCACTAGTGAAGTTTCCCCATATCAGAAACGTCCTTCAGTGCGTGATTACACCTGCATCCCTTTCCATTTTACAGGGTCAGGAGGGTGTAGCTTCAGCTCTGGCAGCCTGCAAGATCCTTAGGGAGATGTCTCGCCTGGAGACAAAGACAGAAGTAGCACGTGTAATGAAAGAGGCCAAGTATGAGCAGCTGGCTGTTGGTAAGTAAGGGCAGCTTTTAACAGCATCAAAAATTTCAGAGATGACTGCCACTGGAAGGCAATCAAGTGGGGAAAAATACCCAACTATCTTGAAGTTGTAAAAGGTCAACTGTCATGAATAATTTAACAGACTTGCAACACAGCCAGTCCCAGACATTTAAATCTTGCAGAAGTAGGACTTAAAACACTCCAAATGTTCATGTGAGAAAAACCAGTGCTCTAAGACTAACTGGCCCCTGGGATGCATGGGAGAAGTTTCTCCCTTGCTGCATGTTGGTAATTTAGCACAAGGTGATTAACAATTATGGGCAAGACAGAATAGCTGGAACAGCGCCAGGCTCACAGCAGTCTGTTTTTCCTGCAATATCAAGCTCACTCTGCAAGGGCCACTAGAGCAACAAATTTTAAGGGTTGTCTTTGCTGCTAAAAATAATTTGAGATTACGTCACCTGAAAGAGGGCTAACTGCACTGCAGAACTCCAAGTGAGGTTCAGCCTGGCTTAGGAGCAGACAAGCTGCCCCTCCCTACAACATTCAGGCATCTGCAGCACTGGAGTGCCAAGCCCTCTCCCCTCTGGTTTAAAAACAGATGTTTGCACATGAGCTTCTGTGCTGATCTGGCATCAGTCTAGTTTCTGCCTGAAGGTTATGCTGCTATGAACAGAGAGCTTTAGAACACACCACAGGTAGAAATGCATGAACTCTTTCCCCTTACAGCTGCTGAGGGCTGGTGCAGACATTGCTACATTATTTAAACACAGACCACATTTTACCCTCCTTTCACAGGATCATTATTATTTATAAAAAACAAGGCTTTCATATAATCACAGGACTCCACCAATTTAGTTCTGGAATTAGAGAGCCTAATCCAATACACAGCAGTCTGTTTCCTTGGCTTTGGTAAGCATTAGATCAGATCCCCAATTTCCATATCTGGCTCAGATAATACTGTCAATATTGAGTAGAACTAACATTCCTTAAAAATGACAAATATCATGTCAACTGCAGAAGAAGTCTGTATATCAGCTCATTTTAAGCAAACTCAATCCTTTCCCCAGCCTTCACAGTGTAACATCAAGGTGTGGGCTGGCCTAGAAAGGGTAGGAAATAATTAAGTGGATCAGAATGAAACAAGCACAAGAATTCAGATTTTGTCTAATGAGAAAACCTTGACTTTCTGTACCATTTATCCAAGTTGCTGAACTCCAGAGCCAGCTCCTCTTGAAGCAGATCTATGCCACAATACACTACAAAGTCTAATACTATTTTATGACAAATATTTATGTCTTAAAGCATTTGTTGGCTACAAGTCAAACCTGAGCTGCTCCTTTTGTTTAGTCTATTCAGGGGAATAGGAGCAGTGTGGCAACTCATCCTTCAAAGTGAAGGAAGATCTTCCACTGGATTTGCTTTTGTTCAAAAATACTGTCTAAAGCTCCACACAAGGCAGCTACAGATGAGGGACTATAATATATACTGACAGGTTTCCAAGACATGTTTTGGAAATTGTCTGTAGAACTGAGAAGCAAGTACTTCTCCACAGGAGATCAAATAGCAAAGCTCCTCAGAGCTGAGAAGGAAGCACGCAGGTGAAAAGAGGTGAGAGGGAGGTACTGAGATTTGCTTCATACCTTCCTGAAAGTAGTGAGAGTTTCAAAATTACAACAATTCCAGTGATTTATTTTTTTTCCACCCCCACCAATGCAAATCTATTGTATCTGCCCCCTGCAGAGTTATTCTCATGACCAGAATTGGTCCTCACTCCCACCCACCTCACCTTAGCTCTCTGGGGCTTTTTGACTACTGCAGCCTTCCAGCACTCTTTACTGCAAAGGATGCATCCGTCTGGCACGGGCACACCGTGTTGTGCCCTACTCACATCACCCTCTTGCCTCATGTTTGTTTTTTTATTTGTTTTCCAATGGCAAGATCCATTTGTCTACATTTCCTTCGTTTGACAGAACTGTTTAGTGAATGTTACCGCAACAGCGAAGAGAGAGCGTTTTCTCTGTTGGTGAGGAAAAATCATTACTGGAGCAAAACCACCTGCCTTCACCTGGCTACAGAAGCAGATGCAAAGTCTTTCTTTGCACATGATGGTGTCCAGGTAACTTCTGCAGACACTTCCCCTACCACCTTTAGCTCTTCAGATCTTTAAGCACGATATTGGACACAGAAGAGGATAGTACAGCAGCTGAATGACCCCATGAAATATATTAATCTCAGAGACATCCTTTAGAGGGGGAGGTGTTCCCTCTCCCTAAGCACCAGGTGAAGAGGCTGTCATACAGTGTGCTTCACAAAGCAACACAGTCCCCCTTTCCTCTAGTTAGCCCTCAGACTGGTGGACAGAAGAGAAGGTTTAACCCTCATTCCATCCTGTGCTTTCTCCTCCATTTGTCACAGAGAACCATCGGGAAAGCACTTAAAATCTGCCTGAAGCACTATGAAGCTTACGGATATAAGGTAGCTCCTTAGCAGAGCTTGTTCAGATTCAGAGAAGCTCACTGATAAAAGTTAAATCATATTACTGTTCAGTTTTGCTCCCACAACCTGAGTTCTATCCACATCCACAAAACAAAATTAAGAGTGATGGTGCTTTTATCTCCCAGTGGCTGACTTGCACTTCCTCAGTAGAAATGTTCCTTAATTTCGCTTGAATTACAGTTCCTTCCCACTGTCCTCTCATGACTCTTCGCATACTAAGAAACAACTGCAGGAAGACACGCAAATTGCTTGTATACTCTTTAGGTTTTTAGAGCATTGCCTAACCTTTACTGCCTTAGGTGCACTTGATCTGCATGTATGTTTTTGTGATGCTAAAGCTATCTCTTATTTTATCGAATTTCAGGCCTTCCTAACAAAAATATGGTGGGGAGACATGTCTACAAGCACACAGATCCTGAGGTTAATCTGTGGATTCTGGTGTCCCTTCCTTATCTACACAAATTTAATAGCATTCAGGTACAAACAAATATGTGAGTGCAAGAGATAAGTGAAGGAAGAAAAATAAGTCATGAAAAATATCCAAACTGACAATTTCTTGTGTATAAACATGATAATAGTGCCTCAGAAGGTCATCAAAATGACTGCACCATTATAAATTGAATCATTTTTCTATGGGACTAAGTGATTTGTATGTCCTGGGCTAGTGTTCTGTCTGTTCTAACAGGTGTAACACCAGGGCCAGCTTCACCTAGATCACTTCTGTTTTGCACAGTCCGCACAAAAGCCTGTTGGAATTCTTTGAGCTTCACTCGAATGTATAGTATTGTACAGGATATCTCTGGGTGTAGCACCATCTGTTTCTAGATTTGAAGCTGCCTGGCTCAAACCTCAGTATTTTTGCAAGAAAAACAACCATTACGAAGCAAAATTATCAGCCACAAACGTCGGGAGCCAAAAGTCAAGCTTAAAAGCACAAGGCTCATATGAAAGCAATTAGGATTTCCAAATTTAATATATTGAGAGGTCTCTTTATCAGTCTTCTGCCAGCAATGCTTTGGAGCTTTCAGCTTTATGTCACAGTAAAGATTACTAGAATCTGGGGCCTTTTTAAAGGGGGGAAAAAAAAAAAAAACCAAGACAACCAAATAGTAAAGAAGAGAAAAGCAGCCAAGGTGTTCGGAATAAGAAGGTGTTCATAAGAGTCTAGGAACTCAAACTAAGAAAACCTAGTATTTTGAGAATCAGCTACAGATCATCAGAACTGGCATTATGGAACAATATGCTGTTAAGGACTACACGTTTCTTAATTGTTAAGCTACTTATAAAGCAAGAGGAAAACTTCTTTGCCATTGCTGAGCTAAGACTTCCATTCTGCCAGTATCAATCACTGAAGACGGTTTCTTCTTGGCATATTGGCTGCCAGATTCACAAATTCAAGTAATTTAATGTGAAATTCTGGCAGTTTTCATGGAAGGATTCAAATGATGATTCCTAATCAAAGTAAGCCTTTCCAAATTTGTTCTCTTGAGGACGTTTTTGCCTCCTTTCACTAGAAATACAAGAGTTGGCACCAAGTTCCCTAATGCTTCTGGCATTTCCTGTCTTAAGTGCTACTGAGAGTAGCCAGGAATGGAACATGGGGATATTATTTTCTTGGACTGAATGAGCAGCCTATTTCTGCTCACATTCTTTCCTAAGTATTTTGAGGAAGCTGAGCATCTTGTTCCATTCTTGTGGAACCCATAGTGATTATCATTTCTCCTTTGAATCATGTGGCTGACTTCAGCTTTCAAATAAACAAACAGAATTTGCAGTGCTAAGGATTAGGCATATTTGACAGCTTCCCAGTGGAGCAAGTCCAGTATAAGTACATGCTAACAGTTCTGTATGAATGCCAATTTGGTAGTGAAGAATTGCTAACCATTATCTTTCAACTAATGAGTTTATTTCCTTACAGTGAGGAAGAACAATCAAAGAATGAGCCAGAGCCGTTTAGAGAGCTGGACAGTTTAGATACAGAAAGGACGTTGTTTCTTTCTAGGGAAGAATATAGGTAAGTTTAAAACCATCAGTAATTATACAATTTTTGTGATTACAAAGAACAGGTCACTTCCTGTGGATTAATGACCCACTAATAATGTAAGGAACAACTGAACAACCAAGAAGTCATTACTCATCAGAAAACATTGCTCTCTCTTACTGCTGTTGTTGTACTCTGTAAAAGGAATATAGAAGATAAAAAGGGATCTAGTACTGTATTTAAGGAGACAACTTCTTGTGAGCTGGTCATTTCTACAGAACAAGGAATCTGAACAATATCTCGGGAATCAGAAGGCATTTCCTGAGATTCCCTTCAGCTGGCACTGGCTGACACGCAATGGATTTAGGAACAATAATCCCCTATAGGCTTAATGATCCGAGCAGGAAGAAGGTTCTCAGCTAACCCTTGCATTACTAGCACAACTCAAGTGCATCACTGCATACTTTGCTACAAGGGCAGCAACAGAAATACTTGCCAACAGCAGTACCTTGGAATTTATGTAGCCAGCTTCCCACCACCCTTGGAGGACTCTTCATTTATACTTAAAAAAATAGGCCCTGAGGGACTTGAAGTATAATAACTGACTTATGTTTCAGAGGGAGCATAAGAGAAACGGGGATCCGAGCAAAAAGATTTTGGCAGTTGCTCGTGATCGTTCATAGATTCACAATTCGGAACTTCTGACTCGCACCCTATGCTTCTACCAAATGCTCATCACCAAAGCCTGGAAGGCCACAGGGACTTGAGTCGGGACAGGAAAACTTTTGATGAGTACAAAGTTCACTTAACAGCTAACAAAAGCCATATAGCCGCTTGTATTAAACATTCGATTTTCAGTGCTTCGAAGGGAGCTTCAGAAATAAGTGAATAGCAGTACCAAGGAAATAATCCACAAGTACCTAGTGCTGGACCAAGTCAGAGTTATTAACTTGTATTTTAGCTCTGGCATTTAACTGCTGTTATATCAGAGAAAATAATGAGTTCTCGCTTCCTCTCTAACCTGTAAAATAGGTGCACAAGCATATGCCTTGTGGGGACTATTTGTAAATAATGTCATAAAGTCATAACCTGAGTGAAGCGTGGTTGATGGCAGTTGGTCATAATATCGTGCGCTCCAACTGCTATTACCTTAGATTCATTTTAACAAAGGGGCTCTCTCCCCCCCAGATCTCTTTCACCATCTGAGCAAGTAACAGTAAAGCTGCAATGATCCGTTTATGATATCAGCCTGTTACCATGGGAATGTCTCTTGCAATGCCATAAATTGAGAGGCAGTACCAAGTCAGGCACACAGAAAAGACCAGCTGCAAAGGGAAACTCTTGCTTATAACAAACATATTTAACAAATAGCAGGCATGCCAGGAGAAATTTAAGAATTGTGCAGTCATTGGTTTTTGGTGTTTTTTTTTTNTGCGATTGAAAACATACTGTTAGTGTTCATGTTCTTTATTAGATATCGTTCCTCTCAGAGTCAGAAACACAAAATTGTAAGATCCGACAACATCCCTAGCTTACACAGGCAAGCAACTTCTGTGGAAACAAAACTTCACACTAAGAACAGATTATCAAACGACAAGGAACTTGCATTTTCTGCACAGAACAGTGTCCATTGCCAGTACACATGCACATTCCAAAACACAGCAGAAACAACTGTAGATGCACAGGTCAAATTTTCCTTCAGTTACCAAAATACCTGTGCAGTTTCACAATAGTCAAAGGCTACAGCCATGAATAATTTATGAATTCAACTTTTTATTAAAAGGCTTCTATGGTGACCTTTTAGCAATTTGATTTAACCATAAAGGGCAAGATGCCAGTGTCCACAGTTAGGTAAACTGCAGTATTCCTTCAGTAGTTCCCTCAGACTCCAGCAAAGCTAGTCGAGAAACACATGCTTAGTGCTTCCAAGTCTAGGTCAAAAAGAGTAATTGTCTCAAGTAGTCACAGCAACAGCAAAAACTTCTGCACATGATCTTGCGATAAGTTTTTAGGAACAAAATAAGACTGGACTTACAGTAGCTATTTGTCTTTCTTGCCTATTATTTTGGATGATGCACAACTAGCCAAATTCCCCCTCTTCTTCTGTTATTTGCACGCTACTTGTACTACATACAGGAACACAGTGAAGATGCAAATCAGATTAATGTAACAAAACTGAAATAACAAGGGTACACATTTAAGTCTGATGGGACTTTGTTTTTGGAGATCTTCTTTAAGATTTGAAGTATTCCTGCTACGATAATACGATTGCTCTGACTCCCACAGCCTTATCCTCACCGTCATCTGTTACTATCTTAAAAGAAGCTTTGTATAGAATACTGAGACTATTCCCATGAACTAATTTTAGACATTATCATGAAACCTATATTCTTTCTGTTTTGCAGAGGAAATGGTAAATTAGAAAAGCAGAACCCTTCTGAAAACACAGCGTGGGCAACATTCATGTTTACTCGGTGGAAAAAATTCTGGAGTGCCCCCGTAACTGTATTTATGGGAAATGTTATTATGTATTTTGCTTTTCTGTTTCTGTTTACTTATGTCCTTTTACTGGATTTTAAACCACCTCCACCTGAAGGTCCATCTGTTAAAGAAATTATACTTTACTTTTGGGTTTTTACCCTGGTCTTGGAAGAAATCCGACAGGTCAGTAACATACAACATCTCAGCAGTACCACAATAAACCTTGAAGTAACGCTTTCAATAAATTTGCAATCTGTAGAACTGTGCAAGGTTGAAGATTTCAACTGTCAAGTACAGTTTTGCACAGAAAAACAATACAAATCTTACCTTATCCAAAACACTCCACCTGTCTCTCCCAAGCTAGCCTCTTCCTCCACCACACGAGCCTGTAGTTACGCTTCTGTTTTTCCAGCCTGCTTCAGCTGTAGCCAATGGTCAACTGGACCAATAAGACTCAGGTGTCCCTCACTCTGCAAAGTATCTGTCTGCTTTCACTTCCCAGAAGGAGGCTCACCTTCCAGGATTAACTTTAATTCAAAGTTACAGCCTGCATCTGGCAGTGCAGCAGACGACTCCATAACCTTTTGAAAGATGGCTACCCTGCTGGAGACAGGGTTTTTTTTTTTTTTTTTTTTTTTTTAAGAAGTGACTTAATGAATTCAGATTACTTGTGTTTTTCCTAAAACACTTCTTAATTCTTTTTTGTTCACTTTTGGAGTCTAAAAAACAAAAAATCTCCACTAATCTCCCAGTTACTGTTTTTGGAATATCCTCAGTCCAACAACTGAAATAAGGTGTGAACAACGGAGCTAGTGTGTTGCTAATTGTGGGTATACAAAACTGTCCTCTTTTAGACTAAAAAACAGTTATAAGCACTTATTCCAGAAGAACAAACAGGTGTTTGTAATTTAAACAGTAGGGACAGCAAACAGGGTCTCAGTTTGTCACAAATTATTTGCAATTATTCACAAAGATTTTTCACAAAAATTATTCATAAACAGAAGAGTACATGGAAAATATTTGGATCAAATATTATCTCATTACAAACTTGTAAAACATGGGAAGTGTCAGGCTGTAAGCCAATTCAGACAGCTTTTTATCTAGATAATCAAATGTGCACTCACTGACAATAACAAACGTCTATCTGTACATGCTGTTTAGATAGCAATCTCTAGAAAGTGAATGTTGACAAAGTTTATATTTTTTAACAGCTTGAATGCTGACAAAATCTTAAATTAGGACTAAAAAGTTCTTAATCACATGATTTAAAAGGTTGGATTTTTTTTTTTTTTTTTGTTTTTTGTGCTTTAAGACAGTAAACTGAGCTTCTTGTTAAGCTTTTTTCATATCACACTGGGAATTTGTTGCTGCTTTTTGCAATGAAAGATAAGTGTGAAACAGGTACTATGTCAAAATTCCCAATGAAATAGTGACACTTGAAACAGATCAGTACCAATGACCATTTGTCTTTTGCAGAGTTTCTTTACAGATGAAGACACAAATTTAATGAAAAAGTTTAAACTGTACGTAGAGGATAACTGGAATAAATGTGACATGGTGACCATCTTCCTCTTCATAATTGGGGTAACCTGCAGGTACATACATCCGTTTTGTGTGGCCAGCATCAGTAGGCATGGGCTATGCATGCCAGTTGATAGGACAGTCTCCGTGTGAGAGGGTAGCCTGTCACATTTACAAGTTTTGAGATATGTTTCTGCAATAAAAGCCTCTAAATTTCTGTTGAACTGCAGATGTTGCTCCAGAGACACCAAAAGACTTATTGGTATGTTCAAACACTTGTACAGAGAAGCTCTGCTTTTTGTTTTTTTTCAATCACTTTCTTAGTCAATGTAATCCTTTTATTTATTTATTTCCCGATGTCTCATTGAAGCTAAGACAGAGAAGTCAGCGTCCTTCCCTCCACCTTTTGGTTATTTCTCACCAAAGTACAGATGTTACATTTTTCTTACAGCTGCAATAACCTTGACATAAGCTACAACCCTGAAGCACTTGCCTTTTCCTACCTAGACAATGCCTGGAAATGGAGCGTAATATCTGAGAAAAGACTTCTCAGCAGTACTGCTGAGATCTGATATTTTCTTTCATTTGTTCTTCAGGATGCTGAATTCCACTTTTCAAGCTGGCCGCACAATACTTGCCATTGATTTTATGGTGTTTACACTTAGACTTATACACATCTTTGCAATTCACAGACAACTTGGACCAAAGATCATAATTGTGGAAAGGATGGTAAGTGCAGTCTCTCTTAGATAAATACTTGTGCTTTGCTAAAAAATGGAGAGCAAAATATCTTCTCCTTACAAAGGAAGTAACTTCATAATACATCTTTATATTTTTAAGGCCTGCCATTTTGCATACATTGCCTAAATTAGATGCAATAAGTTTGAGAGAGATCCTTCCGAAGAGCTCTGTAGTGTATGAAATTGGCCCCAATTTACTAACCCTTGTACTTTATCTAATCATTTACCCTTTGGTCTTGCAAATCAGGACTGCAGTGTCTGTGACTTTCACATTGCTTTTCCTCCTATTTCATGAGCTGCACGCATTCAGAGCAAAGACCTCAGACAGACAACAGGCCATTTACAGAAGGGCAGGACATTCACTGAACAGCATGGGGAAATCAAGTAAAGTATTTACAAGAAGTGTGAAAAAAAATCTGTGAAAATGGATAGCTGCAAATTTCCCACAGGCGCTGTTCTTACTTGGGCTTTGTAATTCCAGGCTACAATGAAAACATAGCACTTTGCGAGCATGTCAAAAGATGCTGATGAAAGGTTTTTATTTATTACTACTCTTCTGCAGGAAATGAGAAATTCAGACTACAGTTACTGTGCTTAGGTATGGGTTGGTACACTGAAACAGCTTTTTATTTAGGCATGTTAATCCTCTAGGCCAATTAACTCACGATAACTGATTAATAGGAGCTCATCTAATTGTAAATGCTATCAATAGGTTCTACAAATATTTGACTTGTGACTCACAGCAGAGTTCAGCAAAAGCCCTGCAGTCTAAACAAGCCTATACATTGAATAAACATAACTACCAAGCTATTTGGATCTGTCTACAAATGCAGTAACTGGAACTCCAACATGACATTTGTTTTGAGAAGCAAAAGGGTAAATGGCAAATAAATATTTGTTCTTGTATGTTATCTAGCTTACCGCATTAGCAGAATTTTACTGTAAGAGAACAAGGCAGATCTACATCTTCTAACCCTTCTTGGCTGCATACCAGCTAACCCATGGCCTTGAACAAACACTGCGATGTATCTACTACGTTAGCATCTAAATTCCTATGAGATAACACAGATTAAGAAAACGCAGATAAGAACATAAACAGCAGCCCAGACAAAACAGTAAAATGGGACCTTTCATCCTCCCCACACCCAAGCCAACACAATGCCTTAGCTTTTGTAGTTCAATATTGAGCTTTGCATCAAACAAAAGAACAGTGAAATTTACTACAATAAACAGTATCTTCTTGAAAGGTTCATCAAGTGTATTCAAGCAAGATCATTTCTCTTAAACAGAGAGGCAAGCCAAAATTGTGTCTTACTGTCTTTCTCCTTTTTAACCTTATTACAGAATTGCTGAACCGAGTCTAGTAGTTGTTAAAATGGCAGTTCAATGCCAGAACGTCATTTACAGAGACTGTAGACTGGAAAAAAGTAATTCCAGACGTACCATTGCTTTCTCTTAATTATGACACTGTTACGGGCCTGCAGCACTGACAAATCTGACTCATCCAGAAAACAAAACAGATTGATAAAAGTTAGAGAGACATCAACTACGTTTTGCCTACCACAGATATTGTGTTTCTTAATGGACCTTGTAGTTACCTCCTGGAGGTCTGAAATACCTATGCATTTGGGTAACTGTGCAATCTTGTAATCTAACTGAAATGAATCTACAGCCCTTAATGAACTCTGTCGATTAGATGGAAAGAGGATGAAGTGTTCCTCTTCCACTAGGGAAAAATTATTGCACTTGAAATACATATTCAATTTTTTTTAAGTGTTTTAGGATTCAATTACTCTGCTTCTGTAGCGAAGTACAATGTTTAAAAGCAGGAAGCCCTGGAAAGAATCCCTCAAATGCATTACTTAGCTACCTGATCCTTGTAATCTTCAGTGTTTGCTGTATCGGTGGTTCAGAATTCATCAATGAGCACTGTCAGCCAGGATTCACTGCTGCAGCAGAATTCTTGTAATTCACAGCAAAAGTCAATGGTACTGTGAGACCTCACAGAAAATCTGCATTTAAAGGAGATTCATTTAAAAGATAATATGTTTAATTTTTAAATCTTAAGTGACTGAAAAGCAAGGTTTTAAATTAAAACATGCCTTTAAAGAAGCTAACAAAGAAAAATGCTGATTATGGACCAACCACCATATTATAACAGCAACGTCAGGAGAGGAATTCTTTGTATGAAACTGTATCCTATTCCATCTCCTTTAGCCGAAACAATCTGGTAAAGAAACAGAATTATTGGAACAGTTTTCATACTGAACAACTATTGTTCTTTCAATATTCTGCTACAATCACCCGTCTTCCTTTTCTCCCTCTCCTTCCCTCATTTAGATGAAGGATGTTTTCTTCTTTCTGTTTTTCCTGAGTGTGTGGCTCATTGCCTATGGTGTGACAACTCAAGCTCTGCTTCATCCTGATGACAGCCGAGTGGAGTGGATATTCAGAAGGGTGCTTTACCGTCCCTACCTTCAGATATTTGGCCAGATTCCACTGGATGAGATAGACAGTAAGGAAATTTCTTTCTCCCCTAACTTTGCCATCTTTGAATGCATTCTTCCCAGTATTCTCTTTTCTTTAAAAAAAAAAAAAAAAAAGTATTTGTCCCAAAAACCAAAGCTTTCACATTGCTATAACATAAACAGTGGATTTCCAAAGAGAGATAATGTACAGTTTGGAATTACATTAGAGCATGAGAGTTGGCCCTAGTTAGAGAAGGTGTCTAAAATATTCACACAGGGATTTGCAGTTTTAAAGGTTGGCATATCTGCTTTCACTTCATTTCCATTCTGCTTAACCTAGACCCAAATAGCCCTTGTTTAAACTGAAATAACAACACCTCCATGCATTTTGGCAGTAGCTTAACGTGACAGTGTTACAGCAGTACAGCTCTGCCCATAAGCAAACAGTTGAGTTTTAGAATAAATATTCTGCTAGAGCATGATTTATTTACTCTGGAGTTAAAGCTGCCCAAATCAAATAAAGCTAGTAACAGCATTTGTGCAACGTTTCAAACAAAGCAACATAAATATAATCATAAGACATGGAAATACTTGGATATAAAGGTTTGGAGGCAACATTTCTGATAGAGAAGCAGGTAAAACATAGAATAGGTCATCTTCCACAGAACTGTGGTGTAATGCCACCAAATTTAGCCAGAATAACAGTGTCAGTGACAATACTCAAGTGGGATTTACACTTGAAGTAATATAGATAGAACCAAAATATCCCATAGACAGCAAACCAGAAAGCATTCTTTCATGTTTGCTCTGCTTTACAAGAAAAGGCATATGTCTTAGACAAGCCAAAATCTGAATGAGGCAAGAGAGCAGGGTGTGATTCATCTCACTTAACTTTAAATGCCTACATTGTAAGCATCCAGAGCACAACTCTTATTCACACTAAAGTAACTGGAAAGAAATAATATTTCTGGAATAGGATTCATCTTGTTTGAAAATAGGCCAGATGAATGATCCTCTGGAAGTGTCTATATCGCCCCATTGGAACTCCAAAGGGTGTCCTCACATGGATAAATAACTTGATAAAGACGGGAAAAAAATTACATGGGCACATTCCAGAAGGGAGACACTTGTACTGGGGCTCCTTTACATTTATTCTACTCAACGTATTTATAAAACACACAAAGGAAAAGGGTAATGAAGGGGACAACATTTGCTCGTGAAACAAAGTTATTGAGTAGTAAAGACTAAAGGTGACACCTACAAGTTGCAGAAGAGTGAAGAAACATCAAAAGAAATGCAGCACAGATAAATATAAGGTAATGTACTTAGTGACAACTGTGGTGGCCTTTGAGATAACTGTACTAAAGGATAAGATTGTGGGGTTATCTGTTGCTGTGGGAAAAGGCATTATTAGTGGAAAAACAGAAAACAAAAAAGTAAATATCATTATGGCTACTTAAAATTTGTGGATTTAATTCTTTACATGACAGAACTTGCAGGAAAAAGAACAAAAAGGCAACCAACCAGTTAAACTAACTGTGATTCTTAAGCTCAGTGCAGGAAGATTTAGATGAATAACACTAATATAAACAATAGAGAATAATTATATTTTTCTCTATAAGCAGCAAAATATTTCAAATAAAACAGAGAAGATTTTTTCACATACATAAATAATGTGGGCTGCTTAATTGTTTTGTGATGCTTTGAATGCTAAAAACGTAGAATCAGAAATCAGTTCAACAAATTCATTGAGGAATCCCCCTATACCATTATTAAATCATCTGCCTGAGCCAGTTGTTCAGCCACATATTCCTAGACCTGGAGAAAATGTCCAGAAACTCCATGCTTTTCCTGTAGGTTAAGCCAGCCTAAGAACTTGCTGCTGCCATTACTGTAGACAGGATAAAAGGCTAGCTATACCTCTGGTCTGATGCAATAGCACTGTTCACGCTAACCTTGACTCCAAGATCCGTGCAAAAAGTAGTGGTCTAAATTTTGAGTGATGAATTCCATTCTCTGCTTTTACCAAGTTTTCTCCTCCAGCACACATGCTAGCATGACAACTGTGAAGGCACCAGTATGTGGGGTCACACACTTGCTAGAAATTCAAAGGTAGTTTGAATTGATGTAATTATGTGCATTTTCACCAGATCAACAACATTGTTATTAGTTCACATAACTGATCTTGCAAATGCAAGAATTATCTCAGTAGTTCAAGCAGTCAAAACACTGTCCCTGTGTGTCTCGTATTTACAGCTCTGCTTGCTAGCCAAAACCAAAGGCAGTGCAAAAGTTACATACTACCACAATGCTGGTCTTAAGCTCTAATGGTCACAATTAGTCAGAATAAAATTATGCTTCTGCTCATAGGCAGTTGAGATCTCAATATAGCCATCAATATTACCATCATTTAGGATTAGAGTTAATGGCCTTAAGTTGCACCAGGGGAAGTTCAGGTTGGATATTAGGAACAATTTCTTCCCAGAAAGAGTGGCAATGCATTGGAACAGGCTGCCCAGGGAAGCTCTGGAGTCTCTGTCCCCGGAGGCATTCAATAAAAGGGTAGATGCGGACACGGTTTAGTGGGCACGGGGGTGATGGGTTGACAGTTGGACTAGATGACCTTAGAGGTCTTTTCCAACCTTAATGATTCTGAGATCATCCTTGATTTGTGCCTTAACAGAAAAAGGTATTAAACATACACAGCCATTCACATCACTAGTTCTTAGAAGAAGGCGTGTTTAAAGATGCTTCAAGTTTTTGCTTGACTTGAAAAAGCTATAAATGCAGCATCTCAACCTTCAGGTACAATTTGTAATTCTTGTCATTCTCTGTTGAAAGCAAGAGATTTTGCTCACCAGAAGGCAAAGCCTTTGTCTCCAGTCTAAGAAATACAACTGGCAACAGGATTTGTCAAAACGATTTTATCCCTGTCTTTCTTTGCAGCATCACGAGCACGTCTCAGGAACTGTACCCTTAATCCACTGCAGATTCAGCAGAACTCACCATCGTGTCCTAACAGCTATGCCAACTGGCTTGTCATACTTCTGTTGGTCATCTTCCTGCTAGTCACAAACGTTCTCCTTATGAATCTCCTGATTGCCATGTTCAGGTGAGAGCGGTTTCAGTAAGTATTAAGACAAAAGGCAAAAGTTCAGCTGAATGCCCACATTTACTACACTGCTGTTGGCTAGCCATACTGGAACACACCAGTACTTTTCCTAACAAATACTATTTGGGAGCTGATAGGTAGACTTCTGTGATCATATAGTGCTTAAGTTCTCATCACCCTCACTCTAGCTACTTTAAAGACGAGAGAAAAAAAATAAAAAAAGCATCTTTTACTGCTAAAAATTCAATTAAATGTACATAGAAGCATCTGGATCCCTGGCTGTGCTCCAGGAAAAGTCTGCAGGTGCAGAGCAGCTGTAAACTTGGCAGAAAGCAGATAATGTGCACATAGAGGAAACGCCATGTCAAAATGGTTAATGATGATTCATTTGGTTGAAGAACTGACGTGGCATGTTTGCCAATCTTACCTGGGTGAAGCGGGATTGCCTCTAAAAAATAGAAAAAAACCACCTTTTTTTTTAAAAAAAAAATCTTTGAAGTCTGCAACTGCAATTTTAATATCTGAAAATGTGACCAAACTTTACCTTAAATAAACACTACTTACTGAAGTTGCTGTTCCTTTTATTAAAGTAAACATAGGGCTGTATTTTGTAATAACAAGCTCTAGCTTGTTGAGATAAAACTAGGTCTATTTTTTTTCTCCCCAATTACAGCTACACTTTCCAGGTTGTTCAGGGCAATGCAGACATCTTCTGGAAAATTCAGCGCTACAACCTGATTGTCGAATATCACGGACGGCCTGCCCTAGCACCACCATTTATCATTATTAATCACATAACTCTGGTTCTCAGGATAATATTCAACAAAATGGAACACAAAAAACAACATCTGGGTAAGTTGTTAATAAACATCTATCAACTGGAGACCCTGATACTCTCCCAGGATATGTTGCAGAGGCAACATAGAAGAGCAAGTAAGATTTCCATAAGCCAAGGGCTATAATTTAGTATATTTTAAACAAAAAGTGCCAGGAGACTACACATGAAAAATTAAGGTTTATGATTTGGTCTGCAGCATAAACAATCTCCCACAATGCACTGGTCTATGTAACATAGTTGTTATAACAAAGCTGTTAACATAAAACTGGTTAAAGAGATTTGATTTCTGAACAGATAGCAACCGATGGGCTGAATGGATTATGAATAGTTATTGAATTTTCCCTTTAATTAAGAACGGACAATCCTAAAAGCATATACGAAGTCTACTAGGATCAGTGGAATTTCCCAACACTGAGGAAAAAAGAAAGAGACAGTACACAGAGAAGTGGTGGTCCCCTTAAAAGTTATAATTAAAAAGGCAGGCGGAGTTCAGCTAATTACAAAAGGCATTTAGTGGCTTTCTATGTTGAGGCAAACTCCCGCATCTAGTTTAATAGTCTCTCATAATAAGCCTATTTACTCCTCATGCACAGGCTGATAACGGGCTTTGTAGCAGACCTATTGATGTTAGAGTGGAGCAATTCAGAGCTCTTAGACTAAGCTCCCCATCAGACACAATCCTCCTGGCTATCAGGGCATACTGCTGAAACTTCTTCCCCCCAAGAAAGCAAGTGCTTGGCTGGTCAGGTTCTAGGTTCAGCAGTATTTAGAGCATGCAGCACAAGTGTGCTCTTTAACCAATCTTTAGGAAGATGCAAAACTAGCATGCTGTGTTCAAATCACCTCTTTGAAACTGAGCTCTTCTGTTGGCAGGACCACACAGAATCATAGAATGGTTTGGGTTGGAAGGGACCTTAGAGTATCATCCTGCTCCAAGGTGGCTGGCCTTACAAGACAGTGACAACAACAGGATTAACACTTTAAGGTGGAGGGATTTATTCAGCTTTTCCCTCCTATTTATAAGTTCTGATAAGGAAGTTTGGATGATAAAGTGCATCTGATCACACAGCTTTGCCCATTGAATACTTGGGGGCTACAATGTGTGAGTCCAGTAAAGTCCTAAATAAGCTTAAGTGGAATCACTGAAATTGGCCTGTGCTGGTCTTTAGAAAACTCAGGACTCTTTAACAACTGCAAAAGGTCTACTGCTTTCCATCACAAGAAAAAAAAAAAAAAAGTAGAAAATACTTGTTTTACACTAAATTTTCACAGCTTGTCACTCATGCAATGACAAAGGAAGACCCAATTTTTCTTTAGTATAGCAGCTTTTCATTATTTAAACTAGCATAGGAGAAAAGGGAGCAAAATATAATTCTTAGTATCTTTTTTCTCCCCCTACAGAAAGAGATCTTCCAGTTGGCCTAGATCAAAAAATCGTAACATGGGAGCTGGTGCAAAAAGAAAATTATCTTGTAAATCTTGAACAAGAAAGGAAAGAAAGCAATGAAGAAAGGCTGAAGGCCACGTCTAATAAGTATGCTATTCTGACCCACACTAAGTGAACCTTGCAGGTCTTCAGATTTGCATGAGATAAGCACTTGTAAAGCTCATATGAAGAGTCCAACTGGACAGGTTTCTTATTATGACAAGCACCACTTCAATATCAGACAAGTTTCTGACGTTCTTAAAAGTATGCACAATTACAGAGCTGTAAGCTCCAGCCAGAGCTGTAGCCAAGCTCAAATGAAAATCATTTTCATGAAGAAATGATGGAATAACAGTTCTGTTGCTACACTGCAGAACATGTACTTCCATTCCCTATAGGAACATAACATACCTGGAAACAAGGCATTGATCAAAATCCAGTGAAATTGTCCTTTCCAAACCAGAAAGAAGTTTAGACTTTTGAATGAAATTTTATGATCTCTGGAATTATCCCAACGCAGATACAGATGAACTACTACTTATGACATTATAACACGAAAATACAATTTTGCACAAGACATTCCTGGTATTGGCTCTAAAATCATATTTAACTAACTGGGTCTCCATTTAAATAGTTCTCTAAAATATTGTCCCAATAGAAATACCATTTAAATTGGTTTAGTATTCTGATGCATGAAAGTACACAATTACTATTCAGAAGTATACTTTTTAAATGAGACACAAGACAGAGACATGCAGGAAAAACTGAAACATCTAAGGCAGTACTGAAAGCCAGACAGCAAAGTCTTCTTTAAAGATAAAGATAAAACTGACTTCAAATACAGAGTACAATGGGCGTGAAAGTTATTACAACAGCAAAGTTTGCTGAAACATTCTTGTGCTGTCTGTTTTCTGTGCTCTGCCTTTCAAAACAAACATTAATCTAATTCGTAAAATAGCTGGAGTCCAGACCAGCTCACTTGAGTATGTTCTTGGAAAATACTCTTCTCTCTCTAATTTAACAGGCTCTTTATTCTTAATAATTTCTATTTATTATGTTGTTGAAATCAAACAATAAATATGTGTGTAATTGCTTCTAAACAAAGGGCATGACTTCAGACATATCAGAGCCAGTACGAGACTGGGAAAGGTTCAGATGACCACCACCAAGGCTGTGGTTTCTTATCTTTGCTCTTAGGTGTTAGCCAACCTGCCTGTTTATTTGAAATCTTACATAACCTTCAGAAAGCTATTCATTTAACTCTGCATTAAATCAATACCAAAACGCATTAGATACATCCAGCAGCAGCCTTTTCACACAGACCTGAATAAATAGTAATTAGGACAAAGTAAAGAGGGATTCAGGGAGCTTATGGGAAATCAGGCGCTAGGAATAAGGAATAGATGGAAGAAGAGGTAAAGCATGCAGATGTGTTTACAATTTGATTTAGAGGTATCGTATTCAAGTTCTCCATGTTGTCCCTGTAGAGATGTGACATCAATCAGTTTCTGAAAAAGAGACCTTGAACAAATCAAGTGGCTCATCAGCCCTGTGTTAATGGAATAAATACCATGGCCTTAATTCTCATGCTAGGATCAGTTTACATTTGGCACGGATGGGACATAAAGGACTGGAAAGACATAGCTAAGTGGCCCTAACCACAAGCTGATCGACTGCCATAATCTATGCGAGTTTATGAAGAGCCCTTGGGCAACAGGTACAGGAGAGTTGTGCCAGAATTGCTGCTCTGTTCAGTTCATTCTTACAGGAACCCTTCAAAAGGGCAAAACTCCCAGGGGGCTCTGGGATGTCCCAGCAGCACAGACCTGCAAGTGGGAGGTCAGGGATGTAGTAAGTTACTTGTTTTTTGTGGTTTAGGATTTCATCTGAGGCCTTTCCTTTTCGCTCAGAACATCGTTTTTGTTTCCACAGAGTGGATATTTTGTCCAAATACCTTAGTGGGTTGAAAGAACAAGAAAAGCGGCTTAAAGTTATAGAATCCCAGGTAAGTAATATTTTAAAGGTGTTTATATCAGCTTTAGGACTTCAGTGTTTCTTTCATTTGTTGTGTGCCCTGGACCATTTTTAATCAGTGACGGCAATATTTGATAGTGTTCAGTATACCCTGATTAGGGATAAAGGGAAGGAAAAAATGATCTGTATTATGACTTGACTTTCTTCATTGTTTTATCTGAAATGATAACTATAAAAAGAAATGTAACCTCTCACAGAAAGGAGAAAGGGGAACACAGTTTCTTGGTGTCTTTGCTAGTCTGCTTGAGAAGTGTTCACTTCTTTCCTTGAGGTTGCCTCTGGAGGCCAAATCTTCCGCCCTCCTTTCCGTTCTTTCACCCAACTTTTTCTTACTTTAAAAGCGACAGCTTTGACAATACCCATATTCTGTTTGACCTGACAGAGACTGATCTTCTAGGACATTAGCTTTCCTAATTTTCTGAGATACTACATAGCAGCTTTTCAAAGGGAAGAGTCTAACACACATGAATAATAGAAGGAAACCCTATCTTGAGCTTTTGACAACAAACCCTTGGAACATAAATAAACATCAGTTAAACAGTACGAAAATGCTCAGCATTACTGTGTGCTACCTAGTAAAACTACTGTTGTTTTCTTTGTCCCTAGAATTCTCCAATGCAATTTTGGCCTTGCTGAAAGTTGCTCGTCTTAATACTCCCAGTGCAGTTTCCTTCCCCTTTCTTATCCCTTTTATGGCTTCCTGAGAAAAGCCACGCTATTCAATGACCATTGTTGAAACCAGACACAGGTTCAACAGGAACACGCAATAAATGCTTTAGTAAGGTTGTGCCAGACTGAGATAATGTAATATACTCATGAAATAAGGAAGACATTTAACACTGAGATCTTCCTCCAAGTCAGTTCAACTATTTCTAAACGAAGTTATATGTGCTATCTCTGGTGCTGCTTCAAGTTGCTGCCTACAATGTCTTTCCGGCAGATTTAAGAATGAACACAATACTACAAAAATTAACTGATGTAAAAATCACTATCTGTTCTACAGATTTGCTACTGTACAGCTGTTATCTCTTCAATGGCAGATGTTTTAACCAAAACCAACCTCTTCTGCAACCATGCAGCTCCAAACTACACATGTAAGTATTGAAAGCCATCATGGAAAACCTAATTAACACAGATGGACAATTTAGTTTAGAGAAATGCAAGAACAACAAAAAAAAAGATTGGAAAAGAATGACATAATGAGGTGCAAAGGAGTATGCCTAGAGGTAATAGGAATAAAATCAGCAAACAGAATATTCATAGTCCAGAAGGAAGAAATTACCTTTTGCAAAATATATCTAAAAGCTTTGGGGAATGGACTATCGCTCAGTGCAAGTTAGAATGATACCATGTCACTTTAAGAATGTAGAAAATTATCTATTTGACACATGATTTCCTGAAAGGACTGCCTCTTGTTTGTTGGGGTTTTTGTTCTTGTTGTTTTTTTTTCATTTTTGAGTCAATGAGATAATGCTACCAAAAGATTTACTATGGATAACATAATCATAACAATAAAAAGCTTCACACTTTGTTTTAATCAACACAGCTCATCTGCCTTCAGAGCTGCAACTCTGTCAGTTAAGAATTTTGCCCCATGTCCCAGAACTCCATTGTTTGGAGTTTAAAATGCGATCTGTGAGATTCCTGCAGCAAACCACAGGTATACTAGAAACACAAATGATCTGCAGTTTTCCCAGCCACAGGAGGAAATATGAACACACTTAACCAAGCACATAATTCTAATTTTAAACTTAAGCATAGCAAAGCCAGGCTAGAAAAATACTTTATTTCATACTAACCCAGCACGCATTGCAAACTGTAATAATCTGAAAGTACTGAAAGGACTTATCAGTGTGCAGGAAGAACTGAAGACAACCGATAAGCAATCAGGTTTGATCCTAATTGCAGATTTGCCCTACAACAGTTTGCAGTAAACAGCTTCTCAGACTAGAACTAACCTCAGATTTGACTTAATTTTGGTAGAAGTTTATAAAGCACGCAGGTACACTGCCTCATTGTAAGCATTCCAGTAAGAGAAACTGTCCTGCAGCATGTTCCCCAGACATCTTAATACTGTAACAGCATAAAAATTAGAAACTTAATTAGCCGAAAGAAAAATAAGAAATTTGTTTTTATCACTTACTGAGCAAATGTAAAGTACCACGCCACTTACTGTGTGTTGCTTTCAACATTTTAAAGTTTCCTAAGTAATTACTATTATGTAACCCTTGTCCTAAAGCTTTTAAGAAACACATGGCTTTTACAATCCTATTAGGTTTGATAAATGCCAACACTGAAGTGCCTTTGCCAGAAAGGGTTGAAAGAGAAGCGCATGCAGATCCATCTGAGGCTGACATCATGTACATTGATAATTAAATTTTATTCTCATTTCTCCGGATTAAGCCTTTTGCCCTGCTGAATTACCACAGAAGTAAAATCCTAACCTCATGAAGGCCCAAGACCCAAATCTCAATCTTTCACGGTATCTTCACAATTTATGTAAAGTACCGCTAATGTTTGACACCGCTGAGGTTCTTGGACATCCTTCAATTTCTTGGGCTTTCTTCCCTGCTGCTCCCACACCAGTCTTTTCTCCAGCACCCCCCTCTGCAAATTGCACAGGATCCAGGATGACTACCACCTTATTTTCTACAGAGTCTGTTCTGCTCTCAAAGTTCCATACCTTCAACCACACTTCATCACCACTAATTTCCATGTCCTTTCTAAAGGACTTTCCCTTTTGAAGGGTGATCATTTCCTTACTAAAAAGCAACTCACTTCCTGGGCCAAGAAAGCAAGCTTGCATTTACGAGTTGCTTTGAAAAGAACTGAAGAAAGTTTCCACAGGAAAGAAAGGGCCTAGGATACTGACATAATCTACATAAGTCATACAGTTCCTAGAATTCTTATAACTCTCAAATGATTGCACTTACCGTCTTCTCCCACTCTGGCTTCTGTAAGGTATCCTTTTCCTGGCTGCTCATTAATGCAGGCTCCTCACTCATCCCCAAAAACTCATTGCATGGTCCTCAAGTCTTCAGTGGCACGCAGTCAGCTTCCAAACGCAAAGCAGGTGACCCTCCTGGTCAGATCCCTTGCCTCTGCTGCTTGCTTTTTTGGTTTAATGCCAGATTGTAGCTACTGTCAGTTCGCTGCTATTAAAGGAGACCTGGCCCTTGCATCTACAGCTAAGCAGTTTTCTGACTTACTCTGTTTTTCTCTCAAAGCTCAGGGGAAAAAAAAGAAAAAGATTTTAAGATTTTAAAGCAAGAATGTGTAGCAACAATTTTCTTAGAAACTAAGAATTTGGACTGTTGGTCTTTTTTTGCATTACTTCAACTGCCATGTGCCTTTTTAGCATACAAATGTTAGCTGGCTTTAGTAGAATCTTGAATGAGGAAATACACAAATAAAATGAGCATTTCTACTGTCCTTTAATGGGAAATTTCTTTGCACTAACATAAACAGCATCAGAAGAGGGAAATAACGGGTTGTGCCCACACCCTGGTAAGCTTCAACTGAACTGAATTTCCTCATGCATATTGTAACACTGCTTGTACACAACCAACAGAGGTTGCACAGAAACTCTCCATTGCCAGGTATCTCAATATAGACACGGGAAAAAAAAAAAAATCTCAGATATGATCAAAATGCTTTTCCAACATGGGTCTTTTATTAATAGAAAATGATCTTACGATGTCTTTGTGAAATAGGTGTTTTGGTCCAGCTTATTCAGCTGTGACCCTGACCCCACTGGTGCCATTAACAATGATGGAATTTTGTTCCCGTGCTAAATGCTCTTCATCCTACACGAAGGAGAAGGTATAAAACCAGTATGCTTGTAGTGAGCTACATTTTCTGCCAAAAACTAATGCATATCTTACAACCTGCAACACACCATACTCTTCACAGCTACTTCCTTTCTGATACAGCTGCAATTTTTGTGGTGACCAGCACGTTCATTATCCCCTGGGAAACAAATTCTATTTGGATTTTTTTTTTAATGTCCCCATTTACATGCGCTGAAGTAACTAATGTCTTTAACAGTGAACCATTTGTTAGCATGCATTAAATTGCGTTCTCCTGATCAAATACAATCAGTTTTTAAAATTAAAAGGTGAAGTTCTGAAGATGGAACAACACTACTCATTTTACAGTAGTTTCTGCTTCTGCTGACAAATGATGCATCTGTTCAAACACGATCCACCAAACGATTCAGGCTGACCAGCCAGTTACTGATAATGCTGACCCTCCCCCAGGAAGTAGGCTCCTCAATCATCCTTTGGTGTTTGAGCAAGTGCAGTCTTGCAAGAAAAAAAAAATAATTCACAAATTCTGAAGTAGTCATTTTTCACTGCACAATTATAAATAACAACATTTAGGCTAGTTAACTTGGAATACTGGCCAAAAAAAAAAAAAAAGCCCAGACCTAAATTAGTTTCAAATAATGAAACCTTTCAAAGCGCTTAAATCTTTCAACCTTATTTACAGAAAAAAAATCAGCCACTCTTACCCGTTTATTAACATTCTGTGTGAAAAACTACGCGTCATTCCTTATGATCAGATTCCTTCTATCAGGTGATTATATATTGTAAAAATCACCAAAATGTTAAAAATGCAAATTTTAGATTCTTTTAAGATGAAGGAAAAGTTACAAGACATTAAGCTTAGAATAACATTCTAGATTGTATGTATTCTAAACAATTCTCAAATCAAACAAACGGAGTATTTACTAGAAAGACATCTGCATTAATATCAGTATGGATCAAAGAGATGCAGAAATCAAGCTACAACTGAAAGTTTATTGGAATTCCAAAGAACAAAAGAGCGTACAGTTCAAGTACAAATATTTGATTCCCACCAAATCAACACCAAGAAATGTGGAAGCAGTGCCATCTGGAAAGGATAAACACATGCAGGCCAAAATCATCACATCATACCACTAAGAGGAGAAGTTGTTGCCTAACTGATCTACACCCAACATCGTGAGACTTGGTTCAAGTGATCTGGAGTGTGTCTTCACTGGGATGTTTTCTAAGTTTTACCTCTCTGCAGGAGACATAGCGTTTTCTTAAAATCTTTTTCATGTAACACTAAGGTAAATATTACCTCCCCTACAAGGCCAGGCTGAGAGAGTTGGGACTCTTCAGCCTGGAGAAGAGAAGGCTGCGGGGGGACCTGATAGCAGCCTTCCAGTACCTGAAGGGGGCCTACAGGAAAGCTGGGGAGGGGCTTTTTACAAGGAGAGATAATGACAGAACAAGGGGTAATGGTTATAAACTGGAAGAGGGTAGATTTAGACTGGATATAAGGAAGAAATTCTTCACTGTGAGGGTGGTGAGACACTGGAACAGGTTGCCCAGGGAAGTCGTTGATGCTCCCTCCCTGGAAGTATTCAAGGCCAGGCTGGATGGGGCTTTGGGCAACCTGGTCTAGTGGGAGGTGTCCTTGCCCATAGCAGGGGGGTTGGAACAAGATGATCTCTAAGGTCCCTTCCAACCTGAACCATTCTATGATTCTATGATTAAGACCACCTTAAAAAATATTTGGTTTGCCAGTTCCCACCTGGGCCCTCCAAACTCACGTTGTGCTCTCACTCTCAATGGCAATGAGAAAAGGATGTATTTTACAAGTTTTCCTCCACAGGTCAGGAGAAATCAAATCTTACCAAACATTTTCATTGTTTAAACATCTACCTGATAAGCTCATCACCCTTGTTCCAGGATTCTACAAGACCTGGGAACAACTCTAAATCTGAGGCAATTAGGAATGCCTTGCAGCATTCTAGCTAACATTTTTTCCTTTGGTGCTCATGATGACTTGAGCTCCAGAGCAAGCCCCAGGTTGCTGCTCAAGCAAAGTATGCTTTATTCTTTCCCACTAGAGTGCAACTATCCTGTGCCCACAGACTTCTCACTAACAAAAAATCTGTAATGTATTTTTTGTAGCTTAATTTCTAACAATTGAAAGTGGTCTGGGTAGCTATGATGCGAACCGTTAAACCAAATGGTATAACATGGGCTCCTGTCCAAAAAAATATACATACATACATATATATACGGGCAGAGAAAAGAAACAACTCTATCCAAAGATGATACAAATTCTTGAATGCTTCTGATTTGTTCCACTGTTCAGGACTATTCCTCCTCCCCTTCGTCATCTACTTTAGGTCGGAAATTTTTCCTATTCCTCTTCTTACTGCAATGGAATCCAACTTTTTCTGCCAATGGCTCTTCACCTGCCCCACGAAACCCTGCACTATGCTCCCCTTCAGCATTCAGGTTCCCCACTGTCAGGAACTCCTCCTCCTCTGTTGCTTTTCTACTTCCACCGTCTAAGTGCCCCAGCTCTACCCTATCTTCCTCCTTCAAGTCATCAGTCTTAAGAGATTTTCCTTTCAGATCTGGTTTTGTGTGTTTCTTATCACACTCCCCTGCTGATGTTTTCTTTTCTAGTCCATCAACACCCCGTTTTGCTGGTTTGGTGAATACAATCCTCCCAGCTCCACAGCTGGATGGGTCCTGGTTGAAATATGGGGTGTAGCTATCTTGGCCAGCAGAGCTTTGTTCCTCCCCTCTTTTCTTCAAGCCCTCTAGAAATTCCATGGCCACTGCCCTGTTGGTCTTGTCACTGGACTCTGAAACTCCATCTAGGCTGTATTTGGTCCAGCGCTCTGGGTGTGCCACATAGTCAGGCACTGCTGGAGAGATTTTGGGAGCCTGCACTGGCCTGGTTGGCTTTCCAAGGCTGTCTGGAACCACATTACTCGACATGGTGGTTGGAGGTAAAGGACGTTTAAACCTCCCGTCAACAACATTATCTTCAGACATTGAGGGCACAGACAGTTTGGCTGCCTCTTCCAAGCAATCAAAAATACTCTGGCTACGGAGAGAGAACGTTGAACTCATGCCCCTCAGATGGAATGGCTGGACAGGAGATCTCTCACTGCTGTCTGAAGGGTCAGGAGCGTCCCCTGGTCTGTAATCCCCATCATCTACAGATGGCTCCTCAGGAGATACTGTGTCAAATTCCGCTTCATCCGCTAACCCCAAATCATCGGAATCAGAATCGCTGAGCGACACTGTGTCAGAGGGCAGAACTCCTTCATAGTCTGCAGCACCGGCAGCTGCTATGCCCAGGAAGGGCTCACCTCCATCCTGGTCTCCCATCTCTGAGCTATCGCTCCACTGAGGTCTCTGATGTAGGCGCAGGAATGGCTGCAAATACGGTTTTCCAAATGCCCAGTGACTTTAATGCCTAGAATACAAACGAGCATGAAAATTTGACTGCAAAATGAGAATCATATATAGGACTATCATTCTTGGCCATGCCACATAACTATCACTACAATATCACAGACAGCTGAACTTCAGGGATTCCTAAGTGATTTTGCTCAAACTAAAAACATCACTATGGAATGGACACACATGAATATTAAAGACTTACGCAATACTCAGTGCAAGAATACAAAGTAATTAAAAATAATATCGCATACTGAATTTCATTAAAAGTAACAGCGAGATCAATTACTAAAAGATGAGCATAAGTTTCTGAACATAATTGTTCCACATGAGACAGCAGTGACTCTCCAAATTACGCCCTACATTTATCATACTGGATAAATCCACAGAAACACACCCTCACCTCTCACACTTTCTTTTGGCCATTATGAACCCTTATTGCCAGTTTACCTCCGGCCCCAATAATCATGGTGTGCCTATTAAAAACAGCACAGCCCGTAACGTGTCGGGGCTACAGTTCTGCGTTGGCTTTAATCTCACAAAGCACAAGCTCCACTCCCTCCTTGGCTTTAAGCTCTCGCTACATTCCTGCGATCACATGATGACCTAGCCTGAGAAATGAATCCCACTGGATTGAGACAACTAATTGCACATGCCATGCTTGTGTGAGCATGCTGGAAAGAAGGGAAGAGTGCAACCAAGGGTCAGCAAGAGCTGGCTGTTCCGTCAGTCAAAAGACACAGGGACCCGAAGCCTGGGTTGCAGAGCACGCCTCCGCTCGCTGGGCAGTCAGAAACAGAGCTGGTAAACACACACCTCCGTTCAGCTCTCCAAAATGTGAATCGGCGAAAGAGCTCTCATGTATTATTAGATTAAGTTCAACTGCATAATTATAGGTTCTTTCAGAAAGATGCAGTAAACAGACACAGGAAGCCTGCTGGTCACTCACTTTCTCTCGAGACTGAGTCAGCTTCCCCTCCTGAGGGTCAGTTAAAGCCTCCAAAGATCTCAGCACTTCCACCCTAGAAAACAAACATTTCCATCAAGATACTGGAAATGTAGTTTTAAAATGAGTTTTGAAAATAATTCCTTCTCCCTGAGTCACCCAAAGCTACAGAACTGAGTTCCAAATCTGATGCAAACTCGAACGAGTATGAAAGTTTGCAGATAGCCCTGAATTTTGGCAAAAGAAGAGCACAAAGCCTAATAAGGCAGGCTCCACTACATTTACTCAGTCTCCACGCTCACATTGCCAAGCCTTATCCCGTAGAACAGACGAGAGGCTTTTACAAAATAAAACTGCAATTTTCACCCGCAGTAAGCAATTAGTAAATAAACTGCGTTAGGTGCAGCCAAGAGAATACCAAACTGCTACTTATACACTGCAGGTCCTAAGTGCTGCAGGAAAAGAGATCCAGGGAGGTCTTCAAGGAAGGTTGTGCTCGCATCAGGGCCGGACCTGCCTGAGGCATTAAAACATGGAGAAACTTCTCAGGAATTCAGCAGCCCGAGCGCTGGGCTCTGTGTGAAGCTGGCTGTCTGACCCAGGGGCAAACAGCTGCTACTGAAGATGTGGCCCTCAGCATAACCCCTGAACGTGAAATACTGATCTGAAGATCCTACATCTTCCTGTTTAGTTCTGTAACGCATGAAAGAAATGGCTGCAGCCCAAAGCGAGAGACACTGGGAAGGGTGGCCGGGCACAAGGGCTGCTCTCAGCTGCCCGTGTCAGCCTCCACAGGGGCTGTGGCTCCGGGCACCACTTTTCTGAGCGCAGTTACACAGAAAGGGAAACTGCCGCTGCGGGGAGAGAGCCCGGACCCAGCGGGGCAGCCCCGGGCACAGCGACAGCCGGCCCCGCGGCACTCACGGGCTCACGGCGGCGGTGCTTCTCTGCCGGGAACGGTCCTTGTCGGCCGCCGCCATCCCGACCTCGCTCCAGCGGCCGCTCGCCCTCCTGCAGCCTGCGGGGCGAAGAGACCTCGTCAGCCCCAGCCCGGCCGCTCCCACCGCGGCAGAGCCCCCCGCGCCGCAGGCCCGCAGCCGCTGCCGCCCTCCCTGCGGCCCGGGGCCCCGCTCCTTCCCGGGCCGTACCCTCCCGGCTCCGCGCGCCGGGAACGGACGTCCCCTTCGGCTACGCCCCGCCCAGGACCCCCTCCCGCCGCCCNTCTCCCCACGGCCTTACTGACGGCCCCTGCGCGGGGCGCGCTGGGACACCGAGTCCCTACCAACAGCCAGAGCGCGGCAGCTCGCAGCGCCAGAACTACAACTCCCAGAAGGCAAAGCGGCAAGGGCGGGAGTAGGAAACGGAAGGGCTGTCCACATCCTCTTCCCGCCCCACCTCTCTCCTTTGCATCCTGGGAGTTGTAGTCGCTCGCGCTATCCCCGTTGGGGGACATTTTGAGAGCCGCGGCACAGGGGCGCGGCGGGACTACAGCTCCCAGGGTGCACCGCGCCGTGCGCGGCTCCTGCCTCTAGCCTGTCGTCCGCCATTTTGCAGCCTCTGAGGCGATGGGGCGGGGCTGGCGGGGCTTCATGCCCGGGACCGCCGTCGGTCCCGCTATGTCCCGCACTGCCCGTGGCCACGGCGGCGGCAAATGGGGGCGTTGGCTCCGCGGCGCGGTGCGCGGCTCGGGGCGCTGCCACCGCCCTGGGGCCGTCTGGCGCCGTGAGGGGACGGGCGCGGCGCCGCCTCCCCGAAAAGTGTGGAAAAAACACGTCAGGCGGGGCCTGTTTCCCCGTCAGAACACTGGGGCTTGGCAGCAGCCCGGCTATCGGAGGGAGTGCGAGGTTTTTCTCTTTTTACCCGCGTGCGTTCTCCAGCCAGAACGCCCCAGGCCCCGGGGGCAGCCGCCGGCCAGAAACNTCCCCGCGTGGCGAGCCTCGCTCAGACCTGCACGTAGCACAGGCACGTGCAGGTGGGCTCCTGGCGGGGAGGAGGACGAGAGGAAGGCAGCGTCCTCTGGCACGTGGGCAGGAAGAGAAATGAGGGCGAAGGAAGGGGAGACATGGAGCACGGAGCTGCGTAGTGCTGTCTGGGCACAGCAGGAGCGGGCAAGGAGGGGATGTGCAGTAACTGCTGTCGTGCCCTATTTTTCTAAGGGTGGAGACAAGCAGTGCAAGCTGTGTGTGTTTTTTTTTTTT
>WBMW01006310.1:71585-102055 GCA_013396635.1 Penelope pileata
TTGCCAGGATGCTGCTGATGGCCAAGGTTACTTCAGCAGCTGTCTGCGCCCTTTTTCTCCTTCCTGTCTTTTTGCAGAAAATGAGCATCGCACACTGCAGGGTTGGGCTGAGCTGCTTTTTTCTCTGCTGACTGAGGACGAGACAGTTCACAGTGGTGAATACGGCGATGTGTTGGGGTTTTTGCTATTGCTTGGCGACAGCTGAAATAAAAATAATGAGTCAGACCCTGAAGACGAACAGATGGTAAAGCGTTTCCCCTCGCCAGCATGAACTGAGATGGCTTGAAAAGCAGCGGGGACTGGCCGCACCTCTGTGGCAGTGCATCACCCAGGCAGGCACACCGTGCCCGCTGCAGGCCGGGCTCCGCGGGGATGGCCCCGTGTCTCTGCGGGAAGCCAGCGCATCCCCACTTGGCCCTGCTGCTGGGAGCCTCTTGCTTCTTTCTCGCACATAAATCTGTCGTTGGCCTCTATCCGGGAGCTGTTTCCGCTGCTCACTCGCAGGCTCCAGCCCCAGCCCTGGAGAGTTCCGCGCTCAGAGTAGGTGCCTGGCAGAGACTGCCTGCCCCTCTCCTTGGGGCTGCAGGAAACTGGCAGGCAATTCCCCGGCAGCCACTGAGATCCCGCAGGCCAGGCAGAGCGATCAGACACGTTTTCTCCATCTCATGCACCCAGAACAAGCGTGGACATGAGTCCAGTATGGCCACCAGCCTCAGCTGACACTAGAGTTTGTGAGGGGAAGTGGGGAGGGAAAGGAGCATTTTCCTGTAGGCAGAAATCGTAAGCACAGCCACGAACGCCGCATCCTCCTCTGCTGGAAGACTGCAGTTGCACCAAGCCAGAATGGGTAAAGGCTGAGGGAAATTATTAGCTGACCTCTCCCATTGGCAGGAAGGAAAGCTTATAAATAGCCTTGAAATCCTGTGGGGTGAGTTTCCAGGATTCAGTGCTCCACACTGCCTTTCTCCTACACTGATTATTGGTTACCTGTTTTACTTTGTGCTTCCCTTTGGCTCTGGCTCACCTGCAAGCAGGTTTGATTTATTTCAGTGCTGTTCGCCCATGTTGGAGCTTTCTCCCCTCGTAATTTAACTACACAGAGGGAATATTCTGAACAGGCCAGGCCATGAAGGGCCCTATCAGCCTGAGGGTTCACAATACCAAGGTTATCACCAACCTGTAGGGAGAACCTGCGACCCTTTCCTGTTAGCGACATGGCACATGTAAGAGGGACGTCCTGCAAAGTTAGTGCTTTCTGCAACTATTTCAGACTGTAAGAACAGGGAAACCCATTTGGGGGGCCTCTCTTCATTTTGACTTAGCTACAAAATATTTTTACTAAAAATGCTTCTCTTAAATCTTGCTTCTTTTGTCTTTCTGAGCATTTGCCACAGTGTGCCTGATACGAACAGCAGAAAAGAAGGGCTGAAAGAGGTCACTTAAAGCAGCGGAAGGCCTTGAATTTAACATTGAAGAAAAAAACCACAGGACTGTAAAACTCCTCAGACTTCTGTTAGAACATTACCTGGAGGAGCTTCCTCAGCAGACACCACTTCGCTGCCAGCACAGGGCTTTGCCTTCAACACCAGGGAGCCGTGCTGGAGGAAATCCTACCAGGCCACTGGCAGCCCGCAGGCAGGGTGTTGCGTACACGCGGGCAGCAGCCTCGCCTGGCCCAGCACCACCACCTCTTGGGTGCGCAGCAAAGCTCTGCTTGAACATGAGGGAATGCCCTAGCAAAGCAGGGCCAAGAAACACTTTAAAAGAAAAAAAAAAAAAAAAAGGGAAAGAAAAAAAGAAAGGTGTGATGGAACCGTAATTAGGAATGTTACTTGCAGCCACTGGGTTTGAGGGGCTCATGTAAACCCAGCAGAGAAGTGCCAGGCACCATCCCAGGCCTGGCTGCTGCAGAGTTACGTACCCACTGTAGTGCATCTGCGTGGGTGAAAATGGGGGCTTTCCAGCATTTTTAGCAGCTGGTGTTTTTTTTTTTTGCTCCAGTTGCCTGGGCTCTGAAATGAAGGCATCAGGCTGCCTGTGTCAGCCGAGCTGCCGGAGGTCGGCTGAAATGTTTGCGCCAACAGAGCGCACCTCGGCGTATCCGCCCTCCTGCTGAGCTTATGCCCTGTGCGGGATAGCGCCGCGCTCCCCAGCTGGAACTGGGGAATGGTCAGACTGAAGACATACAGATGAGCACCGCACCTTTATTTCAGTTTGGTGCACACAGGATTCTGGGATTCTAGCCTCTGTCTATCAGCTAATTGAGTGCTGGAGATGTACTTAATTACGTTTGCCTCTGCCTTTCAGCACTGACTAATGCCCAGCAAAGGCAGCGTGGTTCAGAGCAGGAATTTGAGCACAGCAACCAAGACATCCTTCATCGCTGAGCCAGGCAAGTGGAGCTGGCAGCTGGAGAAGAGGGAGAGTGCCTCCCCCTGCAGCAACCTCTGCTGTAAACAGCTCTGGATGGGAGAGCTGCCTGCTCCCCCCACCCCGTGGGAGTACAGCAAAACGTGGTTAGAGCTTAGACGACATCCAAGTGCAGAACAGACATCAGCAATTTATACCTCAGCTGTTAGTCCCAGCCCTCTTAGTAGGAAACAATTAGGCACATTGCTACTTGTAACAAACAGCCCAGAATAGGCTTAGGAAATAAGAGCTGGCCAAAGCAAAAAATACCTCCAAAACTTGTCATTAGAAATGCTCCAGGGAGTTCTTTTAAAAACAGTTGGAGGGTGCAGAGGAAGAAAGAAAAGAATTCCACTGTGAAATGCCTGAACTGGTATAGAATTGTTTGGGAAACAAAAAGAAAAAAAAGGTAAAATTTCATGGCAGTATTCCTAGGAATCAGAATTCCACCGTAACATCTCCAGCGAGTTGGCCCTTCCTAAGTCCTTCAACCCCCTGGACAAGAAACTTTTTTCAAAAGAAGCCTAAGCCGTGGCTGTTGGTGTAATCTGAGAAGGAGCAGGCTGCAGGCGCTCCACCCAGCCCTTCCCCTTGCAGTGGGTTATCCGTGCAGCCTCACATGCTCCTACGCAGCAGGACTGCTGTTCTCCGAGAACAACCAGCGCCTGCCCTTAACAGCACCTTAAAAGGGCCTGGTTTGCCCATTTCTCTCCCAGCATCTCAGCTCAAGCAGCACATACAACTCATCTGCTTTGAGCACGTGTTAATACTCAGACCTGAGGTGCAAACAGGGTGCAGCATTTAGCTGGGGAAGGGTTAAGATCCCAGCTATGTTTCCAGGCCGGCGTCCCAAGGCACGCAGCCTGGACGCCAAGTCCACGTTGTGCTTTGCCAGTTTGTTTCCACTATCACTTCTCTCCCTGTTGAACACTAGCTTGAGTCTGACAGTGACTCACATCACCTTAATCCTGGCTCCAAAGCTCCAAAGAGGCAGGAATAATTTTATCTCCATCTGGAGCAACAACACAGCACCACAATCCAAACGTTCTAAGGCATGAAAGGAAGAGCATCACGTTCATGGGAAACCACGTGGAAGGTCAGCTAAGGACTGCACTCCCTCCAGCCTGACTTCTGCTTCGACGCAAGAACGAGACAACCCCGTTCCCTTGGAAGACGTGGCAGAAATCTGTACGTGATGGAAAGAAACAAGAGCTGACAACACATCATTAAAAATCCACTAACAAGGGAGCGGTTTGCTTTGTTTCTTTTTTTTTTTTTTTTATTGTTTTTAAATATCACTTTTTTTTCTCTTTCTTTCCAGAAGTCATTATGTCCGATTCCATTAACATTCAGGTAAACAAGTGAAAGAACAACAGATGGGCATGATCTCGTAGCACAGGCACAGCCGCCAGGAGCAGGCAGCAGTGCTCACCATCCTTTGCAGCAGCTGAACATCACTCTCCCTCCCTCTCTGCACCACGGGGGCGATGGCTGGGGCCGCCGTGGGACAGCCACGCTTCAAACACGGCGAGTAGTCCAAGCCAGGGCCAGACAGAAAGGCGGTTGCTGGATCGCAGCGCTTGCCTCCTCCCTTGCTCTCAGCAGGGCTCTCCCATGATGGTGCGGAGCAGCAGGTGCTGGTGGCAGCAACGGGGCCCCTACCAGACCATCCACGAAAACAGAGCAGCCCCCGGCCGGATGGCAGGAGAGGGCACTTGGGACTGTTTTCCTATTTTCCATCACTTTAGAATCCCCTTAGGCATGCATGCCACTGCCACCACAGCCCCGACCCTGAATTTCAACAGTCACCCATTTTGCAATACACATTGGCTTCCCCAGAACTGCGTTCCCCTTCCTTTGAGGGGGGGCACGAGTGAGCAGCCACCACTGCTGGCAAGCAACCTTCGTGCCATCCCTCAGCAACATTCCAGACACATCCACAGCCTGCTGCCTCCTCCCCGAGGCTGGTAAAACCCATGCTGTTGAAGCCTGGTTCACAAAGCATCCTGGTGTTAAGGTTAACTGGTTGTAAAATTGCAGCGGTTCATCACACTATGCACACTATGAGAAATGTTTATTAAATCAAATTTTGTTTTGTTTCTTTAAAAAAAAAAAAAGGCAGAAAGAAGAAGTTAAACACACTGCTTTGTGGCATGCTCCACAGTATGAAAAAATCCCAAGCATTCAGTTAAGCTGTCAGCGGCTCTGTTTGACCTTTCCATGTGGTCTTTGAATTCAGACCTGGACAGTTTGCTCTCCTCCTCCCCACCAGCCTCTCTCCTCCTCTCCGCTCTGGTTTGCAGCTTGCTGCCCCTCGCTCCAGGAAGATGCCTCCTTGGACAGGGAGGGTTTGTATGTACCGCTCACAGTTTCACCCACAGCCCGTTTGGGGACGGACCACACAATCAAACATGGGGACTCTCAGCTGGACTCCAAAGAAAGCACTGCCCTCTCCCTGCAGAACTCCTTCAGCCCCTTCCGTGACATCCCCAGCAGCCTCCACAGGGACAGCAGGTGGCACAGAGCTGCCGCTGGAGCTCACCTCTGAAAGGAGCCAGAGAGCCAACGGCAGCAGTGCGGGACAGGGTCTGAGCAGACACCCTGCTCTCCCTCCTCCCACAGCCCTGACTCCCTCTCTCCAAGCACCGCTTTTCTCCCCGTTGCTCCTGCACAGGGCAACCCAGATCCCTGATGCTACAACATCCAAGGATGTGCCTGACCTGCATCGAGTTCTCTGCAGGGAGACCCAGTCCATCTTCAAACAGAGCTGCAGCTACTTACACAGCACCAACTGAATACTGCACAATATCAAAAATACGGTACAAAGAAAGAAAACAGAATTGAAATGCTTAATGGCGTATTTATACACATTTATCAACAGTCAACAAAAAAGGCGGCGAGTTACACATCCATTCTGTATGCTAACAATCCTGATGCACATATATGTAAACACACATGCTTGGCTGATGCGTACACATATAGCCACGTTACAGAGTAGATGACCTGAAGGAGCTACGCCGGGGAGCAGGGAAGGGGTTACCTACTGCAAACCCGAGCCTCATTCTCCATGTGCACAAAGTGGACATTCAGGGCAGTGTTGCTTTAAGGCTGTTTCTAAGGCTGAATCTTTTCTCCTCCAAACCCCTCAAACCAAAGGTCTGTTGAAGCACTTCCTCTTACCTAGCGCAATTTTATATATTTTCTCCCTCTATATACTTCTTAAAGGCCCTATATATTAAAAGGCAGGAACAGGAAAGGGGTGAGTGGAAGGGGAGAAAAGCCTCAGCAGGGATCAGCTTGCCCCAGTGCAGGAATTTCCTATCTTATTTTGGCAAAAGCCACGGCACCCACGTGCCACAGACAAGGTGCTCATAATGACCACGGGTCTCTCTCCCCATTTGAGCTGGAGATCCTCCCTGCAACTTGGAGGTAAGGAGGAGAATGAAATACTTGAAGAAACAGAAATATTCCTGAAGTGAGGAAGGTGATCACAAGTTTTAAATCCTCCCCTTCCCTGCTTTGACGTGGCAAAGAGCTGAGAGATGCTAACATTTCCAGCTCAAGTGCCTGCAAGGGCTAAGGAAAAAGCTTTGCTTAAAAATATATATCTATAGAACTATACACATAGATCATCTTTTTAGAGACACTCTGATTTTATTACATAGGTTCTGGGTCACTCTTCCCCTCTATGTACACGGTAACAGAGTGGCATACAACAGAAGCCATGTACATCTATTGGCAATCAACGCTTACCAGAGCACAAGAAAGGGTTTTGACTGGTGCAATCTGAAATCCTGAATTCCCTTGTTCTGATAAGCTGATCTCTGCTGTTACTGTAACTGGAAATGAAATGTCTTAAGAGATAAACTTTATTATATATATTTATTTTTTTTCAAAATCAGGCTATGAAATTTCCCCAGCAATGGTACAGAGTGCGACAGTATGCTATAAGCAAGGAAAATTTCACTGAACAAAAGAGTGATGCAAAGATGAAATTTAAAACATGTATGTATTCAGCTGGGAACCCCTAAAAGTCATGCTGCAGTGTGTAGATGTAGGATTCTTACCGTGGAAACCTTTGTACAACACCAGATTCTCCCAAAAAATGTAAGTCTATTAAGATTCAATGAGGTTAAGAAAAAATAGTGACTTAGTTTTCAGGTTGTTATATTAGAAAAACTGGGACTAAATTCACCCTCAGCCACTGACCCTTTAATGTTATGAATCAATGGAAATGACCTAATTTATAAAGTTATAGCCAAAAAAAAAAAAGAAAAAAAAAGCCAAAAACATCCTCCTCTTCAGAGTGTAAAAAAATTTAACTGATTTGTGTTGAAGAGTTTACCTAGTGATGCGAACAGGTCCGATAGGAGTAATCCACTTCCATCTCCCGTGGGACACATTGCACCCAGACAACTGAGGCTGCTTCCCCTCTTCTCTCCCAGGCTTTCCTGGCAGCAGCTTGGAAATGCCAGGGAGTTGGGGTGATGGCAGGAAAAGAGAACAAATGAACAAAAACACTAAATCCTGCTTCAGCATCAAGTTACATGTGTAAAAAAACCAGTCTGTGTTAAAAGAGTAAAAACCAAGGCAAAGATTTCTGATAACAGGCTGCAGCCTTCTCCTCTACACATCCTCCACCAACATTATTTATGAATTTTGGGGCTGGGGAAGGGGGAGGAAGGTCTAGATATCCTGCTACAGCAGCTTTCCCTATCACACAAAACTGATGTGTAACTAACTGAGCCACAAGGATATGGGAAAGTTTTATTTATTAAAAAAAAGTACTTAAAAATAAAAATGATAAGTACTGTATGATAATATTGGAAGTATTTATATACATAGTTTTCTTTGTCTTTTGTTGAAATGTCTCCTGGTCACTTGGTGGCACTTGGGGTCCCCTCCAGCGCCGTCCGCCCTGCTCCCCCCTTCCCCTCCCCGTCTCTCACGCCTCAGTAGACGGAGCTGTTCCTTATGCCACAGCACAGCACCATGCTCAGGATCATTTCGAAGATCTGTCAGGAGACACAAGGCCACCGGTGAGGTGCTGGTCCCTAAGACATGGGAGCTCCCCTCTCTCAGAACTAGGGATTAGGACAGCCTCACGTCCCGTCCCCTGCTCTCCATGTAAACACCCTCATGCCAGAGATAAAGCTGCATCTTTGCTGCTGCTTTTTTAGGAATCTGGCCAATTTGAGATAAGATTGCCAATGCCATCAAGCACAGAGGGGAAGATTCCTTCCTGCTGCGGGACCCCAGAGGCCAGGCATTGCAGCAGGAGGAAGGAGCAGGTTTGGAAGCACTGAGGTAGAATGGGCTGCAGTGCCCAGCCCTTCTGGAGGGGCCTGCATGCAGTCCTGCTCCACCCCACTGGTTGGGCACCCACCCCACCATGGCATCAGAGGCACAAAGCCCATGGTCCTGCCACTTTCCAGCACAGCTGTTGCGCAGAGGGCTTGTGCTGCATGGGGTCTGCAGGCCTGGGGTCCCGCTGCCTGCCTCCCCATCCCACAGCGGCAATACTCACCATGATCACGGCAACCACGATGGCAGCAATACCAATCAAGTACAGCTTCCCAGAGAAGAGCTCATCAATCTTTCTGTGGCAGCTTGTGCCCTGAAGCAGAGAACCACCACAGTCATGCACCTGCTGTCCTCCCAGACTCCCCAGGCATGGTCCGAGGTCATTCCTTCCCCCAGGTCCCAATTGTGTTTCTGTGTTCTGCCTCCAGGACTCCTCACTGGACGTCACCCCTCTGTGAGCTTCTCAAGCAGGAACAGCAAGGGAAGCACTGATGGGAACCTCTGATGTCCCTCTACACAATCTCCAAATAAACAACATCTCTACCCTGTATCCAAATCCCAAATAAGCCCCCAGGAAGGAAGTTCCCACACAGGAGCTCTGGCGAGGGCTGAGCAGGCAGGCGTACCTGGATCAAGTTTTTGAGGATTTCCTTGTTCGGGCACAGGTCTTCTTTCCACAGGGGAGTGAGAGCTCCTATCGCATTATCAGGACCACAGCAGTCCAGCTGCAAAAAGAAAAAAACAAGTTAGCAGACAGCAAACACTCTCCTGCAATGCTCTCCCCACCACTAAACATCTCCTAAAGCCACCCAAGACTTTGGAGGCATCTTGGATATGGGGGAAAAAAAAGAGGCAAGAGGAAGAAACAACTCTCCAAATTCAACTTTTTTTTTTTTTTTTTTAAAACATGCAGTGCAGCTGCGTCCTGCAATGATCCCAGACACGCCTGGCCTTGTATCCTGGAGGAGAATGAACACAACTCTCTCCAGAGGTTTGCTTCCTGCTGAGCAGAGGAAGGAAGTCTCTGAATTAGCCCCTCAGAGCAGCATTTGTCTTCCACTGAGTTCTACTTGATTGACAGTGCTGAGGTAAATTAAAAACAGTTTCATTAAAACTCAGGACAGACTTCCTAGCACAGTGCAAAGGACAGAATATGTAAGAAGGTGCAACTCTGTTACTTGGCATCTAAGAGCAGCAACCTCTACAGGCTAGGACCTGAATGAAGCATCATCTTGCTCTGGATCCTGCTTTTCCTATTCATTTTCCTGACCCCAGTTTCTTCTCCTTCCTCCCACATTCTCATTTCCTCTGGCTGCAAGGAATTCCTATGCAGAATAATTTTTTTACATAGAGCTTGGAAAGCAGACAGCAAAAGCCCAGCAAGAACAGACTTGTTTAAATTCATTCCAAAGCACTAAAAATTTAGTGTTGTCCTCACTCCCTGCCCAAGGCCTTGTAGATGAATTTAATTCATCTTCCTTCGTGAGGAGCAGTTTAAGTACAGTGGCAGCAACCGCTGCTCACTGCTGACAGTCTCCACACAGGAGTTAACTGCGTGCAACCCGCGGCGCGAGGGGCCCCATTCCCCAGCGGTTGCCTTGGCCAGCTGCGTGCAGCTGGAGCAGAGCTCGGTGCCTTACCGTTTCATGGAAGGTCTTCACCACAGCCTTCCCGTTGCTCGAGTCCGAATCCGCCATGAGCGCCTGTTGGAATGCTTGGTCATAGAACTGCTTCACATCTTTGGCTATCTAGGTAAGACCAGAAAAACTTCCTGTCAGCCACAGGAGAACATGGAAACCCACCCAGCAGGTTCCCCCAAGCGGCACACACGTAGACATGCAGTTTTTAATAGGTTTGGACCCTGCTTATTATGGAGAAAGCCTTGTCTACTGTGGGGCAGGACACCCCTATCCTGTAGTGGCTGCATGAGAAGTCATGGCCATGTCCCGGCTCTACCACCTGGCCTGGTGGATTGCACACACCCACCTTTTGGGATTTGCTCCACGAGGAAAAAAACAAAAAAACCATCTCATTTTCAGGAAAGCTGACCTTCTGGCTTCTCCTCTAACACCTCCCAATAATTTGAGAGGAGGACAGGCAAAAGAAAAAATACAGGCAAGCACGAAAGGGAAAGTGCTTTCCAGAACGTCTGTTCTTGGCAGTACGTGCTGGATTAGCACACACAAATACAGGAGACTGCAGCAAAAAGGAGCACGATTTCAATCAATTATCCCAGCATTTCTGCGTAATTGCTCAAAAAGTTGGCTTTGGAGGGCGATACTCCCTGATCAAACTGTTTGATTACGGTACAAGGGACTGGTAAAAAAGCAAACTACTTCTTGCTTCCCTGTCCAGTAGCTACAGCAGCAATGAGAAGGCAGGGCCAGGGAAAGGCTGCCTGCAGTCCCACAGAGCAGCATCCCATGCCTGCTTCCTTTGGAGATGTCCCCCAGGGTATCGGCCCAGGCAGCAGACCCAGGCAGACTTTCCGCCTTGTCCACCCGAGCGTCCTGTCAGGAGCAGCCAGCTCTTCCCTACCAGCCCATAAGGCCCTCACACAACGCTGGGGAGAAGCCAGCTGCCCGCCTTCTCACAGTGACTTCCAAGCAGCCCACTTGTTGTGGCTGACAAGGCAGGCGAGGCCAGCACACTGCTGCCGCCCATTTCAAACTGCAAAATTCATTTTAAGCGGCTGGGGTCATTCCTTTCACACTGGCAAATCCTAAACTTCTTTGCTGTATGCTCCCATATCCTGGAGGCTTCTCTGTGCTGCACACAGAGCCACAGCCACGGGCCCTCCTCCATTTTGTCGTGCTGCTTCAGTCGCACATCTTGGGCTCCTTGGGATTCATGAACTAACGTCTGCAAAGGTTAATTTGCTCGCCTAAGTTGCTAGGGAACAGCACCCTGCCTGCAGAGCAGTACGTTTAGTCACAGAAGAGTTTATTCTGGTGAAGTCATGCTCTTTCTGCAAGGGTGTATCCATTCACAGCCACAGGGCCCTGCGTGCCCTGAGCGTGTCTGGAAGCTGAGCAGGCCCCACCTCCTGACACGGCTTCCATTTCTTGTAAACACGCTCCTGCTCCCCAGCGGGCCTAGCGGCCTCACATGCACACCTGCTCCCCACGGCTGGCAGCGAGGAGCTGTTTTTACCCCAGACACCATACCACACGCCACACAGGGCTGCTGTTCCCGTCAGGCACTCACAACTCAAGCCCCTCGGCCAAGCCCAGAGCAGGCAGCTGGCCCCTCAGCCATGCATTTGGCAGGGAGGCACAGCCCTGCCACGCTCCCACCTGGCTTCCTGGTCCCGGAGCCGTAGGATTCAGGGCTGCCTTACCTGGTCTTTGTTGACAAATCCCCAGATTCCAGCCGCAACTTCACAGGCAAACAGGATCACCAGGCAAGTGAAGAACTGCAGAGACAAACCGGAGAGGGACGCTTAACGCAGCCGGTGTGCGCACAGGCAGCAGTGAGGTGGCAGGGGTGTGCGGCAGCACTTCCGATGGAGGAGACCAGTGCGGGGCCTCTCACACACTCAGCCTGAACGCATTGTCCTACGAACCATCAGGTGCCACCCCATGCCCAAATTCCCTGCTGACACAGCTGAGGATGGATAACCGGAGCCCCTGCCCCACAGGGACTGTAGGCTGGAGGACGCCCTGTGCCCCACAGGACAAATCGCAGCAGGAACATCCAGGCGAGCCTCCTGCTCTGCCCCTGGGCGGGAGCTGCCAGCACAGGGTTAAAAGCACATTTTGGTGGCTGAGGAGCTGCAGGGCGTCAGGGTATGATTTATGGCCAGCTCTCTCGGCATTCTCAGCCCTGCAAGGCTACTGCAGTTTTTTGCATAAATACAGTGATGTCTTCCCACAGCCTCGCCCTGTTGGTGCAGTTCCCACAGTCCTCCCTGCCACCACCCTAAGCCTTCCTCTGTCTCCTTGTTTGTATCCCAGGAATGTGCTGTGGGAGTTGGTCCATCAGACTGGAAACGGGATGCTGCAGAGCTCATACAGAGCCCAGTGGGAGGGTTCCCTCTCGCAGTGAGTACTCTCTGATGAAGGGTGGCTTCTTCAGCCCAGACTTGGGATTTAGTGCTCTGCAGGCAGTTTTGCCAGCTGCAAAGCCCCGTAGGTGCGGCTTTACACCACAGCAACACAGAGGTGCTCCTGGCCAGGTGCTTGGAGGTCTCTGGGTCATTCCTGTGAAGCACCCTAAGGATGCTGCCTGGAAATGTCCCTGGAGCCCAGCAGGAGCCCTGGCCAGCAGGAAGGGCCATCAGGAGGCACCTCCAGCCTTCTCCTGGCAGGCCGTGGTGTGAGCACGGGCAGGCAGCACCCAACAGCTCAAGCTGCTAATTTCAGCCAAAGTGCAGGCTCTCCCGTTGGGTTGCAGCTACATTGTACCATCTGCCCTCTTAATCCTCCTTCCAACTTCAAGAGGGTGTGAGGGGTAATTCAGGTTCTGTAATCGCTCATGCTAACAAAAAAAAAAAAAATCCAAAGCTGTCAGACCTTGCTACAACCGTTGCTGTCAGATTCACGCACGCACTCCTCCTATTCCCAGCAGCACTGATAATGCCTGCAGCAAAACCCTGCTCTCATCCACCACTGTTCAAAAGTGCTTTGTAAAAGCTGATGAGAACTCCCTCCTTTGTGCCAGTGTGGAGATGGAAGCAACTTGAAGGGACGCAATCTGCAGAGCAAGGGGAAGGGAAGTTCCGGTTCCCTCTGTTCCCTGTGAGTCTGCATCCGTGGTCACTGGAGCACAGTCTCCCAGCCCAGCAGTGCTGGAAAGTCCCTCTAATTTACATATACATATATTTACCCCTCTGATTTTTATTTTCTTTTGCCATTTCTTGCCTTCTCGAACACGATGTACCAAAAGCTCTGAGCAGATCTATGTGTGCCAGCACTCTGCTCTCCTGCAGACAGCTCCACTATGGGAGGTGGGAGACAAAAATTCAAAACAAATACAAAAATCACAGAAAGCCCTGAACCAGACTTTTCCAAAGGCTGTAGCACAGCTGTACCCACACGGTGGTCACGATGGCCACACTGGTGGCCGCTTCCAGTCAGCTTCTGGTGATGTTATGGAGCCTGGCATCTGGTTTGAAGCTGAGCCGTGTGTGAGAAATTGCTGCATGTAACTGAGTCTCCCTTGCCTGAGGCACGGGCTTTTGGTGTGGCTGCACTTTGTGCAAATGAGCTCACCTCCTGCCAGGAATCCAGAGCTGCTGCCTGGCATCAAGGACACCAGCAGCACTACAACAGTGCGTTTCCCAGGATTTACCTTGACATTCTCGCTAAGATATTGTGGGAAACCTTTGCTGTTTCCTAGTCTCAACAGGTAAAAATATCAGATGATTCCATGCAAATCTCCAAAGCAGCACTAAAACCAAGACTGCAATGGGAAACTGCAGGGGATGTCGGATAAGGAAGAGATGGCTCAGGGACCACTTGACACAGCGTAGCCGAGCAGCAGCCGAAGCGCCAAGCCTTACCGTCCCCAGCAGGCACTGCGACTCCTGGATGGCGCCGTAGCATCCCAGGAAGCCCACGAACATCATGACAGCACCGACTGCGATCAGGATGTAGATTCCTGCAAGGCAGAGTGAGAGGCAAGGGTGTTAGCACAGAGCTCCCTGCGAGAGCATCCCATCCCGGCCAGGCATGCTGGCTGCCCATCACTGCTAATTAAAGACGTGCATCATTAAGTCCTGAGAGACAAAGGAGCAGAGGTGGTGGTGGACATGGCAGCACCAAAGACACCACATCACACCCTGCTTCCTGCTCTGCTGACACTGACGTCCTTGGGTGTGAAGCCTGATGAGCTGGCGGAAGTGATCCACTGTTCAGACTGTTTCACACCACTGCTATTGTTCCCCTCATTAAAATAAACGTTATCCTCAGCAGCAAGCTCCTTTGGGGGTGACTTTGCCCACAGGCATTCCCTAAGCCCAAGCCAACCCCTCACCACTTGTTGGGATGCCCAGGCAAACCACACAGCGTACAGGAGTCAGACCTCAGAGCACTCCGAGCGGGTAACACTGAAAACTTTTAAAAGCAACTATTCCTAAAATCGCAGGAAATGCACAGAGCTCAATCAATGATAGGAAAAGGGCGTAGTGGGGAAGACAAAGGCATTACGGCATCCTGAAAGCTCTGGTATAGGAGTTCCCATAGCATCCTATTTTAAGTATTTAAGCAGAGGAGATAAAAATGATTAGCTAGCATATCTTTTTAAACAAACAATAAAGCATATGGTTTGTTTGTATTATACGTCAGACAAATATTTATCCCACCACAAAACCAAGGGAAAAGCACTGCTTAAGCATCTCATCTAATATAATCTAGCTTTTGTGTGTTAGAGGCTCTTCCACAGAGAAGATTTTTTTTTTTTAACTCAGCTACTAAACTTCCACAGTGGACTTGCTCCTGACTACTCCAAGGCTTGGAAACCAGGCATGGGGCACTGGGAAAACAGCAGAACCAAAGTTCCTTCACTCAGGAACCCAGAGCTGAGCCCAGCTCAGTGCTACCAGCTCTGTTACACCTCACCCAGCTCCTTCTCCAGAAGCGCAGCTTTCTCCTCATGCAGCCCACAGGTTTAGTGCACTTTAATTAGTTAATATTCTCAAGAATTGTGGGTCTACCGTTTTGTAAGTGGATTCTACTTTCCATTCCAAAGCAATTTTACCATGCAAAAAGCACAGAAATAATTCAAAATGAGGGAAGACCGCAGTCAGCGTTTTTAACTCAGTGAGAAAAAACAAAGTAAACACACACTAAGCACATCTCAAAGGTAATGGCAATACAGTGAATCTTCCTAGTGCTCGAGAGAGGCATCCCTTCAATGAAATGTTTTATTTTGCTCGGAGTCAAAACGCTTTTATAGTTTTTAATCAGCCCATTAGCTCTTAGGAACAGAACTAAAGCACAAACAAAGTGCGAGATTAAAACTGCTTCTTATGTGCCCATCACATTCAAGGTTTTTCTTATCGTTGTAGCTTTTAAGCAACCATCTGATAAGTTAAGCGGTGTAAAGTCTAATGGGCACACATGACATGACTGCCCTTACTGACCTCACTGGAAGTGGAATTAAGCCAAGGTACCCCTTCTAAAAAACAAATACACAAAAACAACCTTGATCTGTTTCAAATCCCGGTATGGATTATGCCAAACTTGGGAAAGGGTCAACTTCAGCTCTGTACCCTTCCCTTTCAGAACAAAAGCCAACACTGAGCAAACGCCACAGCCCGCTCTGCCAGGGAAGCGTCCCCAGGACAACCCCGCTGCGGGGACCCTGTGTTTCTCCCCTGCTATATTTAGAGGTGGCAGAAGGGAGGAAGCCAGGCATAAGGGAAGCGCGGCACAATGGCAAGCTGACCCAGCAGGATGTCCCCTTCACAGTGACATCGACATCCTCTGGCAACTCATTGCTTAAAGCCAGCAAAAGGGGAAAAAGGTTTTCCACCCAAATGGCATCAAGCTTTTCCACCTCACAGCCCTGGATGGCTCCACCAAGGAGTCTTCATCATGACTCAGTGGCAAACTCAGTTCTGCCCACTGTTCAACTTCCGGGCTGAACAAGCATTGCCAGGAGAACATAAGGGACACCAGCCCCTTCCAGTGTTTCACGTAAGGGCCATGAAGGACAGCTACCGCACCACCGCCCGTGTCCCACGCGCTGCTCCCTGGCCAGCACGGTGGAAGGAGAGTGACCAGGCAGCCAAGCCAGTTAGATGGGCCTGAGCTCAGAAACATCAACAATCCTGGAAAGGTTGGAGGATAAAGGCCAGTTCCAGTGTGGGGCACACGCAAGTGACCCTTACGGTGTCCCCTTAGAGCACTGCAGCCTATGGGGAGGCACCAGGGTTTATTCAAAAACAAGCACAAAATATCTAACACAATGATATGGTCTCATACAGTGAAATTTTCCTGGAAATGCCACATTGAAGGTTGCAAAAGAGAACAAAAACTAACCAAGACACCCAGCCACAAGCTCTGGATCGCATTTTCCCACACCCATCTTTCCCCCTGAGGGAAAAGGGCCGGTTCCCCAACTCTGCCTGTGTGCCAGGCAGCAGGATGACTGCCCCCACAGCAGGCCAGGAACAGCCCAGCCCTTTTCCCAGAAATCAGCCTGACATGTCTTAGCCCTCATTCCTGGCAGCCTGCAGCGATGACGGCCAGCATGGGCTTGGTGTCTGTGAGCAAGGCACCTGTCATCTCCACCCTGAATGGCACACTGTCTCCCTGAGCGCCAGGCCGGGCTTCCCTGGCCTGAGCCTCCTCCCGATTCCAACTTCAGGGATGGGATTAACTCCTGTGAGCCTGTCCTGGACGGGAAATGCTTTGCGCTACGGTCAGAAGCACAGTGGCAGCACCTGCTCCTCCCCTGGCACCACGCTGTGTGGGCAAAGCTCCACTTGCCTTCCACATCTCACTCATTCATTTGCACAACAGCTTTTGCAGGGTTTTCAAACAAGAAATGCTGCTTATCATGAACAAACCTGGAGGCACTCACGGTGGCAATGCCCCCGAGCAGCACTGCAGCAGCACCAGCCAGCCCTGCTCAGCGCAGCAGGAAGCACGCCTGCTGGGGCTGCCGCACAAACCCAGCCCAAGGCTGCAGGACCCACAGCTCGCCGTGGAACATCAGAACGTAAAACACCAGAAAAAGCCATGGCAACAGAGCAAACCTCCTCCTCACGTGCTGCTCAGGGTGGTGGGGACCACCAGAAGCTTTAGCACCTGAACCTCATGCACAGCCACTATTCACTACTCTCTGCACTGTGCTAGGGGCAAAAAAAAAAAAGCAGCTGGGAGGCAGCTTGGCTCCCGGCTCTCAGAGATGAGGCAGGTAGGAAGCAGGATGCTCGGTGCTGGGAGCAGGGGTGGGAGAGGAAAAGGCAGTGCTAAATGGCACTGCTTGCTCCAGCGTTACGGTCACACCGCTGGCACTTGCAGGTTTGTAAAACTCATGCCTTGTCCCTGCTAGGAAGGAAAAAACAAATAGAAAAAACAGAAGAAATAATCATTAAAAAAAACAAAAGGAGGAATGAGCCCAGCAGATTCCCTGCGTAACAAGGAGGGGCAGCACAAGCCCTCCCCTTGCACAAGGCCAGGGGCATTCCCCAGCAGCTCCAACCTACCTCCCCCCTTCTCTCTCTCTCTCAGCAGCTTTAACTCATTAAGCTAATGGAAGCCAGCCTCATCCCCCCAGGTCACCATGGCAATGTTTCCAAAAGAAAAGAAAAGAAAAGGGAAAAAAAAAAGAAAAAATCTCCCCAGCATCACACCATTCTTCCCAGGAAGGCTGGGCAGCTCTCCAAGCCTTGCCCCACTCAGGATGGGCTTCTCCTGCCTGGGGCTGGAGGGCCATGGCTTGCAGAGCCTTTGTGGGGAGGGAAAAAGAGATTTTTGTGCTCATCCTCCCGCCAGACCGGCTCCCGGGGAGGAGAATGCAAGGCTTGTGCGAGCCACCAGGGAGACAGGCAAGGTTGCGGCGGCTCCTGGTCTGCAGATGCCCAATAGGGAAGGCTGGCACTGTCACTTGGAGGTGGGAAGGAGCCTCCTCCCTACCCTGCAGCACCAGACCTGGAGAACACCACCTCTGTAGCCAAGAAGTCCGGACCCTGATCTGCTTCCTTTCAGCTTGAGGGCAAGACAGGGTGTGGGAAGTCCCTCCAGGTTGGGTTGGAAAAGGGTTGGCTGTGCCAGGATGTTTTGTCCAGTTGCCCATGGAATTGGCCCAGCAGGCTGCCCCAGCCCCTAGAGGCTCACCCTTGTCTCACGGTGCAAGCAGGGCCAACAGTGCTTTCTTGGAAGTGAGGTGAGAGAGGGGAAAAACAGAGACAGCTTGCTGGAAGATGACAACTGGGAAGTCCCTTCCTTCCCCTCTATCCCTTCTCCTAAGAGAAACGCCGCTGCTCCGTGGCTGCTAATGCCTTCCAGATGGAGCAACCCTGTTGTATAGCATGGAAAGCTCTCTGGGGCCACGCGGCATGCAGAAACAAGAGGCCGCACATGCTGCCCTTGTGTGGGAGAACAACGTGAGGAGGAAAAAAAGGGCTTACCTTCTTTGTGAAAGCAAATGGAACGCGTGGAGAAACCCAACCAACGTCCATCTGTGTACACACCCATACCCAAACAGACCCCACAGGAAGAGATGCCACAGCCAGATTTCCTCAGTTCTGTCTCTCCAGGAAATGTTGGGTCATAGAACCATATGAGGGCGACCTCAGATCTCAAATGTCAGCGTGCAGCCTGGGAGGAGGCCTGCTGCATGTCCCCAGCATCAGGGCTGACAGTGGCAGCCAAATAGTGCACCCAGGCTGGAATGTGCCAGACCGTCCTCAGACTACGACACCTCTGGGCACCTGCACTGGGGTCCCACCCGCAGACAGAGCCCAAATCCCGCTGGAGGATCTCTTGTGGACAATATGCCTAAACACGTGGCAGGTCTTCAACGGAAAACTTGTTGAGGCAGCTCTGGAAAGCGAGAAGTTACATTTGCCACAGGTCCCCAGCGGCAGAACTGATGGAAGAGGACAAAAAGAGGAGGATGACTGCTCAGGGATGCTATCCACAAGGTCCAAGGAGTTTTGGAGCTTCCCCTGCCTTTGGTGCACCCACAGGGAGCACAGGGAGCACGAGCAGGCTGTATGTTAGAGGCAACAAGGCTGCCTGTCTGAGCCTAACCCGAATACATGATGACACACGTTGTTTTGCAGTTGAGTAGATCTGAACCCAAAATAACTCACTGTCGCTGACTTTAAGTCAAGATTTACAAAGCCAGCAGGGAAGAGGCCGTAAGTCAGAACCAATTTTAGCTTGCAGAGTAAATGATCCTCAGGAGTTGGTCACTATGAAGGTATGCTGGGTTTCAATTAAGTATAAGTTGCTTTTTTAACAGAAACTGAATTCTGTGCCAAAATTACAGAATGAAGATTATTCTCACGTCAGAGAAATGGTATAAGCCAAATGCTTAGAGGGAAGTATTGACAAAGTGTTTTGCACTGGATCTATTATTTTAAGAATAATTCCACTGTTACTGCAGGCGTCAATCTGTCAGCCATCAGAGGAAAATGCACAACCTGCAAACCACAGCCTTTTTTTCTTGAAGGGGCTAAATAATTAAATTGTCCTTAACTGTAAATAGACTTATTCCCAAGACAGAAAAATGCCTGTACTTTAACTGAGAAAAAAGCAGACAAACAACAAACCGCATACATGTTATTTCAGCAATCACCCGTTCTGCTCACAGTGCCAAACGCAAGCCCTGGTGTTCACTGCTGGGTGTGAGAGCTCGGCCACTGCCCGTGCCTGCAGCAGGCAGCCCCCAGCACGCTGGGCCCTGAAGGAGCAGAGCACAAGGACCCAGAGAACAGGACTCGGGGGCTCTCCCGGCCCTTCCATGAGAGCTTCAGCCCAAAACCTGCTGCTGAGCCCAGCCCTGTGACATAAGGGGTTGGTGCCACCTCTGAAAGCCACCTAGCACGTTTGGAGGGTCAGGGATGAGGATGAAAGCACAGGGGAAGCAGAGGCTCCTGCTGCTCGCCCAGGCTGCTGGGTTCCAGACCCTCTGCAACACAGCGCAGCTCAGTGCAACCCCAGCTATTCCTCTGCAGCACAACTGTCATTTCTGAAGCCCTGGGAATGGCCATTTTTTATCCAATTATCCCTGAAAAGGGTAATCAAGGAAGAAAGGCAGTGTTATGGGAAGAATAGGGAGTGGTAGCAACAGCCTCCGTGCCCAAATTTAAGTTGTTACTGCATGCCTGTCCGAAAACCTACACCCTCCTGAGGAGTGCCGGTGTTCCGGGAAGGAGACAGCACAGGAACCACTGACAAGAAATGAGAAGTCAGAGGGAATGCTAAACAGAATCAAACCCAGCCCTCTTCCCACCTCCACAGCTCCATGGAAAACCGCCCCCAGATCTGCATGGCTTTGTGCTCTGCCTGGTGCTTGGCCCCGCGCCCAGGGAGCAGGCAATCCAGCAGCGGGTCGTGCTGCTCCTAGGAGCAGCTGGCCGCACGCTGCCCCGTTTGGAGTGCCGAGACCAGTCGGCGACAGGGACTCTCTTAGCACTGCACTTTTTAAAAGAAGAAAATGGTTCTTTATGTGTGGAGTCACTAGCTATCCAGGAAATGGTTAACGAGTAGTTAGCGTCCAGCTCACCAAAGCTGCTAGCTATCGTGGAGGATGGTTGCTGACCTGCTAACATCACATTTCAGGATGGGTTTAGGATTGAAATCCACAGCTAACAGCGAGAGGAAAGAAGAGCAGGAGGAAACCCAGCTGCTCTCTCAAGACAGCTGCCAGCAAGGACGGCCACAAGACACCCCCCTCCCAACAATGGCTCACGCTGCCTCTCCACTTCTGCTCGAAGGCTTCCAACCAGTGTGCACATAAAAGTGAGCCCATGCTCCCTCTGCCAGACAAAGTAACCCATCAGCGCCAGCAGGACCCCCTAGCAAGTCAAACCACCTCAAAAACTGCACACCCATAAGACCATAAGCTCAGACGGAAAGCAAGCATTTTCCCTCCATAGCCCCAAAAGCATGAAGCTATGGTACCCTAGAGATCCCCATCTCCAGTCTCACTGGCTCTTTGAAGCCCCAAAGCAGCCGCTGTGCCCTCTGCCGCAGCGTGAGCTCCCCAGGACGGGAGCTGCAGGGCGAGAGCCAGCAGCAGTGGCAAGCTGCCTTCTTTCTGTGCCAGGCACCAAAAAGTGGTTTGAAGAGGAAAAAAACAGCTCCCGAGGCCAGCCCTGGGCTCAAGAAAGAGGTCCCAGAGGCAGGAATGCTGCGTGGGTGTTGGATGGCAGGGAGAGAGGGGAGGGTGTGCGCTGCTTTGCAGGGAGTGCCACTTGTCAGGGAGAAAGCAGGGAAGGAAAAAAGGAATCCCAGACTTCAGGCTGAAGAGGGCTGGCGAGGAGAGGCAGCAGCTGAAAAAAACGCTCTGCTCTTATTACTGCATGGAAATTACAGCCACCAGAAGGAATCCAGGCAGAGTGTTGCTGAATATAACTTTAAACAGACAGGGAGCTGGGCTGCCCATGGCACCAGGAGCCAGCAGGATGGGGGCTCGGCCTGCTGCCACCCTGTGCTACCCACCAGCCCCCCCAACAGCAAAGGGCAAGGACAAAAAGTGAACGGAAACAGGCCAAATAGCCATGGATGCTCCCAGGTTTTGGAGAAATGTTTTTTGGGACACATCCCTTTGGCCTCAGAAAGGAGGTGGTGTTTGGACCAGTTCCTGGAAAGGAAAGCATTTAAGGTTGTTTTTTTTTTTTTTTTTTTGGATATAAAACATACAAAGGGGAAATGCTCTAAATATAGCTCTGGCTACGAGGCAGGATGGGGCAAAATCCACCGCTGCTGACAGCAGAAGCATCTCCAGCAGCCACGCACAGCTGGGAAGAAGGGCTCGAGCACAGTTTTAAACTAAAAGACAAGAGATTTAGGTGAGAACTTGGGAGGAAATTCTTTACTCAGAGGGTGGTGAGGTGCTGGCACAGCTGCCCAGAGAAGCTGTGGATGCCCCATCTCTGGAGGTGCTCAAGGCCAGGCTGGATGGGGCCCTGGGCAGCCTGACCTGGTGGGTGGCAGCCCTGCCTATGGCAGTGGGGTTGGAACTGGATGGGCTTAAAGGTCCCTTCCAATCAAAACCATTCTACGACTCTATGACATTCCGCTTGATGGGCAAATGTAAATGATTTTGGCAATGGGTGAGAAGAGGAACAGACTCAGACCTTCCCCTGATACACTGGCACATACTTTCCATGTCCCTGATCTGTGGAGTTCTGGAGGCACTGGTCCTCACCCCACCCATGCAGCCCATGAAGGATCGCTGCAGAACACGGCAGTACAGGGAATATTGAGGCTGTGGTCAGTATCTAGAGCTCTCCCTTCTGCCCCCATCCCAGCACTACTCACCGACATAGAAGGTGTTGGGGGCCTGCTTGTCACCCAGCTGCAGGTAGAGGATGTTGGTGGTCTGCGAGTCATGGCGGAGCCACAGGGCCACTCCCAGGATGATGCCCCCGGCCAGCTGAGGAGAGAGCAGAGCCACATGTTACGGATGGCCAGACCCAAGCTCCTGAGCAGGAGCACAAGGAAGAACTGCAGGTGGCTTCTTGCTTTGCAGCTTTCTGCAAATTCTTATTTTTTTTTCCATTTAACTTAAGAGGAAAACATTTTACTGGGAGAACAATCCATCACTGGAATAAACACCCCAAGGACGTGGTGGCTTCTCCAATACATGAGACTTCTAGGTTTGGCAAAACAAGGTGTCAGACAGTCTTTTATACATGTTTTTACCATGAAAAGTTAGACCAGGTCATATCTGAGGTCCATCCAACCTCGGCTTTCCATGACAACCCAGAAGAACACACTCCTTGCCCTATCTCTGCAGCATTTTGAGCCTCACAGCTCGTGACCCACACAATCTGCACTGCTTTATGAGGAAACCTTCCATTGTGAGCACGTGTAAACGCCTCCCAGCACCTGCAGGTGACTTCCTTCCCAAGAGCTGCCTTACTCCTGTTACAATGCAAGGCTTGGTCCTACCTAAGAAGCGCAAGATGTGCAACCAAAGAATCTTCAAAAGAAATTAGGATCAGTCCTCATCACCCTCTGTTCCCAACCGATATCATCGCATTTCATTTATCTGTGATGAACAAACGTGGCTGTGCCTTTGGTTCAAAACCAAAACCAAAACCAATGCAACCAGCTGTGCACACAAAGGTTTATTGCTCAAGTCCATCAAATCTGATGTGCATGCAAAACAGCCTTTTCTCCACAGTGCCCACACCTCAGCACGGTGTTTGGGAGCACAGAGATGACTAGGAAGCCACTCAGTGGGATTCAGCACTGTTTTCAGAAGCATCTTTGTGTTACATCCCATTATTTTTCCCTGGCAGAGCAAACTTCCAACAGGACTCACTGTGCTATCCACGGCAGCCTCCTTTCATTTCAAACCGTCACAAAGGAGAAAAAATGAAAACACATTCTAGAAAAAAGCCTTAGGAATTTTACATCACTTCTTAGGGTTGCTGGAAGTGTCTCAAGCGCCCATCTGAGTGCTCTAAACCTCTGAAGCCACTCATCTTAAAAAACAGCCTGTGTTCAAAATGAGAACATAACTCCTGAAAAGTACAGAAGTGGACACACACATTTTTTCAAAAGGGTCTGAGCTGGGTCAGGAGCAAGCATGAAAGTCACATTAAAAAAAAGAAATATAAATTTTGTTTAGGAAAAGTGCAAAGTCTCCAGCTGTGCAAGCACAGCAGCGTCCAACCAAACACACATGGACTGGGATTTCCAAAAAAGGCTCCCTGCGTTCACCCAGCCTCACTCCTCCTTAGGCCAGAGGATGGGTTCCTTCTTCCTGACTCCTGCAAACCCCAACCAAGAGTTTGTTTCATTAGCATGCCCCTGCAGCTCAGGTGAGCACACACAGCCCCTGCAGAACTCCCTGGGAAAGCCAACCCCACCGCTACCAGTGGCAGCAGCTGCTTCCCGGAGCGCAAAATCCCTACCAGCGTGTGCCTGGCAACTCAGGGAGGTGGGGAAGAGAGGCTTTGCCCCCGCAATGACCATCTTTAGCGTTTTGTCCCCAGCGATCAGTGCCACCTCCCTGCTTGCAGACGCGCTCTGCCGCAGCTCTCCCAGCCCTCGCGATGGAAGCGCCATGGAGCCAGCCAGCGCCCCAGCTTGGCTCCAAATAAGGCAGCCAGTGGCTTCGCAGAACGTCCCCAAACCCAGCCCAGTGTTGCTCACTCACTGCCTAGAACATAGCAAAGCCTGTGTCCACTTATCCTCTGGGGAGGAGGGGAAGGTCCTCAAATTCATCAGTGCCATCACAGACAGCCCGTCCTCTGAATGCAGTGAGGAACTCGGCCACGCTTGGGATTCAGCAGGGAAAGAAACAAGATGTAGGGAGGGAGAGCAAAGAAGGGGAAATAAATCACTGAACTGACATAGAAACTCAGGCTTCCAGCAGAATAACGTGTTTTATTATTATTATTATTAGAGAACAACCCAGAAAGAAAAGCATTTTTTAAACAGAGAACCAAGGACCTTCAGCTGGAAGTTTCAATCCAACAGCAGCTGCATTTCTGAAGAGCTAACGACATTCACTCACTAATGAAAACAGGATTTAGGCTACACTGAGTAACTTTTTCCATGAAAGCCATACATCTCTCCACCACCGAGCAGCACAGAACGCAACGACGGCATCTTTCCAAACGAAAGAAAACAAGAGAGAAAAAACCTCTCTGGTCTGTCGGAGTAACCCTGTGCCTGCTGAGGTGCGCAGCACTTATACTGCAACAGCACCCAGAGAGCTCCCGTTTCCCTGGGTGCTCTCCTGGTCTCCAAGTTGCATTTCCTCATTTACCAGATTTCTCCTTTTTCCTGCAGGTACCTATCACCTCGTGCAGGCTACTGAGCTCCTCTTTCCTTGCCAAGCTGTTCAGACCCTAAGGTCTCCAAGGCTCATTGCAAACACAAACCCAGCACAGCCCTCAATGTGCATTTTCGGGGACTGCTATAACAAAAGCAACAGTAAAAGCTGCCATTGCAGCAAAGCCCGTGCTACATTCCTCTTGAACGTGGTTTTCAAAACAGGACCCCCCCCACTGGCAATTCCCCTAATGTGCACAGAGGGGTCTGCCACCTCCCCATACTTGTGCTTTTGTCTGCCTTTACTTAAAAAATAAAATTTAAAAAATTTTAAAAACCCAAATGAAAACAAAACACAAAGACAAATAACACCTCCTCCATCCCTCCTGTAAATTCACAGAGCTGAGCCTGGGCTATGCACCCCAAAGGGTGCAGTGTGCCGGCACAGAAGACATGACATGGCAGCTCTGTTGTTTCCTCTTTGCTGCTCTTTTCCAGTTTTCTGAGATTTATTGCTTCTTCTCCAGACAGACAGGTTTTTCCAGCTGGATCCTGCCTGCCCAAGACGTGTGTGAGGCTTGCTGGTAGCCCTCATGGCAAGGATGGCAGCCCCCTGAGAGGCACAATCCAAGAGATGGGGCATCACTGGCAGAGCATCACAACGAAGATGCAAATTCCCACAATTTAGGGGTGCAAGGCATATCGTTCCTCTTCCCTCGAACATGGGGCACCCCCTATACAAGATGACCTAGCCTTTGCGCAATGTCCCCAGACGCTCACATACACCAGGATGTGCATCACCCTCAGTCTTTCTGCTGCTGTCACCACCCCTTTTTTCTACCGCTGCCTTCCTCCACCCCTCTCCCCAACGGGTTTCCTGGCAGGGAAGAGGAGGAAGAAGAAATTGCGGCTATAGGGCGTCTTGACCAAAGCACAGCAGACATCCTGCAGCCCAGCCTCGAAGAGGAGGGCTGTCCCAGAGCTGGTGTTTCACAATGCCATATTTTTAGCAGTGCAGCTTCCCACAGACACAGCCAGCCCTCCTGCTGGGACACCACCTTTCTCTCTCAGTTTGGGATATGGGGAGCAAAGGCATAGAGGGATGCTTCAGCCTTGGCCTGACGAGTCCAGCTTGACAAGGCTGAAGCAGCTCACCACACAAGCAGCCAGGAATTAATTGCTAAATTGGGGTTGAACGCTTTGCTCTCAGCCCACTTATTGGTCTCCAGATGGAAAAGCAGATATCACATTATCCAGGATGCGCAGCATAAATAATGAAGATCGTTTTGTAGCTGGATCCAGCATAAGTAGGGGAAAAAGTGAAGGAGATACAGGTTCGTAACTTAATGCTGCAGCAGCCCTGTGCCTCGCTCCCACAAAGCAGAAGCTGAATTTCTCTGCTAAGGTGAAGACGTTCACTAGGTGGAAGTGCTAAGAGTTGGGGTTTGATAATCCCTGTACTAAGAGCCAAATACCAAAGGCAAAGGGTACCCATAGGATCTTAGATTTGATGCTACAATGGTCTTGACAGTACAATGGAGGATGGGGAGACCATGGGGGGCCCAGGAACACCAACCCATCAGGGCTCGTGTAAAGACTTTTAGGAAATATAAGCAAAGGAAGTGACTTAAAACAGAAAAAGGTAGGTGCAGTTAAACTGAAGGAAGCTACAAAACATAAAAGCTTCCTTGTCGAACTTGACACAGGCGCTCGCAAGCCAGAACACATTTCTTGGGAAGTAGACGAGACTTCCATCATCTCCCGTGACTATGATGTTTGATGGCTAGCAATGGCCAGGCCACATGGCTAAAAACTTGCAGTCAAAGTCTGTCCAGAAATTTGGGCAAAAACGAGGTGGAAAGGCCTATTTTCTTCACATGGAGAAGAAGGGAGCATTTTGCCCATGCTCTGCCTGGAGCAGCTCAGCCGTGGCCACCTTCCAGCAGCCACTATTAATAGAGCAGCGGAGCAGAACCAAGTTCTCCGCTGGTGCCTATAGTTACCAGCCCAACAACACTGCGGGGCCCTTCCAAACACGCCTGGAGGAACACTCCCAGAGGAGCAGCAGGCTGGGTGCCAAACACAGCCTGAGGAGGAGGAGGGGGAGTACAGGAGCGCTGTGTCCCCATGCACCAGCGAGGGCACACACCATGGGACACTCCCTGCCTGCTACAGCTTCAGGTACTCACCCCCACCAGCAAGGGTTAATCACCCCAGCAGTAGAAGGAAACAATTTCATATACACCTTTAGAATTAATCTGGCCAAACACATCAGCATTTAACTCCACCGGTAACACAACTGCTTTCCCTTTTTAATAAATAACACAGCAAACAGCGCTCACGCAGCGCCCTCCATCATAGCATCAAAGTGCTTCCCAGGGCGTGTACGAGCTCTCGCAGGAGATGAGCATTACAGTGTCTGACAGAAGAGCCTCAGGAGTACAATCAGCCCCTCAGCTGGCAGCGATGCTCCCTCCCGGTGGTGGGCGCAGCTCGGGCAGTGAAGGCAGGTATTGCCGGGTGATGGAGCGCTGCTCTGGTGAGCTCCCGCATGCAGACCCCAAAGAGCTCACAGGTGGGGCTATGTCCGTGTGACAGAGAGCCCAGAAACATCCCAGTGAGACACTGTCTGGAAAGCTTGAATCCGTGTCCCAAACCTACTCATGCTAAGAGAACGTTTCCCTTACCCTTCAAAAGCGGGCATTAAATAGCTGCATGGTCCGAGGCACATGGAATAATGCTGCACCGTGCATTCCCAACTATACAAAGCCCCAAGTCACTACAGTAAGATGCTGGCAAAGCATCGCATCCTTGGTGTTTGCAACACTGTGTGTGATTCCCAGGGAGACCAAGAATGAAAACAAAAACCCCCGCTCTGTGCTGGAGAAGCCTGTGGCACACTATGACTAACATCATTTAAGCAGTTTCCAGTGCAGGCATGCACGCAGGGCTGCAACACAAACAGGACTCGAGCTGTTTCTGTGAACCCGCCGCGCTGTTTCTGAGCAGCACCATCATGTTGCTAACCATGGCCTCTCCCACTGGGTTTCTGTCCCCTCATTTAAACCCGTGAGCAGCAGCCCACAGCCACCTTGCTGTCAGTGTCACAGGGGGGCCTGGAGCACGACTGTCACCACAGGGCCACCACCGAGGGCTGAGGAAGCATGGGCTCACCACCTCCCTCACTGTCACTGCCAAATGTGTGCTTTGTGGGCTGGGAGATGACCAACAGAATTTTCCAGAGCCGTGTAAGACTAGAGAATATTCAGTAACTCTATCTGTTTTTGCAATGCATGGTCTTTCACTTTTGTATTCCCTCTGCTCTCCTCCTTTACACCCTACTCATGACACAGACAACTCAGCATGAACAAGATGCCACATGGAAAGCCAACTGGAAGTGAGCTCTTTTCATCAGACCCCCTGGTGGAGCAGGCAGCGGTGCCCTGGGCCGGGAGGCCTGCCGCCCGCCATGATAGCTAATGGGCTGGGTGAGCCTTCTCAGAGCAGGCCGATTCCTCCCTGGTTATGTTTAATTACATATTTTTAAATAGCTGTCTGGCCTCCTTCGACCTCTTGGGAGACACGCTGCAGCAGCAGTCAGCTCAGCTGAGCTCCACAGGACTCGGCCAGTTCCGGGGAGCAGCTGAAATGAAACCAGGCGCTGCCAGGAGCACCATGCAGAAGCATCTCCAGCCCAGTGCATCCAGCCCCAGCCCAGCACTGGCCTCTGCCCAGCACACTCAGCCCCAGCTGGCTCCAGGCTGAGGCCTCTTCCTCCCGCAACACCCCAGGGCCTGCGCTTGGCAGCTCGCTCCTAAGCCACCTGATAGCCCAACGCCCTCATCTGCCCTCCGATATCTGGCCACCTCTGGAAAAACACTTTGCTTCTCTATCGCTCTCAAATATTACTAATACACTGCTTAATTCAGCCATGCAAGAGGAAAACAAACAGGGTTCAAGTATTCCCACCAACGTTTCAAACGTTCAACGTTTCAGCACACAAAAGCTTCTCCTTATCAGCCCCACGCCCTGCCAAAGGGGTGAGGCCCTCCAGGAGCTGCCCTCGGCCTCTTCTACCATCTTGGCCTAGTGATGTTTGCCATCATGATACAAACCAGCACAACTCTGCTGCTGCAGAGAGGCCAGAGTGGGGTCTGAGAGCAAAAGAGGAGGAAAATCGGTCAGGGGAGCAACATTCCCAGCAGCAAAACCATGGAGCAGCTGTTTTAAGACTAGCTGCTCCCCACCAGCAGCATGCACCCAGCTCCACCAGGAGCCCGGCCATGGGCCTGAGGGGCTGGAAGTGCCAAGGGTGTTCCAGAGCTTCAGAAAGCTCTAGGAAGCCTCAGGACTCTCTTTCCTCATACTCTTCAGCACATGCCAGTGATGTGCACACAATAGCACGTGTGCTCCTTGACAGCCATAGTGGCCCAGCCACTCATGCCAGCCAGCAGATTGCCCAGCCTGGCTCTTCCTAAAATGCATGCACAAGAGAAAGACAGCCCAAAAAAGAGAGAAATTTCAGGCAGACAGGGCTGCCAAGGCGCCCAGGGCAACTGGCACTGAAGGAGCCTTTTACTGTTGCTTTCCAACACAGCAGCTTTGTCACGCCCCTGTGCTGCTACAGGGGCGTCAGTTTATTTACACTCCAGCAGGACAACAGGGTCACTTCAAGAAGTTATCGGATTTTCTTTATTGTTTGTTAACAAAGCCAAGGCTTAGAATTGCTTCCTTTCTTCCCCTGGAGTGAGCTGCCTTTCAGCATGTGGCCAAGCCCCGGCGCCTGCCAAGCTCCCAGTTCTGTCTCGCACTTGTTTTCGCCAGCAGCACCCGACCCAACTCAGCGCCAAGCACACGATAAGCAAACGAGGAGCCCTTGCATTCCAATGGGCTGGCACCAACACTGCCCCAACCCTTGCATCCCGCATCTCCTGCAGGCTGGGACACCCAGCAACAGCTCTGCCAGCAGCCCAGGGCATCCTGTGATGAGCACTTTCAGCGCTGCTTCCTGCCTCTAAATGCAAACTGTCGCAGGTCTTTGTGCTGGCGTGGTGACCCACCCCTAAAAGGAGGTGCGAGGTTTGCTGCTCACCACATTTGCAAGGTGTTAAACCTCTAAACTCCCCCTGACTGCTGGTTACAGAAAACCAGAATGGTCTGAAAACTGTAGGACCTGTTGTTCAGCCAGCCTGGAGCCTGCCAGCCTTGTGGAAAGCATTGCTGCTAACAAAAAACGCAGGCTTGCCATCGGCGCAGGAAGCAGTCTGTGGGAGCCAGCTGCTGGCCAGCGAGCCCTGGGCAGCGTCGCGGGGAGCTGGGGGCTCGCCGATGGCACCAGAAGCCATAACAGGAAGGAAAATGGATCTGGTGTTCCCTTGGAAGTAAAAGGCCAGTTACTAAGAGTTCAGTGAACGGCACGAGCAAGGGAGCCTGCCCAGGAGCAGCAGTGGTGCGAAGCCCTCCCGCATCCTTCCTGCCCCAGTGAGACCCTTCCTCCCCTGCATCCACACTTCTGCAACAAGAATGGCAGGAAGTGAGGAGCAGGAGGGAAGCAAAGCCCCCGGACAGGCGCTGCAGCTCGGGGGAACGACCTGGGGAGGCACGGCAGGGAGGAAGGCACCAGCCCTGTCCTGCCACCCCGAGGGAGAAGGATTGACTGAAAGGCAGCACGGTCCCAGCTCATCCTGCAGCTGGCACAGCATCGGGTATCAATTAATGCTGCTGCCAACACCGCTCGCCAGCCTTCCCTGGTCACTCCTAAGTGAGAAGAAAGGCGAAGCACAGCCTCACACCAGGCTATGTTGGAGAGCATTTTTGCCGCTCCCAGACACATCAGCAGAGCGAGAGGCCGCTGATCCAGAATTGGGAAAAACGGGCAAAAATGCTAATGGTGACCTTCCTCCCGTGCAAGAGGACCTGCCACCACCACCATGCCTAGGTGGTGGAATTATTTCACGAGAAACTTTCTCAGGAAAGCAAAGCCCTCCACCCTGGAAAAATCTGCACGCCCCAGTAACTTGCCAGAGGCAGTGCCCAGCCCCAGCGCCAGGCGGGCACCCAGCCCCAAGGCGGTGCCAGGGCTGCGAGGGGCAGCCCAGCCCCAGCCTCCCGTGTTTATGCACCGTGCCTCCTCCACGCGGGGGGGCTCACCCCATCCAGCCCTCAGCAGCCAAAAAACCCACACGGCAACAGGGCGCATGGCGAGGGGACAGCGAGCCGATCCCGCGCCCTTGTGCCGAGGATCCCTATACGTAAAAATGCCATCCATGTGAATATATACCAACACGCCAAATAAATAAATAATAAATCAATAAACAAATGAAGATGCGTTTGCACGCTTAA
>WBMW01006310.1:102402-131233 GCA_013396635.1 Penelope pileata
TTTTCATTTCCTTCACCCTCTTCTCTTTCCCCTTCTCTTTTTCCCACTTTTTTTTTTAAATAAAACTCACCCGATTTTCCCAATGCTCCTTTGCAGCCAGCCCTACATCCCACCAAAACAAACAAAAAACAACACTAAAAAAACAAAAACAATTTCCCCCAAATGACGCAGAAGCGCTCACTGTGCTTGCTTTGTTTGGTTACAACCATTTGGGGGATTTCAGGGCTCGCCACCAAAGAGATCTGGGTCAAACATGCTGACATTTTAAGTATCGCTCTGATACAGCGCGTGTGCATATCCAGCAGAAAATGTGTCTTTCCAGTGCTGCCATATCTAACTGCTACAGCAACACAAGGTTAGTGAAGATAATAATGGAGTTGTTGGAGTTGTGTGAAGAAGTGCTGGCCTTGCCGCCGTTGTACACAAGGGAGCACAGACTGCTTTGTGGTGGGCGGAGGGAGGCAGCAGACAGTGCCCACGGGAACAACACGGTGATGAAGACGATCGTAGTGAAGAAGATTCCTCAACGATCACCAAAGGACCCCCAGAGCTGCCCCACACGACCTCCGCACGTGCGTGGGAGGACATTAGCGTATATTCATTAGTTCCTGGGATAGTCTATCATGTATGTAGGATTCTGGGAAATTGTAGTGTTTATGCCTGTCTTTCTAGGTATATAAGGGAGTGTGTTCTCTAGGGGAGGGTGGCACTTAGAGTGGAGCTATCCCCAGTGCTGCCTGGTGCCACTAATAAAGAAAACTGCTTAACAGTGAGGATCCTTGCTGTTGAGTCTATTTCTTTGAATCAGCTCATGTTGCAGCTTGGAGATTTTGGTTAAAAAGCCAAAAAGCGGTGCAACAGAAGTGTGGGGAAGCTTCCCAGTCTTTCATCCTGACTCCCATTGGCCCACCTGTGCACGCCTAGAAATGCATCTTGCTCTCACCCTGCTATGCTTCCAGCAGGTACAGTTGCTTCTTTTATGGCCAGGATACCAACAAATCAGAACAGATATCTGAACATAAAAGCCTCATAAAGGGCAAGACCTTACCACACTAAATATTTAAAAGAAAAAGATTAGATCAGTGTTTGTGCCGTCAGGTGCTCAGATAAGTACCTGCGTGCCTTAGCGGACTTGTTGGCCAAATTGACGAGGCAGCTCAGCTCAGCAAGAGGTTGCAGTGTTGTACCTGGAGAACTGCCCTGTTTCTGCCTGGACACTTCACTGTAGGAAAAGCATTTCAGAGAACGGCTGCTGAGCCCAAAACCTGCGGCCGCAGAGCCTTCCCTGCCTGTTGGTGGGGCCAGTGCATCCCATAAGCAGGAGGCTGACCTGGCAGCTAAGTGCACATTTCCTGTGTGTGTGCACTGAAAATGAGTCCATTTGTTCCCAAGCCATCCTGCTGCCCTCGCAGATGGGTTCAGGCAGGACATCCCTTGTGCCTGCTGAACCCTTCTTTGCCTTCTGCACTCCAGCAGGGACCAAAGACAAATAGAAGCTGGCCGACTCCCCAATTACTGACGCTGAACACTTCCCCAGTTGCGGGCTTGCCATGGATGCGTAAACCCTTTGTCTCTAAACTCCATTCACTCATCCGGCCTTACCAGCGAAGCCGGAGGCTCACAGGGCTATTCATGCACTAGCTGCTGGCCCAGATTGTGGGCTACAGCCGTAATCCTCTACAGCTCCCGCCTGTTGATCCAAAGGATAACGACAGGATCCCAAAGTTGCTCCCTTGCTACATCACAGGATCCCTCAACGCCTCATTTGCTGCCCAAAACAGACAGGCTTTGCTGCAGGGGGGGGTAAGGAAGTGGCTGCAAACTGATATGGCCTTCAATGGCAGCACAGCCAGCGCTGCGGCTTGGAAGGAAAGAGGATGCCCAAATCAGTGTCTGTGTGCTGGGAAGCTGGCAGCCCAGCTGCAGTCACTGACACCAAACTGGTATTGGAGGAGGATGGGGAGCTTGGGGTTTTTTGGGGAGTGGGGTCACATTGCTTTGCTTTTCTTGCTTTCTGCCTTTTCTTTCTCTTATGGAAAGTAGAAAGTGAGGAACAAAACTTTTCCTATACTGCAAACAATAAGCAATCTGGCTCGGAGCTAAAGCATTCCTGTTGCTGGGACATCCCCATGCCCGTGCCACTGCCCAGGGCTCCGGCTCGAGGGTCGCAGCTCCCATCTCCTACATCCACTGGCTGCCAGCTCTGGGCTAAAGCCCACAGGTCTACACTGGGCTCACCCACCTGGCTGCACCAACAAAACCCTCTGCAGCTAGGCAGTGGGGGAGGATTTCAAGCTTTGTCCAAATATCCCTCTCTTTCCTCTATTTTTTTTTTTTTCCTCCAAACAGCTCAGCCATGTACATTTCAAAACTTTGAGATGAATTTACAGGGAATAAAAAACAATAAAACAAACACTGCCATGGTAGAGTGTCAAGGTAACACAAACTGTTTCCCAGTGCTGTATGTATGTGATACCAGATGTTGCCTGCTCCCCGTGCTGTACAGCCTATGAAGTACCAGAAACAGATTTCAAAGTCTCCCCACAGCGTTACCAGTTCTTCAAAGCAGGCTGTTTTATAAGTAAATTAAACTAATTTGCACAAATTGGCGCACGTCACACGATAGTATGGAGCGCAGGTGCTGTGCACAAGGCTGGGGAATTCCCTCTTTCAGGGGATGGGGTAAATTCAGATGTTCTGTTAATGCTGATTTGCTTACCCAGAAGGCAAGTCTGAAGAAAATACTCACTGGGGAAAACTTAAAACCAGGGCCTAAAAAGAAGAAAAAAAACCCCAACCCCAAACACAACCCCTAAACCCCATCCTTTCCCCTGAGAGCAGCCGTTTAAGTGTGCTTTCACAATGACATTTTTGAGCAGAGTAAAGTAGTGAAATGAGATGCTCAGTGTTTTCCTTCATCAGCTGGACTTTTTTCCTTCTGCTCCTCTTCCTTCTCTGTTTTTGATGTTGTTACAAAGGTCAGTGTCATGCTTGTGGGTTTTGGCACAGCTGCTGGCTCTGAGCGTGATTCCTGTAGTCCCCCCAAAGCAGATGTAGGGCTGAGCTGCACCCCCACCTCACCACAAGGACACAGCCAGCCCAGCCCTGTGCTGCCCAGCCAGCTTCTGTGGGGGGCACCACCGGCTCCATGCTGCAGAAGCCCCGGCTGAGCTTTATAGAAAGCTGCATCCATCACCAGGCCCCCACCAGCGTGGGGTTTGTGTAAGGGCAGTGAGCTCTGGGCAGAAGCACGTGGAGATCCTCCCCCGCTCTTGTCACAGCCAACGTGGAGATGGACAACGTCTGACCGTACGCTGTGGGGGGTGAGGCGTGTGTCATTTTGTGCTGCAATCCTGATCAGTTTTTAATTGCTGCATCTTTTAATCGCTGGAAAGAAATAGCCAGATTGCCAGTTTTCCTGAGGTGAGCACAAACCTGTAGCTGTGCCTCAAGTTTCTGTTCTCCGGCTCAGCCGAGGGCTGCATCCACGCTGCTGCTGCTGCCGCCTTTCAGTATTTACAGCGAGGTCTCCATGGTGACGGCAGGTTATGTACAGGGGAGGAGGGCGGCGGGGAAGGCAGCAGCGGCTTCCGGAGCTGCGGTTGGTTTGGTGCAGGTGGAGAGCTGCTTCCAGGGGCACTGCTTGTGAGCAGGAGGGAGCACGCAATCCCCAGCAGGTTGCCCACGGTGGGGGTGCAGACATTTCTTCTTCCCCAGTGCACCTGAGGGCAAGGGCCCAGCACGGAGAGCTGCTGCTGTGCCAGCCATACATAATTCATCAGGTGAATGAAGGCCAGGACAGCACAGAAAACGAGTGCGTGTCTGCAAGCAAGCTGTTGTGCCTCGAGGTTAAACAACAGTGGTATTTAGCAATGCTGAGGAGAGCGAGGGGGGATTGAGGCAGACAACCTACAGGAAGGCCGCAGTGAGCCTGGGCCCTGCTGAGCCCTCTCATGGGTTGGGCTCCTGCTCCCAGGAGCTGCAGACACGCAGGACAGGTGCTTTCCCCAACAGCCCCTGCCCCAGGGCTGCTCTCAAGCCTCTCTTCTCCCCACGCTCCCATCCCACTCAGTGTGGCCCAGCAGATGGGTCAGTGCCCACTGCCATTTCGCCCTCCGGGAGGAGGAACTGCACAGCTCAGAGTGACCCATTTCTCCCCAGGGCAGCACTGCTGTGAGAGGGAGGCCTGCGACAGCCCTGTCTGAGGGCAGTGGGGGGAGTGTGTGTGGTGGGACTGTGCAATCAGAGCAGCTTTGGACATCACCCACCTTCCGCTGTGTTGTGGACAGAGCTCACTCTGGGCATCAATGACCTCAATCATGCAAAGGGGAACTTACAGCCTGGTAACAGCCAGCACTGTCTGCAGGGCAGAAAGTAGCAAAGCATTTCAGAGTCGGAAAGATTCCTACTCTCCCCACAACCAAGTTCCTCTTCAAGCTCAGTGTAACCTGGGTGCACCCAGAGCACAGGTGCTCTGAGCTCCCCAGCTTTTCATCCTGGTTCCAGACCTGCTCTGCAGAAGCCCCACACACCCTCTGCTGCCATGTAAGGCTTTTTCCTGCTCACCTGAAAAGCTGCATCCGCTGTTGCTGCTCATTGTAAGCAAGCTGTGGCCTTAGGAAGCATGGCCAGGCCACCCACGGGCACATGGTTAGCCTCACATGAAGCCTTAGGAAATTAAATCTTATGCTGCCACAGCAGGACCTATGCAGGACATGGGCAATGGAGCATGCAGGGGAGCACGAAAGCCTTCCCACTGCTGATGCTCCCCAGCTCCATAGGCAGTCACCTGGCATGGGGCTGCTCTTTCTTCCCCTGGCCCCAAAGAAAGAAAAAAAAAAAGAAAAAAACAAAACAATCAACCCACCAAAGAAAAAGAGCAATAAGGTAACTCATTTATATAGCAAGGCCAGGCTGCACTTGCCCAGCTGACCTTTGTGGAACTAATTGCTGGAGCTTAATTGGCAATTAAGTGGAGCCAGTTCACAATTAAATAGTTAACTTTGCACCTCTGCCTCCCTGTTTAACTGTCTATCTAACATTTTCGTTCTGCCCATGCCTACGTAAGGAGGGATTCCTTTCCCCTTCCAGTCTGGGCATTGAGGTGTGCCCCACAAGCAGTCCTCGCGTGAGCTGTGGGAGGCTCAGGCTTTGTAGGTGTGTCCTGGCCCCATCACGGTCTTTGTGACCCCGCTGTCCAGCTCCATGCTCTTTTCCTCTGAAACCTCTCTCTTGCTTTGCGCAGCACCGGGTGAATCTCCGCAGCAGTTACATATTGCTTCCTGGGTTCCTGCTTTCATTGTGCAAGAGCTGTAACTTTGCCCATAGTGCGCAACAAGTTCAGGACTATGACGTGCAAGCACATGACCGCAGGGAAGAGGAGGATTTTTGTTGCTGTTGGCACAGCTATAAAAAAACCTTCGACACCTGCCTACCTCACAGCTTCCATTGAGGCATTCCCGGATGGTGCCATTTTCCTGACTGCAAACAAAATAATGATGCTACGCTTCCCTGCAATAAGTTTTGACCACAGTTTCTAAAAACAAAGGAGTTGAAGCCTTCTCCTGATGCTGGGAGGGCTTTGACCCCTTGGTCCCCATCCCTATCTCTCCTCCATAGCTGGGTAAGAGGAGGCAGATGAGGGCTGCAGCCTTCCCTGTGAAATGGGAGTGAAGAGCATGGGATGCAGAACAAGCTTTTTTAGGAGGTGATTATAATTTGAATATTTCATACCAAAACCACATCCAGATCCCAGGGGTGGCTATATAGTGGTGGAAGAAGAGAGACTTCCAGCCCCACCAGGAGAAGAAATTGCACACTTCCAGCCCACCTTATTGCGAAGAAGTGGTGACCACTCCCCAGGCACATTACTCCCTTGAGATGTGGCTCGATGCATGCCATGTTCTCCCTCTGCTGCCACCAGGACAGAAGTCATCGTAGCAGTATGGAGCAGCAGCCTGGGTGCTAAGGCAAGCGCAGCTGCATGGGGACTGTCTCGTCCCAGCACCGCAGGGCTCACTGAGCAGCCCATTATAGCAGCCAGCGCTGTGTGTTGCAGAAGAAGAGAAGGAATGTCAGCCTTTTGCAAGAAATTTGCTTTTATTGAAGCTGCCACAAGTCACGTGAGCTGCCAGCTGGCCTGAGGAATGACAACAGCCAGAGCTCACAATGGAGTGTGTCTCTCTGGAGAGCAACGTACTTAAGAATCCCAGTAGTGTCACTCACCGCTAGTAAGTGGGCACGTTTGCAAGTGCAGCCGCAGGGTAAGCACGTTACTGCTAAACCCCTGCTAGCACGGTGCCAGTGACTGCCAGAAGGGACCTGGGTGGTACTCCAGAGTGCTCTGGACTTGATCCTGCCTCCAGAGCCCATGATGAAGCTCTGCTCATATCAGCCCTGACTCTTCCTCCCTCAGCGCCATTCTTTCCGATACAACCGTGTTCAAATGCTAACCAGGTCAGGGAAGATGCTGTAGGCTGCACTGCTGTTTTCACACGTGTAACAGCCCACATTGAGAGCCAGGAACTGTGCTGAACATCAGCATGGGGCTTTTCTCTTTTATCTCAATAAAATGAGATCATCTCAATTGCCACTTACTGTTTTCATGGGTAAAAGCCACAATGAAGGAAGGAGGTGAAAGCTGGTTCAGCAGACATTTTCCGTAGCTGTAACTCACTGCAGATCTTCCAGCAGGAACTAAATCTATTGCTATGATAGTTTTCAGCTCAGAAGCAGCTCTGCCTCCTTGCAACGAGGGCAAAGCACACCAGGATGCCATCGTTTCAGCTTGGCTGATATGTTCATCTGGCTGAGGCTTTTCAAATTTCTGCTTCTTGTTGAGGAGCGAAGAGGAAGTGGACATTGCCGTGTTTGACCTGGCTGGAGATCAGTCCGCTTCGCCTCAATTTAAACACAAGTATGTTTAATATCAAAGTCCCTTTATATTTCACAGCAGCATGATGTGTTAGTGAAGCTAGAGAAATAGAGTCGAGGCGGCATGTTGAATGAGCCCATGTCAAATTAAAGCAGCATCTCGGAGGCTGACCAAATCCTAAGAATTTAAGAAACAGAAAAAGGGGAGATACAGGGGAATGTGTCCTTATCCTGGTTGGCTGCTTCAAAACTCTTGCACTACTTCCTGATTTATTTTTCTTAATTTATATCAAGAGTTCCTGCAATATTTTAATAGAGGGAAAAAAACAGTCAGTGGCTGTTGGGTGCTGACATGCTGCAAGGTGATTTGAAACCTGCCCAAAGTCCACGATTAGCAGCATCCCAGCCAGGAGAGCACAGCTCCCTTTAGCAATGCCATGCTCAGCATACACATATTTGCTGATGGCAGATCAGTCCTGGGCTGTGGTCCAAAGCTGTCGCCCTAGAGACGTCACATCTTTGGGGGTCACAGGAAACTTCTCGTATGATGGTGCAGAAGTTTGGTTTAATGCTGCGATTTTGGCTGGGTTTTCCCTTCTGGTTGTGTCCTAAGGGGCTGCGCATCCTTCTTGTGCTACACCCTGTCCTTGTCCCGGCAAGGCAACCTGCATCTCTGAGCCCAGGTGCATCTCTGTCCACATCCGTTCTCGGTGAAGATGCAGGACTGCTCTTCTGCAGAGCTCCACTCGGATCAACCAGCTTGGAAATGCACACAGGCGAGCGACGCAGGAGTGATACAACACCTTCCCATGGGATTTGTGGAGGACTTCAGACATCTTCCTGCACCGGGAGCTGGCTCTGCCTGGTAGGGGAGCCCAGGAGACAGGGTCCTACCTTTCTCGCACAGTGTATTTGCCTTTCCGGTCCAGGTTGTTGCTGAAGTGGATGGAGAACCAGAGGAAAGAAGTCAGAGCCATCCCGTAAACCTAAAAGGAAATAGATGAGATGGGCAAACAATTAAATGCTGAGCTGAGAAGGATGTTCCATCTATGAGAATAAGTGATCCTACGTGTTGCCTGCTGGTCTGCTTGGCACTTCTGAACTTACTATGTATGAAAATGTCAGATTGTTCTTGGGAGAGCTCTTTTCCACTAAGAGGGTGAACACCGGTTCCAACATGGGATAGAAGGAAAAACCTCATCTGGTTAAAGCATCTGATTGGAATTAGAACAGCATGTCTCAAACTCTGCCCTAAAAATATCCAGAAGTGAGAAGAAGCCAGGAAATCCAGACTTCAAACTCCTGTCTCAAAACGCTCCTCCACGCAAACAAACATGCAAACAAATCTCTCGTAATAGCCTTTCGCGTAAATAACAGGGAGAGGAAAAAATCCTCATGCATTGTTTGGAATAATAATAATAAAAAAAACCAAAAAATAAGCCCCCAACACAAGCACAATGTAAACGCAGAGAACAGCATGCTTCCTTTGTACCGCACTTTTCCGATGAGTACATCACACTGTGTAGCAGCGTCTGATCACGTCTCAGGATTTGCACGGGCAGCTTATCAAAGGTGAGGATGTTGCAGGAGGCATAGCGAGGGCTGCAGCAACGTGCTCTAAGTTGACCTTATTGTGCAAACGCTGCTGAGCGCGGCATGGTGGGGACGCATCTGCCGGAGGGACATCAGAGTGCTGGTCCCAGCCACCGTGCTTTGCTCTGCATCCTGCCATCACAATGGCCACCCTCGCGCTGAGATTTCCTTTAATGCACACTTCAAAGACTTTCAGGCATTATCTGGCTATAGCATCAAGTTGTGGGGAAAGAATGTGACATAATAGAAGTATATGAATAGAAGAATATTGAATAGTCCACTTTTGTGTGGATAGAGCTTAAGTGAAATTTCTCCTATACCCAAGGATAATTAGAAAGCAGCACCAAATATTCACACGTGACTTTCCATTATGCAGCAGCTATGCGTCCTGAGGATTTTATGAGCAAAAGCTCAGCTGTGCTAAGATCTAATAAAGCCTTAACACTAGAGCTGTGTGCATGTACATAATTCCATGTAAGTAGAAATGTACCTATACCATTGCCTGACGACTTTCCTAGCCTACTACCAGCAGTACAAAATATAAAAATCTGTGATCCTCTGGGTTTTCTTGAGATGAAGTCTTCTAACCTTTACTGTGCCAAGGTGGACACAAATCCCCAAATACGCACTGCTCAGGAGAATTTCCCCACCTGGGGAGGGGCATGGAGATACCACAGCAGACCAGACCTGGAGTCATGGTTAAGAAACAAGGCTTGTACTTTTTCTGGCATGTTTCACTATGTGTGCAGGGCCTCACACAGTCATAGTTACAAGCATGTGGACCTAGGAGCAGGCTTGCTTTAATTAGGAGCACTCTCCAGCTCTGAATGGACTGCTCCCACCCAGCACCCTTCTGCAGCAGGAGTGTGTCTCTCAGTGCATTGGTTCAGCTTTCCTCATCACCAGACCAAACCTGCAGCCTCAGTACAGAGCAACAAGCACCCTTTCTACCCAGGCCGGCCTCTGAAAATGATCCTGCCCACCCTCTGTAAGGTTCTGCTTCAACAACCATGCCCGGGAGCCGAGACAACATGCTCTGCCCTTCTCCTTTGTAGCTGCTGCCTGAGACGCATCTGTACCAGGTTCCTCAGCGTTCATTAACAGGAGGACACCTTCCCTTTCTGCACAGCCCTCCAGCTCTGCTGCTGGTACTTATCAGCTTTCAAGGAGCTTCAGTGCAGCTCTTGCTGGGCAACTGATGAGCTCTTGGGAAGGAGAAGCACAAAATCCCTGAGAGACAGAGCTTTGCCACATCTCTGTGGGCTTCCCGCCTGCTCTGCCAGCCCTGTGCCACATGCAGGAACCTCTGCATAGATGAAACACAAACACTGCTCCCCATTCCTGGCTGACATGTTGAGTTTTGGGAGGAAAAACCACTTAGCGAGCCTATTTATTTCTTAATTTCCACAGTGGAGGCCATCACCGCTTATTCCTCCACTGCTTATCTCCAAAACCACCCAACCCCCTCACTTCCTGGGGCTTATTTAGGGCAGGGGTCCCCTGCCTCATGGGGCCAGAAGCACGCAGGAACAGGCATAGCTACCGTGAAGCCGATGGTGATGCCCAGGAGCGTGGAGAAAAAGCCCAAGTGCTTCTTCAGGAAGTCCTGCATCTCTTGTAGGCAGTCCTGGAAGGAGAGAGACACCTCTTGCAGCATGGCAGGAGCTCAGGTGGGTAGGAAAACACCCACAGTGTATTTTCTATTACTATAACATGCCTATGATTTTGTTACTACAATGCATTTTGGACTGTGGAGGATGCATGGGTGCACAAGTGTGGTCATGCACAAATGTGTTTTTTTTTTTCCACTGAAGAATGAAAAGAGTGAAGTGAAAAGACAGAAAAGCAGAGCATGCCATGATGCTGCCTATGTTCCCCAAAGACACTAGCAAACTGCTCAGTACTGCATCGTGTCACCAGCATCACTTTATATTAGCATCAAGCATGCCAGCAACCCCACTGAAATGCAGTGGATGATAGCCAAGAGAGTCATTTCAAAGATGCAAAAGCCTGCCCTTTATTAAGCAATTTGCAGAGCGAGGTAAAAGGGCTCATGGCCCCACAGCATCAGTGCCTGGGTCAATGCACTGCAGCTACCAAGTGGTGCTGTTCCTCAGTTTGGGAATCGCACCCTCACAGCCTCCTCCCAGCCAAACACAAACCATTAGCAGGGCTGAGCAAAGGCACACACACGTTGCCCGGGGTTGCTTTTCTCTTACTTCCTGCTCTTTGAGCTGAGGTTCACCTCACTTTGAGACTGGATTTTCCGGAAGGCAGCTGGAAAATGTGGGTTGACCCTTATGGTGCATCACAGGGTTGTGCTAGTGCTTGACACAACAGCAATGTTTTTGCATAGCTGTAGCAACACAGTTTGTTTTTGCTAGGAACAACATACATCCTGATGCTGGCAGCATCAGCTGATTTTGTTACTCCAGTGGGAAAAAGAAAACAAGAGATTTGCTCAGCGTATGAAGTCTATGTTACAACTTCAGTGCACACAGTCTAATACTGGAGGGCTCTCCTTCACTTCACTGGTGTACTGCAACAAAGAGGAATGAAGTCTGCTTGATGAAGCTGCTGCTGGACAACATAATCCTGCTTTATGAGTTTCTCATTTAATTTTTTAATACCTGTTTAATGCCCTTGGGAAAAAGAATTACAGTCATGGTGTGCTCCTTCAACGTCTGCTGTTAGCAGAACACGTTTTAAGCCTCAGAGACTAGAACTACGTGACAAATCCCGTAGTTATTTTCCATCAGACACATGCCTATGTTACCATGCAATCTCTACACACGCAGAAGATGAGGAAGAGGCCGGAGAGAAGCAACAGGCTGAAAACCCAACAATTCTGAAGGCTTTCTAGAGCTGCAAGGGAGGCTGCACCAGCAGCTCTTAGTGCTATTGACCCACCAGCGCTCCTCTTACGGGAGGCACCTTCCTGATTTGGGTTAAAACAGAACAAAGTACTCAACCTACAGCAACACCAAACCATGAAAAAGCCACAGCTCTCAGGTAACCCTTGAAAACCAGCAAGGCTTTGGGCAGCCAGTGACTGTGGCACACGCATGTTGGTGGTGGCAGCAGCTTTGTCCTTACCTGTCTGGCAGCCTGCACTGGGCTGGGGGGACACGTCCTGCGCTCGACAGTGGCCGTGTCCCCGAGCGGGGAGTGCTTCCCACAGCACAGGAACTGCAAGAGAGGGACAGGGCGGGGTAAGTGGGGCTGCGAGGAGCACAGCAAGGAGGCGACTGCAGCAATGGAAGCTAAACTCAGAACAACAAATGAGGACTGCTGAAGCGAGAGCCTGTTGAAACCAATGGGCAGATGCTCCAGAGCAAAGTTTCTGTGAAGGCTGGGTGACAACTTACTGCTTCGTGGATGGCAGTCAGCTCGTGCCTCCTGAAGCTGGAGCTGTTCCTCCTCACCTCCTCATACACAAGGTCATACACATCCAGCATGCTGTCCTCCACCTGCAACAAGGGCAGACATCAGTCCAGGCAGGGCACCACCATGGTCTGCCCGGTGCAGCTGCCCAGCCAGAGCTTTCTGCTACATGTGGAACCTTCAGCACCATGCTGGGGTCTCACCAGTTGATGGCTGAAGCTGTTGCCAGTTCTGGATTTAGTGCCAAAGAAATACAGAAACATGGGGGCCCGCGGCCTACATGCCTCCGAGTCCCTCCATGTCCTGCCAGGCAGAGGTGAAACCACCTCCCTATTCTGACAAGGGGCTGTGAGGAGATGCTAAGATACAAAGGTAGAAGCACCTCTGGTGGACAGCATAATCCCAGTGATGGAGGATTTCCTCTGAACTAAGCCAAAAAAAGGAACAGAGTGACTCAGTGGTGAATCAGATCCTAAATATTTACTAAAAGTGTGAGAACTCGCAGCTTGACAGATCCCAGCCAACTCCTGCTCGGGTTTCAATGGAAAAAAATATGACAATTGCTTTTAGCACCTGGAATAAAAAAATAAATCTATTTCTTCTTTTCATTTCCTCTTGCTTCCCTGCCCGTATTGATCTGAGTGTGCTGAAGGCAATGTGTGGCTCTCAGAGCAGAGAATCGATCTGTGGGATAGAGGGAATGGTGGGGAGGAACGAGGGCTCCTGGAGCAAGGCCCCTCTCACCAGGCCACTGGGGGACATTGCAATGTCCTCCCTCCGGGCAAACTCTAAACCCCAAGAGAAAGCAAAACACCCACAAGCATCGACCTTCTGATGTGCCATGAGGTGGCCTCCCAGCAGCAGCGATTAAATGAATGAATGCAGTAAAAAAGTTTGTTTCCACTGAAGAATTGGATTAAGAATAATGAAAAAAGGATAGTATTTCAGCCTTCTCCTGTGGCCTTGAGTTGCTGAGGAAGGAAGAGAAGCAGAGCAGCCCGCTTACCTGCCCAAGAGGTTAACAGATCCCAACTCCTGTTTGAGATGCAGGAGCAAAAGTTTTTTTTTTAAAACAACTACATACATACAGACCTAGAGGTGCTCCAGGCTTTTTATACCCCCCATTATCCATGTTCTTTCCAGTACATAAAGGGACCTACAGGAAAGCTGGGGAGCGACTCTTATACAGTGAGTGTAGTGACAGGGCAAGGCTTTAAACTAAGAGACAAGAGATTTAGATCAGAAATAGAGAAGAAATCCTTTACCCAGAGGGTGGTGAGGCACAGGCTGCCCAGAGAACTGTGGGTGCCCCATTCCCAGAGGTGCTCAAGGCCAGGGTGGATGGGCCCTGGGCAGCCTGATCTGGTGGAAGGGGTGATCTTTAAGGTCCCTTCCAACTCAAATCATTCTGTGATTCCATGTAGTCTGCTGTAGATAGCACATGCTCTACACTCTACTACACATGTTGTGAGCAATGCAGCTGCACACAGTACTTCACAGAAAGCAATCAGAAAAGCCATTTCCAAAGAGACTTCTTATTTTAGATGCCCCGCAACAACACTGAGCATTTTGACTAAGACTGTCTGAAGGAAGGGAGGCGATGGGAAAGGATTGAAGGGACAAGATTCCCATAACAAAGCTATGGCAGAAAATTATTCCAGCCACAGGAAACAGCAAGGGAAGAGCCGTAGGCAGACACTGCCTCACAGCCATCTCGACTACAGCAATAGCGATGATGAAGAGGAGAGAGTGATCTCCAGGCACATAATGGCTACTGAAGACTTAAATTACACAGTGTTTCTGAGCTTACTTGTGAGCTGGATTCTTAGTTATGTACTGATTTTTCGTTTTCCCAAGCAGCCTCCAAGAAGCAAAAACACAAAGGACTAAATGGAAATTATTTTATAGTAATAATTTCCTTTTCCAACGTGTGTCTGGGCAAGCCTGAGAGTACAATTTGTTGATTAGTCCTTCTCAGCACTTCTATCCAGCAATTGCATCTAGCATTTATATCCAGCTATTATCTGAATACACAATTCAGATCGCAGTAAGGGACCAGACATCAAACTACAAAGCTCTCTCCTCCCATTTTTTTTTTTGTTTAAATAAGGAGTGAATTGACTGTAGTTTCTCCACATCCTCTTTCTGATTTTTGCTAGAATCATTTGATTATGAAGGGGAAAGTTGCTGTCTTAATACGATGAGGCAGTTTGTTTTCACAGATTGCTGCAGAGAGCTTTCTAGTTTAAATACTGCAGCAGCAGGTATGAAGCCCTAAATCTCCATATTCACCTCTGGCTGTATCCTTCTGTGCAGAAAGCCATGCCATGGAGCATAGGAGAGCTCTGGCTTAACAGGAGGCGACAGCAAGAGATTGCAGTAATGAGCCACCATCTTAGCAACTTTTCTGCCTGAGATGGGGTTATGTTTCTGCTCAGAGCTGCAGAGAGCACTGAAGCAACAGTCATGCATGGCAGCTTCTACCCAGACCAAAATGGCACACAGCTTCATGCATGTCTAATGATGTAAAAAAATAAAAACAAAGTGTGAGACGAAGTCACCAGGCAGTCTCATGACCTAGCCTTATTTGTGACAGGGTTTATTTTGTGCAGGAGACACAAATTCATCCCTAGGCTTTCCTAGGAGCAGGGGCATGGCACAGCAAAGAGCTGGAGTACTTCACTGCTTTGCACCAAATTGCCATAGGTTCCCATTCCACACTCCACCAAAGGGCAACTTTCAGTCCATCACCTAAAAATAATTTCTTTCTTCTGTTTCTTGCACCAGCTGTTGGAAAAAAAGAATTAATCAGGGTGCTTTCTCTCCCAGTTAGGCAACCGGATGCTTTTTCAGTGGTTATGCTGATACCGTTAATAACACACTTCAAGAATACCACAGCTGTGCCTCATCCCTTAATAACTCAGCAGAGAGCACGTGATGGGTGGATACAGCTGGAGATGAGAAAGACTGTCTGGGCTTCCTCTCGACGGGTCCTACGCTCCCACCCTACCCCACATTTGCACCACTCTGGTCACATAGACTTTCCTGTTCATGATGACACACTGCTGACTTTTTGCATGACTCATAGCTAGTCAGTTAGCATACACACTGTGACCTGTTGCTGTAGGAATATTTCTGGGCAAAGATATCCCATGGAAGGGGAATGCGCCTCCAGTGCTCATCTGTAAAAAAACAAAACAAAACAAAACAAACACACAAAAAAAAAAACAGCAATGAGAGCTGAAGATGAAGCATCAGCCAGGCTTTGGCCTGAGAAAAATCTCCAGGTTAACTGGTGTGGAGGTCACACCTTACAGTAATTCTTTTCCTGGAAGAAGCTTGGCAAAGAGTTCCAACTCTAAATTAGTCAAATAATCGCTGTCTCCCATTTCTGTCTGCGTTCCTTAATGAAACATTCATTTAGGGGTGATAGAGGGAGGCTAGCAGATACCACAAATGGAAAATCACCACTGAGATTGATGTGGCTGACACCAATCAACTTAATAGAGCAGCATTTTTCACTTAAAGAAGGAAGGAACTTAGAGCATGACAGTCTCAAAACCCTTTATCCCCCCAAAGAAGCAGCAGAATTTATGATTGCAAGAAGGCATTTACACAGTCTAAACCACCAGTGTTCTTGGCCTTGGCTATTAGACACTAAGGCAAATTTCACTCTTGCCTCTTCCAAGAGAGAAATTCACATTTTTGACGAGCTATTCACCAAAGAGAATTTTTACCTGCAACTGAATTTGGAATAGAAGTATGATTCCTGCTGCTGGTGAGCATCCCTGCCCAGGCAAACCAGACCGGTTGCCTCATGGATGTTGGAAAAGTAACGCAGATGGACCTGCACCGAGAAGTATGGTCTGAGTCCTACTCAATGAGCCATCTTTGCAAGTTATGAGCCAAACTTTCCTCTGCAAGCCTGGAACTCAAGGAGAACGTGTGTGAAAGGAGATGCCATGGCTGCCTGTAACAAAAGCCTACCTGTCCCAGCGCTGCCCAGCAGGGAGGTCCTGCTCCCCAGTGGCTCTTTGAGCCTTGGGGCTATCACAATCGAGCTCACGCTCAGAGAAATCGCTACTCCAGCACTTCGCAGCTGCTCACTTCTGCCAAGGATACGCAGTGATAAGATGAGAGGTAAAGGCCATAAACTGTGCCAGGGGAGGTTCAGGTTGCATATTTGGAAAAATTCCTTCTCAGAAAGAGTGTTCAGGCACTGGAATGGGCTGCCCAGGGAGGTGCTGGAGTCACTGTCCCTGGAGGTGTTCAAGAAATGTGTGAATGTGGCAGATAGTGACATGGCTTAGTGGTATGGTGGTGATGGGTTGATGGTCGGACTCTATGATCTTATTGGTCTTTTTCAACCTTACTGATGCTATGATTCTAAGAGGGATGCACTTGGGACACTCCCACAATCTCCCCCATTCAGCTATGAGCAGCGAGGCAGTATTTTAAGATCAAAACTGGAATCACGTAATCACATGGTTGATGCTCTCTATTCCCTTCCTTTCTCCAGTAACAAAACACGGTCATCACAACTGAGTGCGGCTTTACACTTCCCTAACAGCATGTCAGCTCTCTCCCTCGCCTCCGCATCGGGCTTCCTCCATGCGACCGCTCCCAGCTGCGGAGATGCAGCCAGCATGCAGAGCAGAGCAGCCTCGGAGCCCCCGCCTCCAGATCTGCCTGCCAGCAGCAGAGCTGCTCCCCAGAGAATGGGAGCAGAGAACTGACGGTCTCCAGAGAACGCTGATGCAATAGGAGCAGGGAGACCCAAATGAAGCTTTTAGCTAAGTGGTTCTCAGCTGGTACATGTAATTTTTTAAAGTTGTTTTTAATACCTCATGTGCTTTGCCCCTCTCACTGCTGCTGGCACATGAACAGGCAGCCCGTCTTTCGGTTTGTCACTGAGGCTATATGAAAAGATGGGGGAGAGCAAAAGCCATTGTGAAACCACAAAGTCAGGAGAAGCAGTGCCTCCCAGAGCCGTTTCTCTCCAATTCCAGCACTTTCTCCTGTTTTAAGCCGTTTGCACAAGGAGCTGATGGAAACGCTGAGCTGTTTCACTGCTCCCCTCCCGCCTCAGCGCTGCCTTCCCGAAACACAGGGGCAGAGCCCAGCTCAGAACAGCAGCTTGGGCAGCCAAAGTGCTTGGCCGCTGCCAGCTCCTGAGGTGTGACTCACACTTCCCCAGAGCACGGCACAGCTCTGCTTCCAAAGGGAGAACACTGCCTGGAGGCAGGTGAGCACCAAACCACACTGGTCTCCAATGCACACGCCACATCCCCCAACTTGCCAAGCGGGTCACATATATGCATGTATACATATGCACATACATATTTTTTTCTCCTTTTGGCCATCATCATGCAAACCTTCTCATCTCTCACCTCCACACCTCACACCAACAGTAAAAGTCTGGCAAAAGCCTAGCTGGCTGGACCCTACACCAAAGGGTTTTCCCCTGAATTCTCCAGACCTGAGGCCACACCTCCTGTGAGGGACACCAGCCACAGTGTATCACAGTCCTCCTGTTTCTTTATTTTTTCTAAGCAAGCCAAATATTCAATTTCATGCTGTTTTCTAACAGAACACAAAACCAGTGTGCTGCCAAGGGCCCACACAGGTTCTCAACACTCCCATCACTCAGACCCAACTGTTTATGAACCTCCCAACACTGTGGTCAAACCACCTCTTGCCCTCAGCGTGCAAAGCCAGTGCCAGTCAGGACTGCTTCACCATAGAAAAACACCAAGATAATTTTTTTTTTTTTTTTAAGCTAAAAAAGTTGCATCAGCACCAGACCTGGCCCCAGGGGAGCACTGTTACCCATGGCCATGTGACATTGGAGGTGGGACACCACTGTCTGAGCAGCCTCAGGCCCCACCTGCGGGGTTGGTACTGCAGGAGGCAGCGGCTCTGGCTCCAGCCCTGCCCAGAGCACAGCAGCAAAGGGGCCACGGGTTCAGAGCTGGGGCAGCAATGAATTCTGAAGCAGCGGAGCGCGAACGCCCGAGCAGCACATCAGACAAAGGGGTGCAGTGTCTCGCTGGGGAGCAGGGCACTCCTACGTGATGGGAAAGCAAACACAGGGAGAGATTCACCACGTGCAGGAAAGGGGGAGGGGTCCCCCCCCCCGTTTTTCCATACTTCAGTGAAAGGAAAAAACTCAGTGCTTACTGAGAAGCGGTTGTGCCTGGCAGCACGGATAACACCGGGAGCAGGGAAGACATCAGACCGTTCACGTTGTTTTCACAGCCAAATCCCTGCTTTTTGCAAAGGCTCTTGAAAGACCCCAATGAGCAGCTGCAATCCTGTCCCAGCCGCGCTGCATCAAAAAGGAAACTGCCTGTCTGCTTTGGTTCTGGTTTCACAAAGCACCTGACCCACCTCCAGCTTGTGTTTTAAGTCCGTTAGAATCACCGTGACTTCAGCTTGCATTTAAGCATTGCCTCAGGTGAGACCATCACCTGCACTGGGCCCTGTAGGATTGGCTCCAGCATAAACCAACACAAATGACAAACACACCCTGGAAAAAAACAGATTTTGTTAGCACCAGGTGTACCTCTCCAATCCTACTTCAGCAATTGCCTGCACACCATTCACACACAGGATACACATGCAAAGACAACATGAATCCTGAGTACACACAGTCCAGTGCAACCCAAAGAGGCCAAAGCCTTTCCAGGCATGGGGAGTGGGAGCTGCTGGTGGAACCTCCTTTTGAAATCACCCAGCAACTTGAAAATTAAGAAACAGCCTCGTCACTACAGTCAGCGCAAAGCCAAGCAACCCCTCAACCCATGAGGACACGGGAAATCAGATATCCAACAGAGAGCTGGGTATCAGATAGGCACACTGATAGCCTGGGCAGGGTGAAGGGGGCACGGAGCAGCAGCAGCTCAAATCCTCATCTGCTGTGAGACTCTGGGCACTTCAACAGTTCCTCTTTTATTTTTTTTTCCCCCTAGTATCCTGTGGCAAAGGGAACTGCTCCTCCAGCCCACACCAGGAAAAGCTTGGCACCACCACCACTTAGTTTCAAGTTCTCCCCACAGTCAGGAAATCATCATTTACGTGGTTTTGAGCTAACATTTACCTGCTAACACATCTCTGTAATTAAGAAGCTCTTTCTGCTGCAAAACTGCCTTCAAGTCGCAGCAGTTTTGTTTCTGCTGATTCACCCTCCCATCCCAACAGGCTCGCAGGTCTGCTGGGAGCATTTCCTACACTGCTGCAGCAAAAAGGAAAACCAGAACATGATGTGACATTGAAGCTCCTCGGGCCTTTTTTTTTTTTCTTTTGCAGCAAAGCCTAGCAACAAAGCCCCAAACCTATTTTGTGTTGGTTACCAGGAGTACCAAAAGCCCTTCCTGTCTATTACATGGGGCATCTGGAAGGCTCTCCTTTCCCCCAGCCTCTGCAGGCAGGTTTCCCCATCAGCAGTTAGTGGGTGAGCAGAGAAGAAAGCTGGCTGGTCCGTGGGAGGAGGAGGCAGCAGCCTCCCCATCAGCTGTGCCAGACATGGTGTAAACCCACATCGCTCCCCACGTCCCAGGCCTCAGCTGCACCAGGCCGTGCTAGGAACAACCAATAGGCCTCACCTAAACAGGCAGTGGTTTGTGGGAAAGGAGTTGCCTTCAAAATAACTGATTTCTTGGAAAAGACGACTCAGTTCCCTGGCTTCAGGAACCAGGACTTCCTAATGTGGCTGGAAACCACGTGAAAACTGAATCCTGTCAGTGGTCGTCACAGCAGTTCCGTCAAAGTGCTTTCATGGAGGTCGTCCTTGCTACCCTTCTCCATGTGAAATTCTCTTATTTGCTGTCATTGCATCACCTGTGTCACTCCTCTGAGAGATCTGTGATACTCTCCCACCAGGACACTCAGCAAAGCCCAAGGAGACAGCAGAAGCTGCTTGCCAGCAGACTAATTACTGCTGACCACTACTGGTCTCACAGGACATCAGCTGCACTGTCAGAGAGACAGGTAGAGCATCTGGGATGTTCCTGATTCATTTGTGCTTCCTTGTTTTGGTCACCATTTTCTTTGCAGAATCTACCAGACAAGCATACATTGGCAATGTACTAATTTATCTAATTTTAATGCAGATGGTACAGAAAAGAAGATGGTACAGAAGAGGGTACAAAGCACAAGACCCATTTATTGGCCATGTGGACAGGCCAATAGAGCAAGGGATAATTACAATGCTGAGCAGAGGATTCAAGCTTTTAGGGTAAAGCACAATAAATCTCAGATTCATGATTTTTGCATGTATGGTGTAAGCTGCTTTACAAATAAAGACTGAGTCTGTCTGGATGCAGGTAACTTGAAATTAAAAAAAGACACGACAGATGTCTGAAAGAACTTGATCAGAAGCTATAGGAAGTCAGAAAAGCAGGAGAGAATGGGAAATGAGAAAGATTCATGTTTTGTTTCCAGTGCCCAGGTCTGAGAAAATGGAATATTTACAAATAAGTTGTCTTCTTCTCTTGTCCTGCATAGCTTCTCTGTAAGAAGCAATGTAAACAGGTCTCTAAAAGAGTCAAAGGCAAGAAGGGCATCTTGCTTTCATCATGTTCAAACAACACTTCTATCTACTGCCACTTGAAAATAATCATCAAAACCATTTTTCAGCTGAAAATTGGGCTTTTCCATTCTAGATAATTTTCAGCAAGAGGGGTCCACTCCATAAAGGAAATTCAGGGTTTTGTTTTATTTGTTTTGATCAAGAGGAATAAAACACAGAGTATCTACTGTGGTTTGGTGGACCATGAAACCAGGTTTGGGAGGAAAGGGCTCATCCGAAGAGGCTTACAAAATATTGGTGACTACAGCTGAGTTTGGCTGATTTTTTTCCCATATTATCACAATTAACTATTTCTGAAAATTTCTGGTTTAATTTTGCTTTTTTACTTGTGAGAAGTCAGAAAACTAAACTGCTCTATCACAAAATCTCACAAGCCTTTTGAAGCCCCCAGCCTGTTCAGCAGCCTGCACCACTGCAGACAAGAAACCGAGAGAACCTCCAACAGTATTTTCATTTTTCTGCTGTCAGAAATGGATTTCCTCATCTGGAAAGTAAACATTTCGCAAAAAACAAACAAACAAACAAAAAAACACAAAAAACTCTCTCATTTTGTCCAGTGAAAAGTATTTCTGTTTTGCTTCAAACAAAACCAAGAAACAAGCACTAAAGGTAACTATAATACATGGGTGCATTTACGGGCAGGGCACTTGAAAAAAAAGAAACAAAAAAAAACAAGATAAAGATTTGAAGCAAAAACAGATGTAGTGATTAAAACATATACAGAGAAAATCTCTCTTTAAATATTTTCAGCTAGATGTTGATTGGTATAATTCTTTAAGTATATTCAGCTAAATACGTTGCTGAACGGCACATCCCCTTATTCATTCACTATACAACTTTTTCTCATGGTCTTTTCATAGCCTATTTCACACGTTCACAATAAGAACACCAGAACAGTTTACTCACATAATGCAATTTCCACAGACCACCCAGACATGCTTTCTGCTGCTGTTGCTTCTTTTAGTAACAGGGCTTTGTTTAAATCTCTCAGTAAGGACCTCTGCAGAAGGAGAATGCTCTACTCAAGGCCTCTCTTCTGTGCTGTTTGTGAATTATTATTTCCATTTTAAAAATATTAGTGCAAAAATAATAAATTTTCATAGCTTTGCCTAAAACCAAGGAACATACCCTGAACAAAGATTCTTACAGCCTCAGCGTGTATCTCAGCTCTGATGGGCACTGCTTCAGCCAGGTAAGTGTGCGACCCGTTGGGCACAGGCATCGTTACAACAGAAATAAATGATGCTGCTGTGACATCGGTATACACCGAATGTTTGCAAAGCAGCTGCACAAATTCATAGAGGAAAAATATCCACTGAGGGTATCACAAGACAAGGGACTAGCAGCTCACCCCTAAGCCAAAGGCTGCTGGCAGCTGGAAAGCACTGCTTTGCGCTTGCTGGGTTTTTGTCCTCCTGCCTCAGCCAACAGCAGAAGTGTTTGTCCAAGTCTGGGTACCTGCAGCCTGATCCAGTGCAGCCATCTGCACTTCATAGGGTTTTCAACTTTTGTGGTCACCAGTCAGCTGGGGACAAGGTTTCTAGAGAAGAAGGACCTTATCCCTCGCTGTTTTCTAGGTGCTGCCCTGTAGCCCTACAGCTCCCAAAGGACAGAATATTGACTTTTGCACAGGAGTTTCTTGAAGATGTGATTTGGGGCGTCAAGTCTGAACAAAAAGAGGTGCAACTGCAGCAGCCTGAGCACAGGTAAGTCTCGGGGGTTTTGGTGGAGCTGCACTTCTCCAGCACAGGACAAAATCTCATGGCCACTGCTCCAACGCTCCTGTCCTTGCCATGCTAGTCCTCACCTAGTACATGGTTGGACTAGACACTCTTAGCGGCCTCTTCCAACCTTAATGATTCTGTGATTCTAACCACCATGACATTTGTAACCATGAAGAGATGACCTGGTGGCACCAGCATAACCTTGTCCTCCTGGGATGCTGTTTACATCACCTGTGTTCTGATCCCAGCACCACCCACATACCACCAGCCAGCTCCAGGATAACAACTCAGAGACCAGCTTGAACATTCAGCCTCATACAATCTCCTCTTTCTGGTCCACGCACACCAGCATGGCTGCATCGCTGCTGCTGGGCAATAAACTCAGCTCCTGGGTGCTTCTCCTGGAAGCCACCAGAGCTGGGGACAACCTGAGCAGCCACTGCCCACCACAGCCTCTGACAGAGGCTCCCAGCTGACATCACCAGGCATTAAAGCTGATGCTGGAAAGGGTTCAACAGTCAAGAAAACTGAAAACAACTTCTCAAAGGTCAAGCATCTCATTTTTCAAAAACAATCCCCCAAAGATATTTAAAACAAGACTTGAATTTTGCTTTACCTTCAAGAGAAAACATTTGTTCCTTCCTGAGGGTTTCTACAGCAAGCATCTCACATTCCCCTCTCTCCCTTTGGATGCTCTGCTTGGAAAGGCAGCCCTGCTCTTGTAAAAGAGGGATGTGACACAACATGCAGCCTATAGACCTTGATGAGGGTGGCTTAATTACCACCAGCTGACTCTTCCTGGGTAGAAATCACTGCAAAATCTCCACGTCAAGAGAACTTCCTAGCATCTCCTAGCAGAGAGTGCTTACCTCTGTGCTGTGCACGTATCTCCAGCAGGCAGCTGGTACCAGCCCGCAGAAGGCCAGAGCGAAGCAGAAAAATCCCTGGTGATAAAGAGAAAAACACCACCAGTTATACTCCAGGGAGAAAGCATCAATTTGAAAGCACCCTGGGAACACATTTCATGTGCTCACTGGAGCAAGTTCGGCTAAAGCTAGAGCTGAGCACCACTTCTCTTGGTATCCCTGGTAATGCTGTTTACTTGTAAGGAATTGGATGCACAGTAACACTGTGATTCTCCTCTATCAGGAACCTGCTGATTATAATGTGGTCATTTGAAGGGACTGACCAAAAAAAAGCACTCGGCTTCCTCTGGAATGGTTAACCTACATCTGCCCAACGTCCTCTTAAAAACAAACAAAAACAAGAGAAAAAAAAAAAAAGAAAGAAAACCATTATATTCACAACATGCTTCTCTTCTGAAGCAAGAGCACACACAAAAATAGCAAGGATTTTCTCCAGGGATTGCATCCCCTGGGGGCTTCACAGAGGGGAAAACCCTGGTAGATGGTGTTCCCCCCCCTCACACACACACACACAGGGGGAAGATGGAGAGCAACCAGCGCAGGGACGGAGCTGGGCTTCCCCTGGCCACATCTCATCACCAGTGGAGCTGCACGGCCACGCTGTCCTGTCCAGACAAAAGGAGGACAGAAATACAGCCAAGGCCAGCCAGTGACCCTGACGTGCCCAAACAATGAGGCGGTGACACAGGAGGCAGCCTGACTTTGTCTTCTTCCCCAGGCACAGAGCTGGAAGTTGGACACTGCATCGCTTTATTTGAACAAATTCGATCCACAACAAAACCCAGCCCTGATGTAAACATCGGGGGCCTGCTGTGACAGCTGCACCAAAGGTCCTGATCACATTAAAAGGGAGGAAAAAAAAAAAAGTGCCTGTAAAATATCTGAAGACCAAATGGGCTCACCAGACACGAATGCACACTTAGTCAGGGAGGGGCCAGCGATGACGAACCAGCAGCACTCAAAGGATTGCCCTCGCAAGTTTTTCCATGAAACCGTCCCTCTTTCAAAACCAAGTTATGTAGCAGGGCAAAGCCCATCTGACTACAGCTTGTTTTGTGTTCTTGTGTTTTTTTCCCCCCCTATGAGCACTTCAATTGCATGATTTAGCTGTGATCTCTTAAATAACTCATGAAAGTTTACCAAACTTAAGGGAATGAAAAAGAGCAACTTTTGCTTAAAAAGTATCATTTAAAAAAAAAAAAAAAAAAGCCAAAAAACCTCCATGTACTGTAAGAGAGGAAAATGTGTTACTTCAGATCCTGGAAATGAATGCAAGCATGCCAGCAAAATGAGCTGTCAGATTGCTCCTCGCTGGAACCAGCCCTTGCATTTTGCTGCCTCTTTGCACCACCCCCAGACAGACAGTGTAGCAAAGCCAATGCTTTTAGCTGATTTTAGATGAAAATCAGGCTTGAAAAAGCCAAGAAAATTAAAGCAGGTGAAAAAGGCAGCACTGAGAGCAATGGGAAAGCTCTCCCACGATGAAGAGGACCACTGTGAACCAGGACAGTGGGAACATCAGTGACCAAGTGTCACCCCTGGACTTCCGCCCCTGGCTCTTCCATCCTCCCAGCACTCACAACACCTCTCTGGGGCCAAAGAAGCCCTCCTCAGCCCCAGCCCAGCCCTGCAGTGTGGGCTCTGGCAGCGGGGAGGGGCCCCTCGGGAGCTCGCAGCCGGCGCAGAGCAATTACACGGTTCCCGGAGCATCTCATAAATGAATTATGGACTGCTCTCTCCTTTTGCCAGCCAAAAGGCTTTTGGAAGCACAACTTTCTAATTACATTAGAAGGCATTTGGAGGAAGAGAAACAAAACAAAACAGAACAAAATGAGAAGGCAACAAGCAGCTTGCATGTGAAAAGCAGAGGGGCTCCCTGGAGGAGGAGGACGCAGCCTCCCAGCCCCGCCGTCACCCTCAGCCATCAGTCCCTCTCCTATCAATGACCTCATCCCCATCCTTGCTGCAAGGAACAATTTGGCCTCTGAAGGCTCAGCAGCATCTGCAGAAGCAGCTCCTCATCTCTTGAGGCCACAACATGTAATCTACCACCCTCATCCTCACTTTCTGGCTGGAGTGGTCCCCAACCACAGCATCGCTGGGGGCAGCAGCATCCCAGCAGCATCTAGTAACTTCCAATTGCATCCACTGGATTGCACCCCTCCCTCCCTGACCCAGGAGACAAACTGACAGCTGAAGCAAGGTGCTGAAGTGTGCCACAGGGTGAGGCCCCTCCGAGCACTCTCCTGCCATCACACACCTGGGAACAGGAAAGCAAAGGGCCGTCACTGCGCGCTGGCTCTGCTGGCAGATGGTTCTCAATGAGAAGCTGTGTTACGCTGGGCATTCACTGAGGCCCTTCACCACAGGAGCTGCTTGGAACAGCTGACCCATCCCAAACACTTATTTTGAGTGGTTTTAGCCTGGAAAATTCAGGTCTGAGTGTTCCAGGTGGGATTTCCTGGTGAGTCCCTTCTGTTTTCCTTCTCCTGCTGCCTGACGAGCTCCAGTTACCCAGTGCCATGAACAGAGCCAGTTCCTTTCATAGGAGCAGCACTGCAAAACACTGCTCTTTCCTTCCTTTTCCCCTCTTCAATAGCGACATGGCCTTCGGGGCCGTGGGAGCCGCAGGACGTTTACACTCGGGGCCCCACACACCACCTATAAGCAAAAAGAGCAGCAGCCGGAGCACAGCCCGTAAACCTGTCACCGCTCTCTCCCCATCTACGAGGAGCTCTGAGGAGCTCAGCGCAGAATCTCGGAGCGCCACCCTCCCCCCGACGCTCCCCGTTCCCCCGCGTCGCGCCGCCACCGCGCCCACACGCGGAGCGCGCAGCAGCTGCCGGCACCGCGCCCACGCGCAGCGCTGCGACCACAGCGCCCCCCGGCGGCGCAGCGGGGCCGCGCGGGCAGCAGCTGCGCGGCGCTGCCGCTCTCGCTTCTGTCTCGTTACGTTCGTGGCTTGTATCCCCCAACGATCCACAGAAACAAACCTCCTTAAAGCCAGTGTGCGCGCCATGCAACTATGTCGTCACGAGCCGGGTTGGCTCTTGGATGGGAAGGGCTGGTGTGCTGGCTGGGGACGTCCTGCAGCTGTGCGGCATTCAGAGCCTCAGGAATATACAGGAGAGGCAGAGAGGTGGGAAGGAGCCCCTCACAACGCAGAAGGCACACTTGGAACAGGAGCTCCCAAGAAGCCAGACATGGAGCTTTTCACCCCAAAACTCGAAGAGGGGAATAGCATGGCTTCCTGCGATGCAACCATTTGTTACCTTCTGCCCTGCCCATGAGGGGTACAAATACGCAGCAAGAAGGGCCTTTCTGCTCAGCCCTCCATCTCCGAGCTGGAGGCTGCCAAGCCCCATGTGCAGGGCATGGCCTGGGCTCACCACTGCTGGCATCAGGAGAAAGAGGGCAGGGGATCATCCTCACTGCAGTTCCTCTGGCAGAGGACCAACGTGCACGACAATGCGCTCCTTGGCCAGGACATCCCAGTAGCCACATGTCCCCAGGAACTACACATCCCAGTAGCCACACGTGCCTCGCAGCACAGCGTGGAGCTGTGGGGTGCCCTCCCCATCCCATCCCCGCGGGTACCCACCATGGCCGTGAGGCACTGCGACTCTCGGGCCGTGGCAGCCGCACTCAGCAGCGCTGCGAGGATCAGGGTCACGCTGAGGCAGATGCCAGCATAGAAGGCTGGAAGGAAGCAGACAGGGACTGCGGTCAGAGAAAGCATTTCGGGGAGGTGATGTACGGAGAGCACACAGAGGACTGGAACGGTTTGTGGCTCTTCCAGTACCTGCAGGGGCCTACAGGAAAGCTGGGGAGGCACTTTTTCCGAGGACAGGAAGTGACAGGACAAGGGGTAATGGCTACAAACTGGAAGAGGGTAGATTTAGACTAGATGTAAGGAAGAAATTCTTCACTGTGAGGGTGGTGAGACACTGGAACAGGTTGCCCAGAGAAGCTGTGGATGCCCCCTCCCTGGAAGTGCCCAAGGCCAGGCTGGATGGGGCTGTGGGCAACCTGGTCTAGTGGGAGGTATCCTTGCCTATGGCAGGGGGGGTGGAACAACGTGATCTCTAAGGTCCCTTCCAACCTGAACCATTCTATGATTCTATGATCCATCACCCCCTGCTCTGTGGTCCCATGGGTCCCTCTTCTAGCTCCCCCAGCACAGCCGTCACCCTTTGCTGCCCACATTCCCCCAGATAAGGCTGCCCCGGGCAGATGCCGGCAGCAGATGAGCTCTGAGCATTGCTATCTCCCGTAGCAGCTGCCCCACTGCTTCCTCTGGGGCAGTGGGGTGCGGCTGGCACTGCGCAGCCTCTGTGCCTTCCAGGGCCTGAATTCAGCTAAAGGGAGAAAATAAAATACAAAATATTTCCTGCAGAAGAAGGTGTCTGCGTGCACCCCTCCCCTCCCAGCATCTCTTTACATTGAGCTCCATGGTGGAGCTCGCCCCGCGCTCTCCCCACAGCATGGGGGAAGGATGAGGAATGCTGCGTGCATCCAATCCCACGGGGAAGCAGCACCCAGGCTGGTCCCACCCTAGGACCCCCCCAGCCCAGTCCCCAGAGCTACGTACCAGTGTGGTGCAGGGCCCGGTAGGAGCTGCCCTGCGGGGCGGCGGTGCCCACGAGGGAGAAGCGGGGCCCGTAGTGGGTGACGGTGCTCAGCACGGCCATGGACAGCCCCAGCAGCTAGGGGGGGAAGGAGGGGACAGGGGGTCACAGCGCAGCACACGGCCTCAGCGTCCCAACAGCACGCACGTACATACCCCATAATACACAAAAGAACAAGTTCTGGACACTTACACACTCCAAGCACGCTTTCAGAGCCTACTTCCAAACGCTCCCAATGCCCACATCTCCCTGCCAGGTGCCAGGGAGCTCCCTAGGATCCTTCCCAGGAGCTGCTGAGAATGCCCAGCACTGCTCTGCCTCACACCCATGGGCCCTCAGAGCACCTCAGAGCAGCCCCCCCTCCTCCCCCCGGTTTTTGGGACCCCTGCTCACCATAAGGCAGAGGCTGGCGGCCCCCAGCTGCCACCGGGTGCTCCTCATCCCGGCCCTATGCGCCGCAGCACCACACGGGGGGGACGGAAGGTGGGGGGGGGCACGACCGCAGCGGGGCCCCGGGAAGTGCCCTCCCCCCCTAGCACGACCTTTTGCACGGCTTTGCGGAAAGCTCTGCAAAATGGGGGGAAAAAGAAAAGTTTTGCAAACTTTTCAAGCAAGAGTCAGTGTCAAGACATGCCATTTTTCACTGTGCAATGCCTCTTTTTCTCATTATTACAGAAATAGCTTTTAAGGGGAACAGCTAGGAACCCCTTTGCAAAGGGGGCACAAAGGTGCGGCCCCGTGGAAAGCGGCCCCAGGGCTCCCTGCGGGGGCCTGTGCCCCGGGTGCGCTCTCCGGACGTTAAACCCCCGCAGGAGCCCCCGGGATGGACCGGACGGGGCTGACCCAACCGCAGCGCTCAGCCCCAGCGCCAGGGCCGATGCGGAGCGATGGGAAACGGCCGTATCCTTCCAATACGGCAAAGAAGGGGCAAAGATGAGACCGTCCCAGCTCTGCGCTGTGCCAAAACGGCGAAAAAAACCAACCAACCAACCAAAAAAACGAAGAGCAGAGCGGAAAAGGGAAGGAAGGCGCAAAGATACGCGAAGGTTGCGCAAAGCCGCACCGCCCCCGCGGGACCCGGGGCCGCGCCAGAGGGCGCCGCAGCCCCGCGGA
>WBMW01006311.1:0-135490 GCA_013396635.1 Penelope pileata
TGGCCAGCTCTCAGGTGCCCAGCGGTGTGCAGCCCACACACGAGTTCCCAGGACCCAAGCGGATCAAGCACAGCGGTGTGTAACAGGCAGAGAACGGCACGGGGCATGGGCAGGCTGTAAGAGACTGGAAAAGAATGTATGGATATGGCTTAACATCGGCAGTGGGAAGGGTGCAGGTCTTTGCCATCTTACCACCTTGGCAACTGGACAGTGTTCACCAATCCGCCATCTTGAAGTTCCACCAATCAGAAGCCTGCACCCTGGAGCCATCCGACAGCACCTTCTGGGACCCAAGGCCCCTCCAGAACTTTCAAGAGCCCCCTAGGAACACACACTGGGCATTCTATATGATAGAAAGGGGGTGCAACAAGAGGGGTACGTGGGACAGAGCAGCAGATAGTGAAAGCGAGCAGGTCCTGGAGAGTGAAGCATCATGAGAGAGAGAGCTGCCCTGAGGAGGAAGTGTGGCCGGCTGGGCCACGAGGAAGGGTGCCTCCCACCCCCCCCCCTCAAACCCCGCCGCCCCTGGTCAACGCGCGCCCTCCNGCTGCCGCTGGTAACAGCGAGCTCTCCCATTTTCCTTCCCTTTTTCCGTTATTTCCCCCCCTGTCGAGAATTTGTCCCGTCAGTAACAGCGTCGTCAGTAACAGCATGTGCTCCCTTTTTCCATGCCTTTTCCCACTCTTCCCCCATCATGAATCTGTTCCCTGGTTAATAAAGTTTCTTTTGTTTTAGACACTGGACTCCATTTTTGAGTCTTAATTCTGTTCCTGAGAATAATAGGACCAAGTCACAATAAAGCGACATTGAATCGTGATGCAGGTGGATCCTCCGGAATTTGCCTTAGCACCCAGCAGGATCCAGCTGGGAGAAAGAGGCATGGGGTTACTCATCCCCCATCCAGCAGTGGCCATTAAGGAGCCCATGGAAGTGCATCCTCCACAGTGTGCCTAGAGGCCCAGGCATGCCAAACACCAATCAGACAACAATGGGAGGCACGGACACAGCCACCATTGGGACAGGTGCGGGAGGCACAGCCACAGCCACTCTCTGGACCCTTTTGTCCCTGGGGACAAAACAGCAGGGTGCTTTTAATTCCCCATCTGGCAGTGGACATTGAGGTAGATCCTCCAGAATTTTAACTTTTCTAAAACAATTTTGCTGAGATTACAGAGTTTGATTCTGGTGTTTTGTCTTTGTGAAATATTCATCGAATTTGGCAGCATGTTTTTGCATATAATGTCTTTTCACATTGTAATTTTTGAAAACTGACACAATTTCCGTACAAATTAAGCATAGTACTGTGTTATTTGTCATGACAAGAAGGTGCTCATCTGTCCATTTTTCCTTGAGCACCCTTCATCCACGATTTTTTTTTTCTTGGGTTCTGTTTTTTTTTTGAGATGCCATTAGATCGGTTGAAATAATATTACCGGTAATCACTGCGTTTCACTCCACAAAGCGGCACAAGCACGTGCCACGTGTAATGCACACAGATTTTGATGCAACCGAGTGCGTGTGGCGGCACGAGAGGCAGAGTTTGCACTGCCTTATGCCTCCCCATGTCCTGGCTGTATCTAACACAGTGCCAATCGCACACCGATCTTTGGTTGTTGCTGAGCGATGGGTGCATGCTTGGAGCCAGGCCAGGCCTCTAGGTGGGGAAGAGCCACCGCCATGACAGCACAGCGGCAAGGGGCAGGCCGCATTACTAGCTCTGCCAGGTTGCATGTGGCCTGTGGGCTGGACATGCCTGATTTACTACTATTCCTCTTCTCAAAATCACTCATGCAGCTCTTCCTGTGGGGTATTGTACTCCACATATTGGCAATGCTTTTCCATTTGGAGGCTGTAGAAAAACTTTGTTAATACAAATCTAATTAGGGCATTCATTAAAATATTAAATAAGATCCCCAGCTGACTGTTGATGAGCTGATAGCTACATCTTAGAAAACACTGAAAGTTTTTATGCAGTTGGAGAAAAAAATGCTATTTCTGTTGAAGAGAGAACCACTTTTGTCACAGTCAAAAGTAAAATCTGAAGATTAACAATCAAGGAAGATGGTTGTAGTAATGCAGCGGGAAATTTTAGTTCGGAGTTTCTTCCTGACCCCAGGGAATCTCTAGATCTGCATTATCTGTGAAAGAGAAATCTTTTCTTATTGAGATAACTTTCTTTCCATACTGTCAAAACTGTCCATACTTTATAGTTCACATTTTATTCCATACAGAAAACAGATAAACTGTTGATATTATAGAAGCTTTAGCATGAAGTCAAGAATGTGCTCATACAACCTAATAAGTAGCCATGATTATGCTATTCAGGAGTTATTGTACCTGTCGTGGAGTGCCACCAAGATCTCTTAGTCTACATCACTTTGAAACAGATTGGCATTTGGTCTTTTTTTATAGGTTGCACTGCAGCTTGCTACAAGTACAAAACACAAATATTCCATTTTATCTTTGCTCTTACACTGCTTGATGTATCTACTAGTTTTTGATGATAAGCAGCAACTTCTTAGATATAAAAATAAGAAACTCATACTACAGAGACAATATTTCTTTGAGATTTCCGGGAACAGCTAGATAGCACAATCCAGGTATCCACAATTTTCCTCGGTAAATATAGTTCTCATTTAAATTATGCATGATCTACTTTACTTCTGACAGTATATATATAGGTATATTATTCTTACCTTTTTTTTTCCTATAAAAAATATATCAGCTGACAGGATTTTTACTCCAGAAGAAGGATCTGGATTTTTTTCCACTGCATATCTATATTTCCATCTTGATTTTTTCCCCACTTCATTTCCTTGTCTTTTTTTGGCTTCTTTTCCGACTTTCTGGATCCATTTACAGTCTGAAATCCTATTTGGATAAACAAAAAGAGTCAGTTAATTATGTCAAATACACAGAAAGAAACAAATATACAGATAGGTAAACATTATCTTAGTCTGCTTATTTGAAGAAAAGACTATTTTTACATTTCCTGAACAACGAAATGCTGTGAGTTTTGTGAAAGGAAGAAAAGCACATTACCAAAATGGTCCTTACTGTTATTTTGGAAGTTTTGACTTTGGGTGAGGAAAAAAAAGGACCTTTATTGCACAGTGGTGTCAAGCTGCAGTAAATACTGTGTTGGCATATTTGTGTAATTGTGCTATTTTATTTAAATACAAAATTATCATCAGACAGTTACAAAAGTTGAGCAATGTCGTAGTTATATACACATGCCATGATAAACATCAGTGTTCTGATCTTCCAAAAACTAGAAGCGTTTCCCAAATCTCTTTCCAATTCACTTCAACCTTGAGAAATATACCACAAATATACACACTGACTTTACAAGGAAGCTTAGAAAATATGTTAAACCATGGCAGAGTTTACCATGAAGGAAACAGAAGTGAATATTTGAGGCATGGTCCTATTTCATTTGGTTCTGACTCATCCAAATATGGTTGCAGATGGATAATAGGTAGCACCCTGTGATTTCCATGCAGCAAATAGGAGTGTGGGGAAGAGATGCTGCATGTTCTCAGTGGTTCTCAAGCTGTTTCCATCTCCATGATGTTGCCCTCCCAATGACCTCTTCAGAATTTATTTCAGAAGCTAAAACAGCTTTTCCAGGCTACTTTGAAATTAGTTTAATTAAGGATCAGAACATATTAGCTTACCTTAATATATATAATATATAATTATATAGTAATTTTCTGTTTGTTCCTGTCCAGTTTTACAACTTGAAGTTAAAATAATCAGTTGAATTTTTTGTCCTGCATCCATTTAACTTATAAGGATTCATACAATATTATGATTCGTACGATATTAGGTAACTAATGATAAGACTTGAGGAAATGGCCACAAGTTGCGCCAGGGGAGATTCAGGTTAGATATAAGGAAAAACTTCTTCTCTGAGAGAGTGGTCGGGCACTGGCACAGGCTGCCCAGGGAGGTGGTGGAGTCACTGTCCCTGGTGGGGTTCAAAAAACATCTGGCTGAGGTGCTAAGGGATATGGTTTTGTAGTTTAGTGGGAAATATTGGTAGTAGGAGGACAGTTGGACTAGATGATTGTGTAGGTCCTTTCCAACATAGCGATTCTATGATTCTATGATTTTGTATAGTGTAGGATACAATTTACTGTTGTTGTCCCAACAGCATACTCTTACAGCACCCTTTCATCCCATGAAATACAGAGCAACTTACTAACTGTGACAGCCACTTGAAGCTGTTAATTTGCAGGAGAGGTCCATCATAGTTGCCTGAACTATCTGTGTTTACAGGATTAATTTAAATCTCTGTTCTTAAAATCCCCCATAATTCAGCTGCTTCAGTGTAGTTAACCTTGTCAGTAAGCCTTTTTTTTTTTTCCCCACATCTTTCTGTATCCTACCTCATTTAGTTTAGACAGAAAACATTCTCTTTAAAAGTGCTGTGTTTATGAGACCATGTAACATAATGCAAAGATAAGAGATTAAGCTGCAATTTTAATAGGGTTACTTGTCCTGATCATCTTCAAATCCAGTTATAAAATCTACAAATCCAATGTCTGCAACATTCCCTGAAAGGCAATGCCAGTATCAAATTATACATTCTCCTCATCCCAAACTGTAGCTAATTTTTTTCTGCTCCATATAACACAGACAGCATTTGTTAAGTATAGCAATACAAGAACTATTCAATGGAAGCTTTAATGTGAATTCAATGCATTTATTAATTCACTGAAATTCTCCCCAAATGCACGCACTTGACAATGCGCAAGAAAGACTTGTCTCATTTCATACTGTTTCTTAATTACTGAAAGGCATGTGCTGATTTTTTTTACTCTGTGTTTTATGGTGTTTGATAACTGGTATTTATGTTCGACAACATGTTCAAAAGTGCTGGGGAAAAATAATTAATTTCACTTTTGAATAAACATTAGGAGTCTCCCGAAGAGAGAAAAAAAAAACTGTTTGAAGGTGTTTTAGCCTAGATGAAATGTGGAAGATTAAGCCCTGCTTCTCTTTCAGCATAGAAGTGCTCTCAGAGACTGAGTCAGCAGTGTGCCCTGGCAGCCAGAAGGGCCAACCCACACTGTGGGGTGCATCAGGCCCAGCACTGCCAGCTGGGCGAGGGGAGGGATTGTCCTGCTCTGAGCCCATCCTCATGCTCCACTCAAGACCAACCAAAATTCAAACCATAGTTTGGAGACTGTAGTCCAAATGCTTCTTTAGTTCGAGCAGAAATCTTTTCCTAATATCCAACTGTTCCCTTGGGTCCTATGGTGATCATCAGAGCAGGTCTTAGGGGGATGGGGCACAGGCATGTACAGGGATGGCCCCCATTCCTTCACCCCTATGTGCCTCAAGTGTCATGAAAGTATTCAGACCTTGACATCAGGTAAAGAGGAAAGGGAATTGTTTCTGTTTCCAGTGCAGTGACTAAACTACAAGAAGTGCACCAAGAAGTCAACCAGACTGTTGCAGTTAACCAGCTCATTAATTTCTCACTGTCATTAAGCATGACTATTACATCGCATGGTAACGGCTCAAGAATATTTTTAATATATTGCTGCATTGATAGCAATGATACTTCATTTGATTTGTAGAAAAACGTGGAAGTGATTCTAATGACACTCAGAAGCAGATTTCATCTGCTTCTCAGAGCTTTCCCAGCTACCTTCTGGTTTAGTAATCAGTGCTCAGTGAGTCCAGTACTGCTCAAACCACATGCTTCAGCTTCTGATACTTTGCACTGCTCATTAGCTGCTGAAAAATAGAATACAGAGATAAAATTTGGGAAATAGACAGACTTGTGAACTGAGTGTAGAGAACTCTGCCAAAAATAATTTTATTTTTATTATAAAGGAAAGGATGTTCATCAGTGAAACAGTACTGAAGACCAGACTTCCAAAAACTTGCATTTTTGCCAGTTAAAAATACTGAATATCTACCCACACTTATTTTTAGAAGAATCTATTAGATAGCACTTCATCAGCCAGCTCAGATACACCACACTCTGAAGTATCCGTTTCATATTTTAGCAAGTCTTAAGATGACATTTGCTCTGTACTGTTCAGTCCTCTACTTAGCAGAGCATAACCTACATAGGCAATTGCTAAAGGAGGTAACAAAAACCAGTAGAGATGAGAAATCTCAAAGTAAGCTATTGTCCTTGTTCTTCCAAGAAATCCTTGTTGAAGTCAGGACTACATTTACAGAAGATGACCTAAGCTGTCTTTCTAGAGAATTTCTTGTTTTCCTTCCAGCTATTTCTTATATTAAGGACACTCACTTGTTTTTGCTGTCTCTTAACGCAACTCACTTGTTCTGACTCGTGGATGGGTCAGAAAAATAGCCCTCTATCTTTAGGTACAATTCTACTACCCAGATCTCTGCTCTGAAGACTGGAAAGGTGACTAGACAAACCTTGAGCTGGCACTTGGTATGCATATATGAAATGGATAAAGAGAAGGTTGAGAGATGGCCAACAATTTAATTTTTTGGATTCTGCTTTAAGACTCTGCCACATCTACCCCATCTCAGAACAGAACTGAAGAAAAATCAAGATATGTAAAGTTTATTCGTGAGTCACACCAGAGAACTTCACTAATAGGAGCTACCATGTTGAAAGAAGGATTTTGCAAAATCTGTCTGTGGTTAATTCTAATTTCATGATTTTGAGGTATAGGGAGGAAATTGAATCAGCAAGTAATTAGGAAAAGGAACATGGGCTGAAATCTAACTTCAGTCATTATATGTCAACAGCATATCAAGGGAAGCTTGCATCTCTGAAGGAGGTCAAAATCACCAAGATAAAAGTTTCAACCTGCAAGAATAACAAGCAACAGAAATTATTCCTGCCAGAAATTCCTTAAATAGAAAGGGACACTGTGAAACAATTATATTGGTTAACTTCATGCAAACTTTGTCTTCTCATAACATTTAAAGAATAGGAAATGTTTTAAAATGCCCAAAATAAAGGACCAGTGAGAAGACATCTAGCCCTATTGTTGTGGCTATAAATAGGAAATGAGATCTCCAAGCTAGTAAATCGCAAGGGAATCTGTATACCCTTTCAGATACAGACTTTTGCAGATACATAAGAATCTATGTGAATGTGGGCAGCCTTTTGAGTCCTGACTTTTTAAGAACAAACTACAGCCCTATCTACACATAGACACAGGGGAAGGAGAGGCTGGAGATTCTCCCAACAGAAAGGGATCTGGAGGTTCTGGTTGGTGGCAAGTGGAATGTGAGTCAGCAGTGTGCTCTGGCAGCCAAAAGAGCCAACCAGAAACCCTGGAGAGCATCAGAAGGAGGCTGAGGGTTGGCCTCATGGCAGCCTACAGCTTCCTCATGAGGGGAGCGCAGGGGCAGGTGCTGATCTCTGCTCTCTGGTGACAGCGGCAGGACCCAAGGGAACAGCATGGAGCTGTGTCAGGGGAGGGTCAGGTTGGGTGTTAGGAAAAGATTCTTCACCAGAGGGTGGTTGGGCCCTGGAACAGGCTGTGCAGGGCAGTGGTCATGGCACCAAGCTGCTGGAGTTCAAGGAGTGTTGGGACGACACTCCCAGACGCAGGGTTTGAATTTTGGGCAGTCCTATGTGGAGCCAGGAGTTGGGCTTGAGGATCCTTGTGGTTTCCTTTCAACTCAGGATATTCTGTGATTCTATAATTCTATTTTTTCCCCTCTGCTTTCTGCCCTTCTGATTCTTTTTTTAGCATGCTCTCTTTGAGCCACCTTCTTCCTGTCTGTATAAAGCAAGAGGTCTGGATGGATCAGATTCCTTGCCATGTTGAAAACAGGAAGAAAGAGTTATGAGGTTGTTTCTAGTAATGGAATGTCTGATTTCTGAAGCACAAATCAAAAGCATGATAAAGAATATTTAAAAAGGAGGAACAGAATTCCCAATATTTAATGTTCTGATGAAACAAAGTTCAGAGTGCCAGTGTTTATAACCTGAAAGAACGCAGAAAGACAACATCAGAGTAGAAGTGGATAGATTCCCTGCTAATCATAGTAGAAACCCAAAACAAACAAACAAAAACCCTGAAACAAATAAAATTCATAGGTGAAGTATGTAGGTCTCTCCGAAAGCAATGGCTCCCATTTATTTCAATGGAAACAACAGATACAAAGAGCACAGCGCTATTTGATAGAGCAAATTCTCAGCTACAAAACACTATTTTTCAACACAGTCACCACCGTTAGCTCTGCATTTTCACCAGCAATGAACAAGAGCCTGCATGCTGTGCTCATGAGCACCTGTACCAGAGGTGACCCACTGTCACTGCTACCACTGCTGAAATGCACTGCCTGACTGTGCTTGCATCCACTGTTTGGTCTCCATGAACTTTCAGCAAGCATCAATGAATGCCAATGGATGCAATTTTTTCCCACATGGAGGAATTCAGTTCCACCCCTTTGCTTCATTCACATGTCCATGTCAGACGCCATTGTGTCAGAGTGCCCCTCTGCTGCCATCTGTCACACAGCAACAAAATGGAATGGAATATTGGCAGGAAGGTTTAATCTCTACTGCCATACAGCCGATGTCTGCCTCTGATGTCATGGACCAACATTGTAACATAAGAGGTATTATTTTCGGAGCATCCTTGTATATTAGTGTCTTGAAACATCATTTGTAAAAACCCTTGCTTCTGTCATCAGGAAAGTAGATTTATCCCTTGAGCTAGCAAGTATTTTTGCTTCAGAAACAGTGCTGAAATTTGATTCAAAACTTGTTCTCTATTGCACTGCATGATGCTAGTCTATGACAGGTCTCTAGTATATGTCCCTGTTTCATAAGATCCATCTTGATAACATTGACATGCAAGGGAGATGCATAGTGAATTCCTTTGAATCTCTTACTAGAACATCCCAAACCAAATGTTTGAACTTGTAGCTAATGTGTTATTTCAATATTTGCTACATAATTGTTATGATTATGACTAAGAACATGTTCAATCATCACACTATTTGACAAACACCAGTTTAAATTGAATATTGTTTTCTTCTTCTTCTTCTTCTTCAAAAAAGTCAACGTACTGCATACAGTGTCTCTATTAGCAATATTCCTGCAGCACAGTTTCTTTTCCAGTTGTCCCCTTCTTATTCTAAGTTCTTATTTGATGTTACTGAGAAGAATGAGTATTTCTGCAAAGGCTGATGAATGTGCTGTGACTTGATACACATGCTGGAAGGCAAAACTGAAATTTCCAGCATACTAATAGATTATGCAGTTCTCTGTGCATGCAAAAATACATACTCGTTCATGGAACTCTGATACTTCTAGAAGTCAACATCTGTTCACAGAAGTGGCTATTGGCATACACTTATCTGTGAATCAATATGCAAATGTATGCAACTGCAGTGAAAGAAGTTCCTAGAAGATTTGAAGAAAACCATTTACTTTTCTCAGTGTTAGAATTTCGATGTGACTGACAGGTCCATTGTCACAGCCCTTACGGAAGCTGGTTGTTGGCTTTTGCCAGTAAGAAAGCAGAATATTATCCAAGTATAAGAAACATTATACTGAACACAGCAGTTCACAATTCTAATAATGTTTTGTTTAGTCCGCTGTCATTACTGAACAGTACAGCGTGTCCCCAAGGGAATCAGGCCTGGACAATGAAGGTGATATGAAGTGAAAGTGATATTGCCGTTTCAGAAAAACTGGCTCCTCTATTGGTAGACACTGCTCAAGAGACAGTAGAAGAGTCATCTAAAGATGCCATTATTAAAATCAATTCTCATTTTAGACACAAAGAGACATGCAATCAAACAAATCAGCGTGGTCAATTAAAATGGTCAATTCTCTTAGCTGTTTTTTAGTGGTGCTGGTCAGATGCTTATGATTAAGGACCAGCCAGGACAGTCTTGACCGAGGCTGATTCCACACTTCTTCTTAGAAGAACTATGCAATGCTCTGCTAAATAATAGAAGGTGAAGCACTGCTAGTATGGATTGTAATTTTTCAGGACCTATGTTAGAATGCTAAAAGCTTTAAAAACTTGTTTAGAGCTACTGCTTGATAATGAGTCAGCTGCTTCTACACTGGATGTTGTACAATAAGAACAAGTAATCTTGCCCTCCAATCATGCCCTGTCAAACCACAGGGGGCTAAAGTAGTAGCTTAAGACATAGGCTTAAGCAAAGGCATCCTCCCCTCTTTAAAAAGCAGATTAAGCGTGTGACAGATGCTTTGCGATAGTTCATGAGTAGTGTATGCTGACCTGGTTTTCATGATGTTGATTTTATGAATATATCGGCTTTATTTAATTAGAAGACCTAGACAAAACCTGAAATATTTGGTAAAAGTAACATGCATTCTGATGAATGCCCTCAGGTCAGTGAGGGTGATAAAACCCTCATTGTCAACTGTGAAGGTGCTATTTCTGGGCTCCAGCCAAGCTGCTAGAATTTCTTTGGTTAGTGTTGGAGACTAAGATCAAAATAACCGCGGTGACTATGCAAAGTGTCCACAGGCCAGTTGCTAAGAAGCCAAATAGACTGTCATAAAGTTCAACTGGTGGAGGCTGAAGGGAACGTGTATCACCCTGTCCCCATAACACGGGGAGAAAAATCTTCTGTTAAGGCAATGCACTTAAAGTCATTTTTCCCCACTTGCTTTACGCTCTATTGCTCATATTAAGACCTTTACATGCTCAAGATATATTTTTGGTGCCCGCAAGTTAAGCTTGAAGAATTCATGAGGTACCACAGTCCTTGGCTGTCTGAGGGTGTGGAGATCATACTATTCTGCAGGAAATAGAGACACAAACCCCTGGACAAACGGACTGAGCTCAGATGCTCCAGATGAAGCTAGCTCTTATTGATGTAAATAGAAGCTTTATGCTTCATCATTAAAATAATCTGCCCCTCACACATGAAAACTTGTTTAATTCAAGATGTATGAATGTATTCAATGTGAATTGAATACATACACATACAGGCTGGGCGGAGAATGGCTTGAGAGTAGCCCTGAGGAGAGGGACTTGGGGGTGTGTGTTGACGAGAAACTCAACATGAGCCGGCAGTGTGCGCTTGCAGCCCAGAAGGCCAACCGCATCCTGGGCTGCATCAAGAGAAGCGTGGCCAGCAGGTCGAGGGAGGTGATTCTGCCCCTCTACTCTGCTCTCGTGAGACCTCACCTGGAGTATTGTGTCCAGTTCTGGGGCCCCCAACACAAGAAGGATGTGGAGCTGTTGGAGCGGGTCCAGAGGAGGGCCACGAGGATGATCAGAGGGCTGGAGCACCTCCCCTACGAGGACAGGCTGAGAGAGTTAGGACTCTTCAGCCTGGAGAAGAGAAGGCTGCGGGGGGACCTGATAGCAGCCTTCCAGTACCTGAAGGGGGCCTACAGGAAAGCTGGGGAGGGGCTTTTTACAAGGATAGATAATGACAGAACAAGGGGTAATGGTTATAAACTGGAAGAGGGTAGATTTAGGCTGGATATAAGGAAGAAATTCTTCACTGTGAGGGTGGTGAGACACTGGAACAGGTTGCCCAGGGAAGTCATTGATGCTCCCTCCCTGGAAGTATTCAAAGCCAGGCTGGATGGGGCTTTGGGCAACCTGGTCTAGTGGGAGGTGTCCTTGCCCATGGCAGGGGGGTTGGAACAAGATGATCTCTGAGGTCCCTTCCAACCTGAACCATTCTATGATTCTATGATTCTATGAATTGATTCCCCTGCCGCTGATCTGTTGGTGTAGAAGACTTGCCTATAGATCACCAGGGGAAACCTGCACAGGCACAGGATGGAGAGACTCCAGGTTTCTCCAGTTACACCTGCTTCTTCCCACTGGGAAGCAGATTTTCTACTATGGCATATCATAGTCTTTTAATGGCCATCTGCCCAGGTACCTGTTAGAACGTGGCGGGATTTCACACCATGCTCCTGTGTAAAACAGCACATGCATGGGTCAGGGTGCAGACATAGGCAAAAAGAAAAACAAAACGTGCCCAAGTAAGTTTCTGTGTAACATGCAACTGGGATGCACACTCAGACTCACAAGCTCAAAAGAACCCTGGGTCCTGTGGTCAAGAGGAAAGCAAGTGGAGTGCATATGGCAAAGTTCCCAGCAAGTTCAATGCGGCCACAGTTTCATCCAGGACTTCCTGATATTTCTGTTTTGCTTCTTCTAGGCGACCTCACCATGAGGTACTTTTGCAGGCATGGTGATGTCATTCAGCCTCCTGTGGCCAATGAATACGTACCTCTCGTACATACCAGAAATTCAGCTTTCAGCTTTATCCAGATTTGTATTCAACACTGTACTAGTTACATGACAAATAGCTCCATTTAAACATTTTCTCACTCTGCCTTCACACACTGATATCTCACTGTTGACACTGACACACCGCATATTTTGCTGTTCTGCTCAACCGTGGGTTATCCATTTGCTGGGGATAACTGCTGTAGCCAGTACATATTCTGACACTGAAGGATTATGCAGGGCAGAAGGTTGTAAAAATAAGGTGTTATTAACTATTTCTGTGACATCCAGATCATAGCTAGACAAATCTTTGTCTGAAGCATCAAGTGAAAAAGCTTCTATGCAGTGATAGAGAAATATTTTTTGAATTTAGGTCAATTTTACCAAAGTGTCTGTTCTTAGAAATAGCTGTGGTGGAGGTACACAACAAACAAACCTGAAAAAGTCAAAACATTGTACACTGACATTTTTGATAGTGATGTATTTTGCTTTTCAAGCACAAAACAACTTTTCCATTTGAAGTTACTTTCAAAATGTATTTAAAAATTATTCAGAAAACTCAAATTGAAAACAACACTCTATTTCAGACCAATCAAGACACTTCTTCACCAGAAGAGATTCTTTTTAGCTCTTAATTCTGTGATTTTTTTTGTTTAAATATTCATCATCTGAAATCAAAATTACTTCTTAATTTTTCTATGGCTGTCAGCAAATCAAGAAACCCTTCTTCAAATTCAGATGTAATCCGAGACCCAATTTTTAAAAAATATTTTAACATGCCCTCAACTCTTAGGCTAAGATAAGTACCTATTCAGGTTTTGCACTGAATAACCATGAATTCCAGGTACATCAAACTGCCAAGCTTAGCAAGGCCTCCCCAGCTCTCCTTTCTCTTCTTCAGATTTTATATAAATAATGTTTTTCTTCACTGCTTAGTGGAAAGAAGAAGACAGTGTTTTAGAAATTGTGAGAAGATGACACATATTTCAAAGATGCTGTTCCTGACTTTTTTGGTCATCAAAGAGACAAAGCAAGATCTACAATTCTGTATTTTGGAATTATGCACATTTTCTTGGGCATCTGAAGGGCTCTTCCCCTCCAATAAATAATATCTATGTGGGAGGATGGATCTAAAGACACAGAAACCAGGACTAAGTGAAAAACAACAGAAAGAAAATTAAGAGAAGAGACATCATTTTTACAGAAAGCACCTGCCCAATGAAGCTACCATTATCTGTCAACCAACCTCACCAACCAACCTCTATTCTATGAATAGACTGAGCAATCAAATTCAAACAAGTCCAGTTCTTCATTTTTCTGTAGTTCAAATATGTTTTGAAACAGACTAGGCTCCATTTGTAAATACATATATTAAAGAAAATAACACATTTCAATATAATATGCATTTCAAGCTGCTTATATTTTATACATACACAGGCTTTTCACACATCAGGAGAAGAAGCACACAGAACCAACCACAAGCAGTTCAGTTAAGCTCCTAGCACCCTTCCTTTGTTCAGCTCCCACAAATTTCTGCTGCAGGTGGGTGTAAGTCTTTTGAACTTCTTGAAAGCAACGAGGGAAACTGTAGATCAGTGCATTTAACCACATACTTTCCTGGGTTGCAAGTAGAACAGCTCTTCAAGAGGAGCATGCATTCAGGGACATGCTGGTTAGCAGCTCACATCATTCCCATGGGCTTCTCTGTTTATTCTGTATTTGTTTATAGATTTCAATAACATACTTCTATCCAGAGTATCTGAATTCCTCAAACTCAGTGTACTTTCCTTACTAGCAGGAGGAAGGGAAGCACTGTGAGCTTTGCTCTCTGGGTGAAAATATGAAATGAGTTTGGGTGACCAGGACACTAGACTGTTTACCCCCAGGGAGCTGGCCCTCTGTAGGAGGTGCCTGTTGTATTCTACTTCCACATCTTCTCATCCTAGCTGATGACCACCACTGAATTCAACTCTCTTGTTACTTGTTCTGGGGCCATATTTTCTATAGATAGTGAAAAACTGGTCTAATGCCTTGTAATGTTTTTGAGAGACACAGTCATTATGAAATATTTCCAAGCTCTTGGATAGGCAGAAAAAGAAAACTACTGTTGCTAGGACTGCAGTATAGAAGGTTTCCAATATTTTAGATAAATAAGAGGAAAAAACAAGATAATTCGGAAAAGGAAGGAAGGGGTAGGAATCTAATAAAGTCAGAGCCAAGAATCTGGAAATAAGAAAGACTTTTTAGAGAAGAAGACAATACAGAAATAGACTGCTACCCAGGAAGGCAGAAGAAAGCTTTAAGTTATATTTGCTGCTATTTGTAGACTTAGTCAAACATATAGCAGCAGAATAAACACTTACCCACACCATTAAATCAGCTTAATGGTGCACCCAAGAGATTCTGTTCCTGCCTGACCAGAGAAAGATGTATAAAACCTTTATCACACACTGGCCTAATCCAAATGCAGCTGCTAAATTCTTTAATAAATGCTAACAGAACAAGTAAAATCCTCAGAAGTGCTACCTGCCCTGCTCCTGTACCAGACTAAGAGTAATCAACTCTGGCCAGGTGGAGACCATTTCCCCTTCCTGTGGGGAATCAGTGAGGCTCTGAGTACACTTGCGTGGCCCCATTTAGGCTGAGCGCACCATGCTTTTGGGCAGGTGAGAGCCTTTGAAAGGTCAGGGATTGCCTAGGGATCAGCTTAGCAGGAACAGAAAACCCAAAAGTATATGCTGCGCCCACAGTGAGCATTGTCCCACTAAATCACGTGGTTGCACGCGTTATTTCCTTAATTGAGGAGCGGAACGGAGGCTTGGCCCTCCACCGCTCCCAGAGGAAATGCTGTTCTTCCAACCTGGCTCTGACTCACTGTTGTGACACTCACCATTAAAGCTTGTGTAGTTTGACAACCAGCAGAATGCAGGCATTTAAAAACCCTGTTATTTCACCTGTATGTTCAATTTTTAAATAACTATGTTAATTCAAAAAAGGCTCATCATTATTTACTGCATCACCCCTCTGAATATACTGAGCGTTGTTCCAAGTTATTGTAACCCTCCTTTTTAAAGTGAATTTAAGCCATTATAGTCTATAACATAAATCCTTCTTAGTTTGTGGATTATTGACCTGATAGGCCCAAACAACTCCATCTGTCCACTTAAACGGACATGAACACTGTGAGCGTTTATTGCTTTCAATCCTATTATGTGTAAAGTGCTTTCTTTCCCTGCTTCTGTGTGTGTACTTTCAGTATTCAGGGACAATTTACTGCTGAGGTCGTGTCTCAACTCTTAATTACAGGCCTTTCCAGGGCAAACTGCCCACGTACTGTAGAGCAAGCAAGCATACAGCTACTTGACTTGGGAAATTAAGCTATTGACTTAGAGCCAGCCCTAAGTAGCAATATAAAAGTTGATAGACTGGTGGAACATTTGGAAGTGAAAAGAGAACTCCCTGTTGAAATGTTGATTAGAATCCAGTCTTAGGTAATAAACCATTTATAGCCACAGAGAAAGTTACTTTCAGATATCTGCTCCAACTTGTTCTAATGAATTAGCATAAGCGATGCTCTAAGGGACATTTGTTGAAGTGAATACAGAAATGGTTTATTACCTCTTGATATGTGTCAAGGGTCAGGGTGAGAGCACGCAAGTAAAAAGGCATTTTTCATTAGTCAGTAATTATTGGTAAAATCATTTACAAAGACTGAGTTAATCATGTTGTTGAGTCAAATAATTTCTGATGGAAGTACTAAAGTGCCATAAAAAGTTTGCTGTGTGTATAAGCCTTTTTCTCCTGTGCCACTGCCATTCTACACACAGAACCATTACTGTGGGGTAAGGCACTGAAAAGACAGGAGAACAAGCACAAAGAAAGAAGTCTGCAAATTTTGGTTATCACCTCAGCCTGGTGGATTTCATTGCTGTGCTGTTGTCCTCTTCCTGTGGGTGAGCCATTCAGTTGGTGGGTAGGACACGTAGAACAGGTGAATTTAACTTCCCAGTGTGCCCAAAGCTTGCCCCTGACATGAGTGGGTTCTGGTTTCAACACCTATTAGAGGAAAAGAAAACTTTTAGCAACTCAGTCCTGAATACTATTAAGAAATTTTTGAGAATAAAAGCACACATTGCAGATGGCCTGTAATAGCTTTTGTATACGTAAGCAGAAATGTCTTAGCTCTGACCCTTAGGAGAGAGGGATTTGTATCCTGCTTATACTCTTTGCAAGGAGCTTCATATTTTTGATGCAGAGCTAGATATGACCTGTGTATGCACTGGACAGTTATTTTTTCATGGATGGGGAATCTTGGGGAAAGGTTCTTGCCATCAGCCAGAACACCCAGAACAGCAGGACTGCTCTCCAGCCTCTCATTCCCCAGTCTGTACACGTAGCCAGGGCTGCCCCGTCCCAGGTGCAGGATATTCAGCCTAGTGGAAAGAGAGAGTGATCCAGATGTTCAGGTACACACTGGGCAACTCTTCTAGCAACACTTTTGTAGTGCTGATACATTTCAATATACAGAAGATAATGATGAAAAGCACCTATGCAACATTAAAAATTAAAGCTTTGCTCCCTGAGATGTAAGCAGAGTATTCCTTGTGTATGTGTTCTTTCCATATGCCATATCCATCATCTTTGAGATTACATATCCAGAATTTCCAGTGAATATTGGTTTGCATGCTATACAGTGTTAACTAGCATTTTTATCCTTACAGAAGTAGCAGCTGAACATCTGAAAGAGGAGCATCTAGGAAATAAATGCACACATATATACTGTATTCATATATACAGCATGTACATAAAGACACATGTTATGTGTGTCTGTGTTTGTGTATACACAAGAAAATGGCACCTTCTTGCCAAAGTCACCCCAGGAACCAACAGAATCTGTTTAAACCTGAGATATTTCTATGGAAATTAATAACTGTGTCACAGCTGTATTTGTCCCCATCTTGTCTCATTGAGCCGCTAAGTTGAAATTACCCAAATCTCTTTTGTAAGTGAAGGACAGTGGGCTCTCCGCAGATGAGCACAACCTCTCCATCAGTGAATGGAAACTGAACTCACTCGAGAAAGCTCAGCTCTATCACCCTGAATGAGCATGGAGTCAGCAGGGAACCTCTGAAATGCTTGCAGTTGTTACTCTTACATTTCATCCAGGAGGAGGAAGGAGGGTTCAGCTTATCACTGGAAGCTATTCATTTCGTGAACTGTACAGATAACGTGACTTGTATTCTACTTGGCAACTGAATTAGTTTCTGAGTTCATATTCACAGTAATGAGGTTTATCTAGTTAGGACAGAAAATTGAACTTATTAATTGTGCACTACCAGAGATGGATTTTGAACAAGTTTTTAGCTGCTTTTATAGCTAGGATTCTGTTTTAGCGATGACTTTGGTATATTCTTAAAATCTAATTTGATGAATTATGGAGGCTGAGGGAACATAATCACTGTTGTAATATTTTAATAAAGCAGTCCACATTATACTGAAGGCATGCAAACTGGCCATGTTTTCTGCCAGTTGTTTTGACAGGTTAATAAAAAGGCGGGACATATTTTACTTGATTATAAGCTTTTAGACCTTGTATTTTGAAAAACTAAACAGAAGGGGTAAGGTACTACACATTTCTTCATAGGAAATTTTGGTCCTTACACATTCGTGTTTTCTTCATATGATAGAGGGTATGATAAAAAAATAAATTGCTCTACAGGTCTTTCATCATGAAGCAGAGCAATAACACTTCAGAAAGTTATCAGGTTATGAATCTGATGTCTCAGTGCCACTAACTAGGAACATTATGGATGTAAGTCTCACTGCCACTGGGAGTTCTTTGAAGCTGTATATTAGTTGTCTCATTTAACAGGGAAAGAATGGTGCATATTCAGTTAATTGCAAAGTGAAAAACACAGAGATAAAACAGCTGACTATTTTAATATGCTTATAAAAATGAGCTTCATGACTGCATAATTACTTTTAATATGAAATAGCCCACTGAGCAATAAGCCAGTTCTCAAGGATGGGCCAGTGATATTAAAAATTTGTTAAAAATATTTTCCTAAGCCAGCTAGGAAGATCAAGGACTGTCAAGTCCATGGAAATCAATGAGATGCAGTTTTAGTGTGCGAACCTTACTGTGATTCAAAGTGAAACTGAAGAAGTACAGGGATGTCTGCAGAACTCTGCAGATCACATATTTTCATACACTGAGTTGGACTGTGCAGTGCCTAATTCCAGCAAACTTGATCCTGAATGGTCCCAAAGGAGGAACGTGTCCTAGCTTACAAGAACTTTATTGTGCTTCCCTCTTCTCCCTCAAGAGAGGTTGCTGCCTGTGAGTTAGTTCTGTGCAAATAAGGAACAGCTTACAGAAAGGATCTTCTTTAGCTCTGCAGCAGCTGTAAATGCTCAGAGTATTCAAGTTCTTTTTCGCCTCTTAGGCACCAGAAAACCTTTGTGGCAGAACTGTCATTAGGCTTTTATATTGCACCTATTGGACTGCTTGTCAGAAGAGGCCTCTGTGTGGTTCCCTAATAAAAATAATGACTGAATAATCATCAGCAATATACATGCAAATTGGCCTTCCAATTGCATGGAGCCACAAGACAGCGTTTATCTATCACAGGCACCAAAGCAATTGTGAGCAGTCCCCAGAGGCTGTCCCCTCCAAGGCTGCATGAAATCAGTCTGGCAGCCAGTGAAACGCACAGTCCAGCTCCCTGCATCTGCACAAACACTCATCCTCTTGCCGTGGAGGCACTAAGGAAGGCAGAATATACAGGCTGTTTTCAGGACTGAAATACTTGCTCCTCAGTGAGAGGCTGATCATTATTTTATCTGTGCTGAACAGTGTCTGTAAGCAAATTGCACATAATTGTGACAAAATAGTATCAACAACATGACAGTCTCCTGTTGTGTGCTGGGACATTTGGCACACAATGCTACCAAGTCAGATGTTTGTTCCTTTTTTGATGCTTGGTGTTCGTGTTTAGACTGTTGCATTGACTCACGCTCTCGCTTCAGTAAAGCCTTGTTATACTGTTGTTGTGTATAGTGTTCACAGATTCATGCTGGAGGATTGAACTCCAGTGGCCAGAAAGTCTCAGCTTTGCTCCTTATGGCAGGGGGTGTTCCCTGCTAGAAGCTCTTTCTCTTTCCTGTGGAGAGAAATGAATCCAGCCAGCAGTATCCCAGACTTGCTGTGGAGTCTTGCACCACTGCTAAGTCATGTGTGCCTTCTGGGAGATATGATCTGCCTCCCTTCCAACCTTGCCAACAAAAGTCTTTCTATCGACTTCAGTGGGAGATGGCAAGAGCTGCAAAGAGTGGAGGATGAACTCTCCATGTACGGAGGAGCAGTACAGCAAGCAAGATGATCTCATCCTGACTAGTCTTAACGAAACCCAGATGAAATCCAGAGGTTTCCAAAGCTGATAAAATCAAGGGAGAATCACTAGTCAGGATTAATGGCTTCAGCTTTTATGTTGCTTTCTTTGCAAAGCAGTCCTGGCTGGTTGTTCTGCATTAGAGTAAAGCTAAATGAATGGGCAACACAATTGCAGATGAAATCTTAATATTGATGAATAATGGTACAGTTCACAGGGAATGTCACAAGAATGACTAAACAGTGCTAACCGTTCAACCTTTATATTCACAGCTTTTATTGTAATTACGGCCCAAGAAAAAGAAAAAAGAAAAAAAAAAGAAAGCTTTAAAAGTATACTTACATACCTAGCAACTGGCCTGGAGAAGAAAGTCAGTCTTGAACACCTTTGAAGGCTTGTCAAGTGTTTGGAGATACATGTTTATCTACCTGATTGAAGTATGGGATTAATAATAACACCTTTTGCCTAGCTTTCTCTTTGTTTTGTGTGCAGAAATTTTGTCCAGATGCAAAACCCAGCTGTAGCACTGGTCTTGAATTTCAATGCTTCTGGCAGCCCATTCTGGGCAGCAGGACAAATAACCACAGCATATCAGCCCTGTAGCAGAAGTGCTGGTATAAGCAGATGTGAGGCAGAGTTTAAGTGCAGAGGAGCACAGTTTTTAAGGCCACAAGCTCTGGGAGGGTTGCAAGATGCAAAGGGGATGCTCCCAGCATTGCCTCCCCGATGGGGTGTGCTGCACCCCAGTGAAACCAGGGTGAAGGCACACGGACCCCATGCACCCCACATCTTCAGTTTGGAGGTCGTGTCATGGGTGATTTTAGAGGGAACAGAAGGAAGATTAAAAGCAAACCAAAGCACGAAGCGTTTCTCAGGCGGCAGTGCTGCGTGAGGTGAGAACAAAGGCTGCTGACTCTCCAGCAACTCAAGGAGCCCTCTAGGGGCAGCTGCGACGAAAGCCATCCCTACCGTGATGGTGGGCCATGGAGAGCCCTGCCTCGTGCCCCAAGCCTTTGTGCCTTCGTCACTGTACACCTGTGCCCTCTTTAGCCCCTGCTCCCTGCATTCCTCCCCCCCTCCCAGCACCTCCTGTGTCTTCAGCAGGCTGCAGAGGTCCTGGGGGCCAGGGCGCAGCCAGGTGCACAGGCCGCAGCTCTTCATCAAGCCACTTGCAAAATGTTTGCAAACCACCCTCTGGTACATTATGTCCAGATCGCTGAGCAGTGCTCACCCTGCCTGGCATTTCCTTAAAGGTCATGATGTAGCAAGGACAGAGAAAAGGCTTCTCCCACATACCAGTGGCTGTCCGCTGCCCGTCACTCTGTGAGGGGCAGTGCACATCAGCGCTGCTCCCTGAATGTCTGACTGGGACATCTGGTGGTGTTTGCCAGACCCTTGAACTGGGTCTGCTGGAGCAGCAGGGATGACTTGCCTCTCATCTGCCTGAAACAAGAGGCAAAGCGGCCTTGAGCACAGCGCGGCTGTCAGAGGCGGGTGCCGTGACTGCCTGCTCTTTGTGTTTCACTGTTCGTGCTTCATTTTCAAGGACTTGGGAGTTATTAAAAGCAGCAGTTTGCTGTGTAAGAGAAGTTACTCAGGCTTTGAAAGAACCCTCCAGTCACTTCTGTGCACTCGTCTTAATAAGAGAGCACAAAACCTTTCTGAAGTACCCCCAGGGAATATGCTGTGTTCTGGTCAGATGGGTTCACAGATACAGAAAGGAGCCTTGCGTCTCCTTGCTTTCTACTCAAAACTCTGGATGACGGCTACCTATCTGCTACCAAATCACCATTTCTCCAAGAGGAGAAAATTTCCTTTTGCTCCGTTTCCTCAAAGAATCCATCCTGTGAGCTCAGTGTCAAGGGGCTTAACCCTAACCTTAAGCCCATTGTGACCGTGTTTGTGGTGTTAGCTGCTGAATGATCGTGCTCCAGCTGCCTGCAAGATACAACAGCCAAATGGTTCCAGCAACTTACCTTCTAAAACAGCTAAGTCTGGCATTTCCTATCTCTGTACCTTTCTTGACTAGATCTTAATTAACAACCTATTAACAATCCACATTTTGATTAAGAGATAGGGATAATTTGTAACACTGATAATTTCTCTGCACCAGCTATCTCAGACAAAGGCGAAAATGAAAAAGATAAAGCTACAACGAATTTAAAAAAGAAACACCTTATTTAAATCTCTCAGGATATTTATATTTATGGAGTGATATGGAAATAGCATGCATTAGTTTTTTCTTTAGACTTTATTGTGCACCTTGTTTTTAAAGGTAAGATGGTTGCTTTGATTCAGGTATGAACATGTTTGCTAATCCTCACGTGGCTGCTTTTGGAGAGTAATAAGGGGAGGTGGTTTTATTTTTCCTGTCCAAATGGAAGCAAGCATTAAGTGCATATGTTTTCTGAAAAGAATGCAAACATATCCTTTTATTTAATCTGCTTATAATATTTGTTTTGCTAAACTGATAAGACTTCTGGAGTCAGCATTTATAAGTGAGGTAAGGCTACGGCTTGATGCTTGGGCTGATATGTTAGCAAGGCAGAGGAGGGACTATTTATTTTTGCAAGTCTGTGTCAGAATTCATGTAAAGCCTAAAAAAGATGCATGTCTTTTATAAAGATGTTAGTGCTGTGTAAGCAACAGTCCACACATTTCATCTGCTTGTTACATTGTTGGTCTCCTATGATCTAAAAACCCCCACTGCTTTAAGTAGTAGTAACAGCAATTTCTAGCCCACTTGCATCAGATCTCTAAATACTTGTAATGCAGCATAATCCTAAACTGACAAACACTGAACTGTCTGATTTTTTTTCAGTTTGAGATTCTGTTGACTAAAAGTTTAAGATCAGTTTTCCGCATACTTTTTTAATTGTAAAAGGTTCGAGTCTACTTAATAGTGCCTTAAGAGAACCAAAAATCTGCTTTTTACTCCTGTCTTTGTCTTTCAGGCTACAGAATCCTGTTTGTTGCTGTTTATTGAGTAGAAAACAATATCTTGTTTCCACTAGGAAGTCTCCTTTGAGAACTCAGCCTAGGGCTGGGTACACAGCTGTATCACAAGCCTTTGGCATGCAGCCCATCAGCAGGAGAGGAACATGGTTTGGAAAGGGCCATCATCTTCCTCTGGAAGCACTCTGGCATTTTAACCTGTCTTTGGGTGCCATTTTACAATATGTTGGGTAGCTCTTGCCCTTCCTCTTTGGAATTAGAAAGAGGTTAAGGTTGGATGCCTTTCTTTTGGCCTATATATTGGAAACCCTATGGGGCTCAGGGGAGGAATTTTGCCTTTGCCATGACTGTCTAGTTAGTGCTGAGTTTTCACTGTCTTTTTCTGAATCTAGATATCAGTAAGTAAGCTGGGCTTTGAACGTTCCCCCTTTGGGAACCTCCCTCAGTGTGTGACCACCCACACAGTAAAATGTTTTTCTTACATTGAGACAAAATTTCCCATGTTTTGACACATATCTATTGTCTCTTGTCCTTTCAGTGTGCATTTCCACTTCTGGTTCAGTATCTGCACATAACAGGTGCAACTTCAACTTCTCTCCTCCTGGCTGAACTCCTCTCAGCTTCTCCTCCTATTTAATGTGTGCCAGTTTCCCCTTGCTGAACTTCACGAGGTTCATCTTGGTGCATTTTTCCAATCTCCTCTCCAGTATATTGACTGCTTTCTTGCTTTGACATAACCTGAGAACTTGTAGAGAGCACGCTCGTTCCTCTTGTCCACTCGCCTAGTAAAGACTCTAAACAGCATCATCCCCATTATGAATCTCTGAGGGACTTTGCAAGTACATGTCTCCCATTTGGACTTTGTACGCATGATCATCACCCTTGGAGTCTGACAGTTCAGATGTTTTTCCAACCAGCTTATTGTCCCCATCATTCAGTCCATCTCCCACCAAATTCACTATAAATTCAGTTTCTAGGGGAAGATATGAAATAAGCTGGGACTTAAAATAGCCATTTGAGTTCTGAACAAAACATTTTTATTAGTTTAAACATAAAGTAAACATGTAACTTGCTGTGTAATCTTATACCGAAGACTTGTTCTGTGCATTGTGAAATTGCTGGTGGTTTGCCCACAAGTCTGCCAAATAACTCATGCAAAAGTCAAGAATATTGTGAGATGGAGGGCACCTTGCGTAGAGCGGGTGCTGGAAGAAAACTTACATAATGCTATGTCAGACCGAAGTTTGATGTAGTAATTTTAAAAATGTTGAGCTCATTCAGCAGATAATGAGACTGTGAGCTAATCTCTGGATGTCAAGCTATCACTATTGCTTGAGATACAACTGCCAAATACGTATAAACAGTATTGTTATTGTCTTTAGTGGCTATTTATAGATAACACCGTGCAGCATTTATGCATTATTTCTTAGTACTTGGAGATGCAAGTTTTTTTCCACTGATTGGATTTGCAGCAATTAGTTTTATGTTTACAGTTGTAGACAAAGCTGTTGTAATTTTCTCACCTCAGTAAGCTGAGAGAAAGGATGACCAGAGAAATCAAGTGATGCTAAGAAAAGCTATATAAATTAAAAATTACAAAACCATCAATAAAAGTTCCTTATAACTAATTTCTTCCAGAATATTTCACAATTATTTTGAACTCTCTTGGTTGTTACTCTAGCTGATGTCTCTGTATTATATATAGAACTAACACTTTCAGGAAAAGGACTCGTGATTTTAGATGCCACTATTTTGGGAGCTAAAACAGAGGCATTTTGCTGGAGGCTGGTCATCAGAAAGTGATAACACTTTCTAACAACTCTTTGCACTCCGAAATTCCATGGACATTTTGAAAATGGGGGTTACATAACTCTTCTGGTTGATACAGTCCCATCTACTCAGATCATATTTCCATGCATTATGCATCTGTGGTGGTGCCGAGGATATTCAGTAAACAAATGTCTAAATTTTTGGCTGAAGAAGGCACTGAAGAAGCCAGGCTCTGAAATTTGAAGACATTTAGAATGATTTGAATGGGAATTAGGAGCTTGCCTTTGGATGCTCTCTGCTCTTTGAGTAGGATGAACAGTTCCAGGTCCTTTAAGGCTTAGTATGCCCTGCAAGGGTCCGTGTGGCACAGGTTCCCAGGTTGCCCAGCTTGGAAAGACCAATTCAGTGCACTGCAGCCTCGCTTGCCCACCCACATCCTCCCTGAAGTCAGTGCAGGGTGCAAGGGGACTGTTGTTTACCCACGTTTTGTCTCAGCATGCTGTTGGGACTCAGCTGGGATTTAAGGATCATGAGAGCACCACGGACAACATCTGTTCCCCAGTACAAAAACAGACAAACAAAACTAATTGGAAAGTCCGGAGAAGGCTGAGAAACTTCTGAAGAATTGGAAAGACACTTAAAAAAAGGAGAAACATAAAGAAGGAGCATGAAGATGGTCAGGCAGACCTTTTCAAATTTCAAAGACACATCCCTATCTTACTGGTAGCAGATGAGTGTGTTGATACATGATAATTTTCTGCAGTGGAAAAGTTAGGGCAATAGCAGACCCAAAATCTAAAAATAGCTGCTTCTACACTTAGCTACTATGTAATGCAGTTTGATGATGGTTGCCAGAGAAACCCATTTAGGCTGTTGAAAAAAGTTGTGCTGTCCCTGCTTTATCCTCTCCCACATAATGAACTTTTTAAAAAGTGAAGGTTTAGTACAGAATTGAACTATTGGGAATGCGCTGCATACGGAGGCAGTAAGTGTTTGGATGTCGACTGTGTACGTGTACTTTTCCATTGTAGAGCATTGTGAAATAGCTCAAGGTGTCTTTCTGTAGTGCTAGAGAAAGGCAGCGTTGTTAGCTCCGTCTGAGCTCTTCCATTAAGACACGTGCTCAGGTGTGGAGGTGGATGAGGAAAGGCACTTTTGCAATACTCCTGGCAAAACTTTCAGCCGTCTCTTGAATTCAGCAAGGGCTGAACTTTTCAACAGCTATAAGATGTTTGATAACTTCATGACTGCACAGTTTTTCATAGTTGTGAGCTCTCTGCCAAGGACTAGAAGCAGACGGGCCAATGAACCTGAACTGAGAGCACCACCCAGGGCCTTGGGCAGACCCTCCTAAGAGTTGCAGCCTAGACCAGGCTGACAATAGATCAAGACTGCAATATCCATATTAAACTGTGGAACTTGTGCGTTAAGATTCAATGAGATCGTCAGGGGAAAAAGGGAAATGGGCAGGAGTTCTGTAGCCTGGGAGGCAGATGACTTTGGTAGGATAAAATATAGAGCTACAAAATCATGAGTCTCACACATAGGTGCTGAATAACTGTTCAGTCTCCTCTGGTAGAAGGAGTAGAGTCCATACATAATTTTGGTCTCCAGGCCTTATCCATGTCTCCTCCCCTACTACCACTTCTTGTCTGAAGGAACCATTCAAGTGAATCTTCACCTTCTCATGTGCTTAATATCTACCAAACTTGCACTTACTTGTGCAGTTATTTGGTCACTGGAACTGACCTCCTCTGTCTCATGGTGCTGCCTTCATGGAATGGATTTTCATGTTGGGCTGTGGACTGACATCTGTTACTCTTGGTCATGACAAAAAGCAAAAATTCAGTCCTCTGGCACTTGGTCTCTGTAAAGCCCTTTAATTAGCCCTGTGAATTTCATGAAGGTCTTACAGAGTTTTAAAAAGAAGCACACAGAATATTTCCTTTGGGATTTTCCCTTTTGGTTCTGGAATTACCTCAGTCTTATTACTTATTGATTAATCAGGGCTTCAGTCTTATGAAAAAGGTTTCAGCAGAACACTGAACAGGGAAGGAATTACACTGAATAGCAACAAGGCTTAAAACATGGCCACTGAAAATAAAAAGTATTGATCTTGAGAAATATTTTGCCTTGTCTGGGGAACAGCAGATCCACAGGGAAAGAAAAGGCATGGCATCAGCTCAGAGCAGAAGTTTCTTTTTGATGAGATGGGAAAAATCAAGTCAGAGAGAGGAGTGATGGTGAACCAATGACAGCACTCATCTAGGGAAAACACAAAAACAAAACCAAACAAAATGAGGAAACACCATGCATGCCTGAAGCCAAGCTGCTAAGCAGAGAGGGCAAGGTCCCCTAAATGATTTGTATGCTGCAGTTAAAAAACATTCGCAGCTGGGCAGGAGATCAATAGCAGTGACAATGAGATATTGAGTAGAAGGAGGATGGTATGGAAACACAATGACCAGACTCCTAGGAACATGTGAACTTGAGGAAAGGAGGTGGAAATAATATTTAGAGACCTTGATACTGCAATTTTCTCTCCCCAGTAAATGGCCTTATTTCTTCTAAAAGGTATCTTTAAGCCTTTTTAAAATAGTCTCAGACATTTTCCTTGCTACTGGTCTGTTTCCTCTCACTTCTTCCTTTCTTTGCTTGGGATCTCCCCAGGACTCCCTTTATTAGTCAAAAATATAAAAGATTATCTTTGTTTTTCGCACATTTTCTTTCTCACAGGACCAATATTTTAAAACCAATATTTTGAAGCTGACACAGACCAATTCTGAGTGCTTGTTTCATACTTTTTTTCTGCCTACAATGCCAAAACACCTTTTTTTTTTTTTCCCTCCACGTCTCCCTTACACTGTGATTTCTGCATTGAGGCCCTGGTACTTCATTAGAGTTGCCAGGCACTGCTATATCACTGATAATTATAATAAAGAGCAATGCAGAATCCCAGGACACGTTTCAAAGTCCTTTTCACCTCAGCAAATACACGTAGACAGGCAGAGATACATTGAGAGGTCTACCTGTAACCAGTGTAGTCGCCTAGCTTAGAAAAATCCTGCCTTCAGCCTCTCTGTATTATTGTCTCTTTGATTACTGTGGCTTTCATTATCAAATTTCTTTCATCCAGGTTTCCAAAGTCAGTTGTTAATAGTACTTCCCTCATAACTTTCTGGCTCTCATCTTTGTGAACAGACAGTAGCTGTTCCCTTTCAATTTACAAAAGTACAAAAGGTTTCCATAGGCTTGCTGTGCTACCTACACACTTAGAAAACAGAGAACGGAGAGATGCTGTTCAAGCACGAGATCCATTAGCAATCATTTCTCTTGCAAGGGCATTAAAAAAAAAAAGAAAAGAAAGAGAGAAAAATTATTCTTGTATGATGTTGACCACAACAAAATTCTTACTTCACAGCATCTCCAAATTTTGATAGAAGGAAGAGACCTGGTCTCTCTTTGCAGCTATACTTTCTTTTGCTATCACTGTAACTAGATTTAACCACTGCCCGGTTTCAGATCAGTTTCAGAAAGTACCAGCCTGAAGGACTGGTTGTAACAAGGACTCTAATTCTGTTTTCTCAATGGTGAGATAAAACAGGAGCACATCTCAGGCTGGGAAGCCAGCAAGAAGCTCTAACATAGATATATATGTGACCCAGCACAGGCAGAGCTCACCTTGCTGCCTCAGCCCTGGGATGGAGCAGGTGCATGGCCCTCAGCCCTGGGTGCTGTCAATGCAGCTGGAAGTTTGATACCCACAAAGTATGGGTGTACACTAGTGGTAGGGTGAAGGGACATGCAAGCCTTCTGCCACAGACGTGCTTACTTCAAGTTATTCCTAAAAAAAATAATGACTGGGGCAGGGAAATAAGGGACAGAGAAGAGGGTAATGGACTTAGCCACAAGTACACCAGGTTCCTGCCATGCTTGGAGTTCAAGCACTAGAGAAGACATAAGAAAGAAAGTGTGATGCCAATCCATGTTTTCAATATCCTCCCACATAGCAACTGCTTCTATTGAGGCTTTCTATTGTGAAAGCCCTTTTTTCACTGCAAACAGTAATGTAGCTCCTGGTGAGCCTCAGCTCCCAGCAGAGGAAAATGCTGTGCTTTGGTCAATAGCAGGGAAAACTTCTTTATACTTTGCTTTGCTTGAGCTGCTCTTCCCCATCACCTCAGCGCAGGAGAAGTCCATGCATGCCATCAAGGCTGGGGGAATGAGCCTTCACACCTCTGGTGGACTGCACCCAAACTTCAACAGAGCTTGTGCCCAAATCTGAATTTTTCTGCTAGAATTGGCTTCTAGCTTTTAATTTTTATTATTATTATTATTGGCTTCCAAGTGGTGCAGAATGGAATTTACATTCTCTAGGAAATGTTACCAGAACGATGGTAGATAAACCTGAATTTAACTAGAAAAATATGACAGAGTTTGAGTATTTAGCAAGGGAATCTCTAAAAAAAACAAGTAAATTCAGATTAATATATATACCCCTTAAAAAGCAGACCTAAGCAGACCCAAATAATAGTATTGTAAAGCATTCTGGGAATTTGCCAGTTTTCCTTAAGACTTCTGAAAGATCTTCACTGCAGGAGGAAAAAGAGAAATAAAAAATGTGCTAATGTTCGAGGAAAAAGAGTTTTCTGGCCCATTGCCACATATATTTTTCTTTCAGGATAAAATACTGGAACAAATATTAGTAGTAGTAAAGCCATTGGAGTACCAGTGGCTAAAATATTCGAAGGTACCATTACTCCACCACAGTGCTTTGACAAGTTATTTTGAAAGAATTATCTACATGTACAGATGAACAGTGAGATCAATGGTGCTGTAGCACCTATGTGAGAAAATTGGTTGTAAAGCAGAATTACAAAAATGCCAAGTGTGGTCTGCAAATCAGTTTGCACTGGCTGTTCTCGTTATTGGTCAGGAAGTCGGTAATTGAAGGATCATAAAGAAGTGAAAATGTATCTTAAAATAACTTGTTCAGCAAAGAGTGCCTTTTATTGAATTTCTTTATCTGAACACCAGCTCCAATATTTATCAAGGCTGTAATATGCTGTGGATGCACAAGTCCCTCCTGCTTTCCATTACAATTTACTGAGCGAGCAAAACAGCTTCTTGACAGACTGAATTTAATGAACTTACATGGTAAGACCTCATCATAGGACTAGAACAGAGCCTTCTGTGGTCAAAAAAAGCCTTCAGAAAACCTCTGCGCTTCTGAGGAAGGGATGACAGCTTGGCAGAGGCACCGCAGAAAATAGGTTTCCCTGGATCTCAGAGGAATGAAATGCTGCAAATAGCTGGCTTAGGGGTTTAAAGGGAGAACTTTGAGAGCTACCTTTCAAACACAGCTGTAGATCCAAAGCAAATCCCCTACAAGAGGGAAGCTGGACGTTTGCATGGATCTTTATTTAAAGCATCGTTTTCCAGCTTCTCTCTCATAGCTTAACAAGCAGCATGCCTTGAAGATGAAATAAGTTCTGGGTGCTGAGGCTTTTTCACTTTTTGGTTTTCACCCTATCTTCCATCAGCTTCAGAGCCAGGGGACATGCAGGACCTCCTCAGCCTGTTTGCCTATCCGTGTCAGGGCAAGGTGCCCCAGCCAGCTTCTCACTGTGGATCCTTCAGCAGTCAAAGACGCCTACACGCGAGGTGTAAACACCCTGACTGCTAGTGCTCTTTGGATAAGCAGCATGGCACTCTTTAGCTGTTATGTTATGGCTGCAATGGATTTTGGATACCTCTGTTGGATATTCCAGGGCAGTGTGGCACAGGAAAGCACACAAAGAGGGAGGTCTGCTCTCTGCAGACCTTCACGTCGGCAACGTGAGCTCAGATCTTTCCTATCCTCAGCACAGGTAATTATGCCCTCCCACTGCTTCAAACAAAAATACATTCTTCTCTTTCAAACAGTCAGATTTTGATAACTTTTTTCTGCCCACCTTAGCTCATATCAATCAGGCTTTACGTAACAGTGGTATTTTGAGAAGTGACACCTACTCTGCAGAACAGCTATTAGCAAAGGCCAACTTACAATGAAAGAGTGAACACGAAATGCCATATTCTGGCTACAGACAACATTTTCACAAATAATAACCAGAACGAAAAGCTGGCCTGGAAGGAGAATTCAACACAGAGGGATCCTTAATAGTAAATAGGATTTCTTTTCTTAGGGCAATTCCTGCCCTTAATTTTGTTTTCACTTTCAGCGTACTACAGAAGAGGGCAGTATAAACTAAGTGTTTTGCATATCATAATAAGAATGCTTCCGTGGTCACATTAACAGCATTGAAACTTAAATTGATGTTCCTGTTAACAAACTAAGGAATGAGCTGTTCAAGAGCAGAGCCAGTGTATTAAATCTCCTGTTCATTTTCTGGAGGATTTTCTAACCAAACTCTTTCAGAAACAGAGCCAGGAGCCTCCTTTCAGTTTGCCTGTTCTGTACATCCAGCGTATAAACTGCATGCAAAGTGTAGACATGATAAATGCCAAACAAGAAAAGCAGAGTCGGTAATGAATAAGGTAGGCAATTGCAGCACAGTGCTTTTACTGACTCCAGTGGAGCCGGGGAGCCGGTATCAGAGAAATAGCCCTTTTCTCCTGGTCCTGCTTCTGCTGATCTTCATTTTCATCTGTCTGCAGGGCTGCATGGAACAGCTGAAGGACTCCTGATGAAAGAGCCTTAGACTGCGCTTTCAGCTTTTGAAAGTGCCTCTGTAAGTCACTGTTCTAGCACACACTTGACAGGACAGTATGGACAGGGAGGAATAGAGGTAGGTGTCAGTCCAATTTTCTGTTTAAAAAAATATAGTTGTGTGTGATCTTGTCTGTTCAGGTTGACTTCATCTCCACACAGCCATAACACTGCCCAGCTTTAACGTGATTTTCCACTGCAGTGGCAGCATCACTGCATCTTGCCACGGGCTGGAGACAGCAAGTGAAGGAAAGGGACAATATTCTTAATCAACCTGACTGATACTATCAGGAAAATACACAAGCTGGCCAGGATGTAATCTTTTCCTCAGACCTTCAAGGAGTTAAGTTTGCAGATTTTGTGCTTCTTCCTCTCCATAGCACTCTTTCCCTTACATAATAGCTCTATCCCCCTTACATAATAGTAACTTTCTAAAATCTCCTTTTTATTGCTGATTTTTTTAAGCTGGTTTGCATCTCTCGAAAAAGAGATCTCTCTGTGAACTATGACAGGAAACATCAGACAGCTTGTGGAGGTTGCGTGTGCAAAAGGAAAGAAAAAGTTTCGTCCAAAAGCTGGAAGGAAAGGGATGAAATTACTATATATACACCATCACAGGCTTAAAGTTGTAATTTGACATTTAAAATGTACCCAGTGAGAAACTTGGATGAAAATCGAGTTTGAAAATCTAACAGGATATCACAGGGTCTGTAGGTGGGTACAATCTAATTGAGAATTTCATAGATGTGTTTAGCAGGGATAGCGCTTTAATAAAAAGCATCTATAAAAATAATTTTCTGCAAAAATCTTCAGGATTCAACAGCAGGAGAAGGGGAAATGAAGAAGGAGAGCTAGGGAAGCAGGGAGAGAATCTGACTTAAGTAACGTCTGCTGAAAATTGCATGTTTTACAATCTTGTGTAGGAGGACTCTAAACATTTAATGATGCAAACGTCAGACTCATATTTCAAGTGCCCCCAAGCATGAAATGTTCAGATTAAGAGCTGGAGTTTCTGCCCATCTGTAGCAGAATCACACTGCTATTTATAGACTTGCTTTTCTCAAGTAACTAAAATGGTTTCTTCTCACAAACAGGCATACCTATAACTGAATGTAACTGAGTCATCTGAATACACTGCAGCTTTCCTCAAACTAACTGGAAACCTAAACCCTACCTTTTTGCTATGAAAGCATCCAGGTAGGCAGATAGTGTCCGAGAGCTGCCCTTTGACAGACATTGCAACTCCGGTGAAAAAGGCAGTTTTGTAATTCTTAGAGATTTTGTGACGGTTTGCTTTGAAATTTTCAAAAGCTCTGCCAGGTTTCTCCCCCTCCACTTGCAGATTCTGCTTGCTTTCCCCTTTGCTTGACAGGGAGGATCATGACAAGATTTGCTGGGGAGAGCCATAGTCAGAGACGGCAGTTTTTAACCTACCCACGCAGTTAACCTGAACACGTCCTAGAAAACACGCTAGTTAAGTGCATTATGTACATTTACTTTGTCAGCTGCGTTTCATGGATGTCACTTGAGCAGTCATTGCATAAGCACTCTCCAGGTGATTTAGTTTGCTGTGTGTGAAATCCCTGTCAAACAGAAACAATGTCTGTGAGTAAGGAAATGTGTCCACCACCCAATTCAGCCTTGAATTCTATAGAAAAAGTATCCACCTGACATCGCAGTACAGAGAGACTGCAATTGTCTGGAATAGCTGGAATTGTGTATTAGTCCTGTTTTTTGACAGGTAAGTCATGCACTTTTTCAGAAGGAAAAGTTGCATTATGATTGTTAGCCTTGTCACTCCAGGAGCCTCTTCAGGGCACCAAGGAATGAATTGGACATAGGCTTTAAGCTGAAATTAAGATGACGAGGAGTTACGCAGTGCTGGATAAAAACGAACAAGGAACACAAAGGACAAATCTCTTCTCTGTTGCTTTGTTTTCTACAAATTCTACATGTTTTCTACATGCAACACAGACTGTCACTAGGAGGCTGTTGTGCCACAGGCAGCATGGCTCTTCTCATTTCCACATTGCTTAATCTCACAGCCCACATCTCCTCGAGCCTGGGAGCTGTGCCTCTGCCTTCACCAGTCCCAGTGAGACCTGGACACATGCCTTATCCAGACAACAGAGAAGATGCCTAACGCTAGCCTTATTTGGTAGCATTTCTGTTGAAGTTAGGCAGCTCCTGTCCCTTCTGCAGAGGGACTCAGGCCTTGCTGCCAGGGTATCCTATCCACACGGACCAGACGTTCTCCAGGGCAGCTCACTGTGCTGTTTATGGTCCTCACAACACAACTGGATAGCCATGACTGCAGCAAACTCCTTCTACATCTCAGTGTCATCACTTCTTCTCTGCTTGTACTGAGCAGAGCAGAAAAGCACTTGGGTATGTCTTGGGCTTCCCCTGCATGGTGCAGCATGAGGGATGGATTCCTCAAAGGATCCTGCCAGAGCCTGGCCTCAGTTACCTCAACTAGAGAAGTATCAGTCAATGTTTTCCCAAGTTAAATGTACACTGTGCAGGCATGATATTAATTTGAATGAGTGTAAACATAAGTGCCTTAATTTCTTCAGGAAGAACTTGCAGAAATTGGCATAGCCCTTCAGGAAAATGAAGCAGACATCTCATCACCTGGATTTCTCAGAGGCGCTTAAGATTGTGATGTACTGATCTTAAAGGGGACATCCTTCTAAGCAGTGAATCAAACAACATCACACCATGCCTTGTTCAACCATTTGCTGCTAACTAGCAGATCCAGTTGTGAACACTGAGTATCACAGTGGTCCTCTATGGTAGCTCAAAGAGGAAAGCCCCACTGTACAGGTGCATTTTAAACCATTTGTCCAGATCTTAACGTACTTAAATGTCTCAGCAGACAAAAAGAGGGAACTGGCTGCGACAATGCTGCTGGAAAAGGCAGCGTGGGCACCAAGTTCGCACACTGCGAGGTGAGGCAGAGAAAGAGCATCTGGGTAGCAACAGGTGGGTGTACAGCACATGTGTGTACACAGATACGTGTCGTGCAGGCTTGGGAAAAGAGCAATTTGCTCATAGGTAATGCAAGTGGAAGAAGTGCTCCTAAATATGTTTCCTAAATTATACACTGTGAGTGGTTAGTTCTGCTTCACTAACAGTGTCCCCTGGGGTTGCAGAGGTGTGAGCCTCTGCTTCTTGATATTTCAGACTTGATAATTATTTCCAACCAAAGCACAAGCTGCAGGGAGGGTGGGTTGCAGCAGCAATCGACTTCTGAAACGCACTCTCTCTTCCTGAAATTAGATGTTGCCCACTAGAGGGCACCAACACCTCAGCTTAGTGCCAAGACTGCTGTGACCACCCGAAGGAAGAGCTTGTGGAAGAAAAATTCCCCTGTTCACGGCAATTAGCATATAAGGAAATGAAAATGTTATTATATAACAGTAAGGAAAGTTGTTCTAGTGAAAAGAAAAAGATTCTAGGCTAACAAAGTATCAAACTTTATGCTCAACAAGAAAACTGGAAACTTTCCTAACTCCATCTGCAAACACTCTGACAAAATAACTTGAAGTGTGTAAAACAGTCACTCAAAAAAGGAACAAAAAACTAGAAAAAGGTTTTCTAACTATAGCTAAGTATAAACAGTACAATGCATCAGAAAAAGTGAGGCAAGTATTAAATAATTAGTTAAACTGCTGTTTTTCAAGACACTATGTGGAAGCAGCAGCCTGAACCTGGAATGATACTGCAGGTGACTGTATCTCGTACTGGTGAAATTTGCCTCCCTTACTATCTAGGAAAAAGACAAGTTTCACTCTTGCCATTAGTAGCAGGCAGGTCCATCCCACTCTCTCATGCCCACAAGCTCTGCTGTCTCCACGCCAGCCCGACCCAGTCAGCTTGGGACAGGCTGCTGGTCCAGCCTGCCAGCACACTTCTTCATGGCCCTAACGAGCCAGCTCTGACATAAAGCATTGTGGTGCTAAAACTGAATGCCTAGAAACAGGCTCTCCTGAAGCCAGCAAGATGGCAAGGCTGTTTAATCATCCCAAACTACACGGCCTCAGCTTTGCTCTCTCAAGGATGTAAGCATCTCTTTCTAACCAGGCATGGCAGCAACAGTCTTTCTCCTGGATTTCAGCTTTCTAAAGCATTTATGGAAAAACTGATCTTTGCATGATCTGACTGAAGGGGCTGGCAGCTGCAAGGGACCAAACAATGTGGTGCTTAAAGCACCGACTGGCATACAGGGAAAACAGCTTCATTTAGGGGCATAATCTGAATCTGGGTCTGGGGCAGCATATTTGAGTACCCTTTGCACTACTGTGTCCTCGTTTGGTTTAAAAGGTACCTTTGAGAGAGAGGAATTGGTCTATGCCTCATATCTTGACAATAAAAGTATTGGAAAGTATGAGGAGGAATATGAAAAGTGTAGAAAAAAAGGCCATTAAGGGGATGCATGGAAACATTCTTTCAACACACAGAATGAGACAGGGCAGTGCTTGTTCTGCAAGTCTTGGCAAGGCTGAGTGTGAGATCTGCTCAGTACAGACCTGTATCGTCAGAGCCAGGTGGATGTGAGTAAAACCCAACTTCCTCAACGGAAACACAATCATTAAAAAAAAGGAGATGCTTATAGGGTTATTTGGCATTTTATGAGTAGTAGGTGTTAGCCATATGTCTCTACAAGATCATCCTGGTGCCTAAGTCTCTGCATATTTAGTAAGACAGGAGGACTCATTTCCAAAGCAGGCATCAGTACTAGGGGGGAAAGCTCCCACGGGAGCCTCCAGTTTCTCATGACACCTGTGTTTGTCTCCTCAGAACTATTTCCCTGCCTAGAGTATTGTCTAGAAGGTAGATGTCCATCCCCTAAGTGCTGCTGAGGCCTCAGCTTGAACACTTTCTGGCACTGGGGGCTTCTCTTCAGGGAAGAGATGAGCAAGTTGGGCTGAGCCCAGAACTGAGCAAAAGGCAAAAGGCTGATCAATGCAACCTGTGAGGAGCAAACAAGGTGTGGTGTGTTTAACCTTGATTAACATACACCAAGAAGGATTGAAAGCACATCCAGAAGCTTGGTCTGTGATATATGTGGAGAAATACCTCATTTCAGAGAGATGTGGTAGATGATCTCCTGAAACCCTCTTACAGGGTGACTTTGTATAATTCTACGAAATCTCAAGCTTAGAAGTTGGTCTAGAATCACAGTGGGGAAAAAAAAGTCTAATAATTTGATCTGTCTTTTGCAGTGAAAGAAACCTGAAGCAAGGACTTCACCAGAAGGAAGCAATTACTTGATCTGAGGTACAGCAGCTTTTCCTTCAGGTGGAAAATTTCCCAAAAAACCCAACAACAAACAGACACAAACATACACACCATCAAAAAGCAGGAAATATGTTGCGTTTCAGTCTGAGTTCCAGTAAATACATTTGAGTTGCCACTCTCCTTTCAGGATTCTCAATGTAGAGGATGCCATTTCATTTTTCCTGCTCCAGGTCCTGATCCATTTCCATGACACAACCCTAGCTTTAATAGCAGGGTACTTCAGCATGGGACCTGAGCAAATATTCCAAGGCAAGACCAAAGGACAGGGTAGAAGAACTCATCAGCCTGATCTTTAGCTTGCCTTTTTGCTTTTAAAACGCGTTAGCAAAGCCAGTCCTGAGCATCAACATACATGCAGGCTGACCCATAGGTTGGTTGTCAATTTCAATGACTGTAACTGTCCTATCACAGTGACAACTGCATTGTGCTCAGATGTCAAAAAGAAAGTTTTGCCAGTAAACGTTGGGAAGAGGGTAAGACATCTCAGTACAAGTGAAAAAGGGAAGACCAGCTAACAGAATTATACTGCAATGAGAGAAGAAAGCCCAGACCATGAAGAGGGCAACTGTTCACTTCTGCCACAGTGGTGACGAGAAAACTTGAGTAGCAATGCCTAGAAGGAAGGAAAACAGTAGCAAAGCCAAGGAAAATGGGCACACCATGGGTACACAATGCACAAGAACCAAGTTGCTCCCTTTCTCTGTACGCTTGTTTGTTTCGATTGTGCAGACCTGTTTTTGCTTTGCTCAATAATACCCCATGCTGACCTTCTAAGGACAGACACGCTAGGGAATTTCAGATGGTGCTGTAATGTCTTGGCCATTGAAAACTCTTCCTTATTATGTCTGAAGTGTTCTGTGGGTGCTTTCTTTAGCAACTTTACTGGCTCTGTTACAGATTGTTATTTAATTTATATTCGGTTTATGAGCTGGCTGGCAGGAACATCAAGTAATTTTGGGGGGAGAAAGATTTTTTTTCGTATAGTTACTAATTTGTCAACAGTTACTAATTTGTCATTGAGTTGTTATATTCCTAATGATCCCCATTCTCTTCTTTTCTTATTCTGAGTGTGCATACTGTCATGGTGAACAAAAAGCAAAACAAAAAACAAAAGGTGAGACAAGGTGCCTAAACCCAAGGTCGGTTACTGAAAAAGGGAAATTCAAAGTCCCATAACCTTTCAAGGATGTTGCTGTGTCCTTCAAAGGCTCCCTACAGTGCTGGCAAGGAACTGCATGTGACCCCATCTCCAAGGTCAAATGCACTGGAGCTGTGGACGAGAGGCCACGAAGCCAGACATCTTCTGAGCATCCCTACTCCAGTACCAGAGGGAGCAAAGCTCCTAGTCCCATCCTCCTACCTCGCTTTAAAAGCTTTTGAAATACTGCTGTCCTTTCTGTGGCTTTTTTCCACTAACTCAAAATTGCTGAACACTTCACACTGCACATCAGGTCTGTGCTTGAGCATGAAGCAATGACCTCCAGTGCTCATCTCTCAGCCTCCCACACAAATCAAAGTGGCAATTTTGAGTGCAAGTGAAGGAGACCAAAGAACATTTTCTGGAGTCCTCAATTTACAGAGTTCATATCTTAGTTAATGCAACCTCCTTACCTCTAGTTCTCAGAGCCACTCAAGACCACTCTACCATGTGCATCACATTTCAGTCTTAAAAGCACCGATTAAGACCAGGCTGCGCTCCCTGAGAGGCGGCCAGAGTCCACGGTGTTCTTGCTTGCCAGCATTCCCAAAATCTGCAGCTTATTCTTCCATCCAGACCTCATTTTTATTTTCTCTTCTGTTTTAAAACTTTTTGAACTTAAAAATAGCTCTCTACAAGTACAGAGAAAAACCCCCAAACAAAAAATAATGCAACAACAGATCTGATAAGAGGAAAACAGTAAGGGAAAGGGGGGAGTGCATGCCACAAATTATATCACTGTCAACATGGAAATGCTTAAAGAATGCATATTGAGAAACAACAGGAATTAAGAGGCCACAGCTGTGTGATGAGAAGTGATAAGAAACTGCCATCCTTTAATAAGGCATCCTAGGAGACATGCTTCAAACGTCCCCATTCCCCTGGCCTCCCTAATCTCCAAACAAACAGTACCTGCAAAAAAAGAGTAATCAAAATAAAAAAAAAGAAATCCAGGCCTCATTTACTCTTGTTGTTCTGGATTACAATGGAGTTGAGCTAAATCAATGAGCAAATAAAATTCATACAGCCAAAGCTTCTGCAAGCATCAAGGGGAAAAAGCAGAAGAAAAGAAAAGAGAGAGGGGTAAATAGCAGCATTAACTCTGCAATTGTTACCGGTCTGTCAACAAACATACTTTAGGGATTTTCTTGTTAAGCCAGGTGGATGTATAGTGGTGGCAGAGGATTTCAACCTTTCAGGTTTGTTTAAAACTGTCCACACACTTTAACTGAAAATGCACACAAAAAACTCTCCACGGGCTTCTTTCATGTTGCAGGAGTGCTAGGTAAATGTCTGTTTTAGCAGCCCTTTGCTGGGCTGCACCTTTTTTCTTGGGATTTTTTTTTTTTGCCTTTTTTTTTTTTTGGCTGCTGAGCAAACTTTTCACATAAAAGAGAAAAGCACTTTCACTCCTGCTGGGTTTTAACCACACTGTTCCTCTATTTATTTATTTTAAGCATTGTGCTGAGGACCCAAGCACTTCACAGGGCAGCCTAAATGCGAATACGTATCTCAACTCTACAGCCCTTTCTTTTGATTATACCTTGGTCTGATCTCCTCTGAACCATCTGCAACGTTCCCAATATTACCATGTGTTAGGAACCATGTGTTCACCGTCCAATTTAAACCCCAGCTTCTGGACTCGTGCTGTTCAGCATTGCTTTAGGGAAAGGATGCCCACATAGCTGTGGGGAAAAGCTTGAAAATGCCACTAGAATGCCTCCAAGAGGCTGAGAAGGCAGATTGTGAGGAACAAGAATCTCACAAGATTCTTTATGGCATTTAAAATAAATGCAATGCAGTTTTTAAGCCACTGAACTTCTGAAGTTGGTAAGAATGAGTTTGCACAATGTCTCAGAGGCTTTAAAGTGTTGACTGAAAGCAAACAATTAACAATAAGAAACAATAATAACAATTAAAAGCAATAGAAAAGAAACATCTGACAACAGAAGCTGCAAACATATTAATATTCTTTGAATTTTGTACTTTAAAATTAGAACTGTGTGAGTTACTTGGAATACCATGAGAAAAACAAAGATGTGAAAAATGCTATAGAGTGAAGCTCTTGGATTGGGTAAGTGACTTATAAGCCCAGGCTGATTTTTAGAGGCAGTCAGTTCCCTCCATGACAGCAAAGGGCATTTCACTGGAAAACAGCCACGCAGTTAGGTGTCTCAGCACGGACTGGTGCCAAGGCTGGACACTCATCATAAACAAACAAACAAACAGAAAGATTTTGGTGGAAGTTAACTTCCTGCCCCAGTCACACAGGCTGTGCTGAGGTTGTAAAGGCAAATATTTATCATTTGATAAAGGGTTATGATCTGCTGACCTTGGAATTATGCTTGATCGCAAGTAAAGCAGAGCTATTAAATGCTGTTGTTACAAGCAGGGAGCCAAACTGCTCAGAAGTTTCCTGTGTAATTTATGACAATTTCATTTTTATTTTCTCCAGAGAGCTGTGCCCTGATGGTGGGCGGGAGCTACAGCTCATCTTGTGGGATCCACTACAGCTACAGCTTCAGACATCCCCACACTGAGCGCCTGGGATGGTCACGGGGAAGGGTGCTGAAAGAGAAGCCCTGCAGTTTTCTCATCCTCTGCAAGGGGAGAAACACAGCAAAAGATCAGAGCTGTCTGCAGGTAGGCAAGTAGGCAGGCAATCACAATGCAGCTTGCTAGCTCCTAGCCTGTGTCTGTGACTATGCACCTGAATTTGAGACCTCAGATTTATTACAAAAATACTGACTGCATCTTCTGTTGTCACAGGGGCTGCAAATACCTGCGTGAGACAGAGTAATCTTTTAAACCCTAGCTGCTGAATGCTGGGACAGAGGTTTGTCATGTAGTTTAAAACAACAAAAAAAAATGTCTGTATCTTGAGAATAACATTTACTGCCTCCATTCATCTTCTGCTCCTTTTTTGTAGGTGCTCAAGAAAGGCAGGAGCCCTCAACATCTGCTCTGTACTGCTTTATACTGTGTATGGGCTCTGTCCTACAGCCTTGGTGCTGCTTTCCTCCCTTCCTTAGCAGCTTTACCATCTCCATCTCGTAACTGATCCAAGTATTTCTGCCTATAAAGGAGTTTAATTTAGCCCTAAATTAAGAAGTCCAAATTCTTCCAGGTACTCCTCCAACAGATCTTTGTTCATCCTTTGTTCTTTTTTGTCGTTTTCTCCTTTATTCAATCTTAGTCTTCTGATATATTCCCCCATGAAGCTGCAAATTCCTAGCTTATTGGGCTGCATATCTGTACTTTTCAGCCAGCTCTCCTAGTGGACTTCCAGCACTGCAGCGTTTCCCAGGAAAACACTCTGCCCTTACGGTGGGAGTTGATGTATTTCAGTACGTGCATATCCTATGTACCTGTATGTCCTAGCAGACACACAGAAGTGACCAAATGAAGACAGAGAGGAGAACAAAGCAGTGTTGCTTTGCTGCTTCTGTGAGTTCATTCTCCTCATTACTCACACATAGAGCATGCATGGAAATATTTCTCAACCTCAGAATTTTCGTGCATTCACTCTAGGAATGCGGTCATCATCTTCCTGGGTACACGTTTTCAGTTTTCCAGGAAGAAAACTGAAAAGAAATGGTGAAAGTGGTCATATCTGATAAACTGTGAATAATCATCTGAAACCTGCTGTAGCAAACAATACGGTGCTGTCACAGCTGTTCAACGCGTCCTGAAGGAAGAGCAGCATGCTAACAAACAGGGCTCTACCCAGAGCTGAGCGTTTGTCCTTTGTCCACTGAAGCTCGCTCATGACTAATCTTAGACGTATGAGTGGAGCCAGTGTTACTCCCAAGGTTTGCTTTGTCCACCTCTTCGCTTTTCTGCTTTTAGATACCCTAGAGGGTACAGCACGCTGTGTCTGAACAGCGTCAAATGCATTAATGACAATTAGCCACTTAATAAAAATAAGCCCAGATCCTTAATGCTTGCTCACACGAGATATACCTGTGCCAAGATTTTTTTTTTCCTAAGTGACTAACACTTTGAGGAAGCGCTGTTTTCTACTTTTTGTTACTTTGAACCACGTCTCTCCTCCCTACACCTCATGCCATCTGTGTCTAGGTCCTCTGAAGTTCCTACATCCTTGCACATTGGCTTTATCGTGTCTGCAGGTGTCCAGCCCTGTTGTCCCTTCTTCTCAATGTATACAGACTGCTGTTGAGGCTCCTCAAAAGATTTGATGCCATGACATGCTAGAGTTTAGATAGAGGAGAATGAAGCTGAATGATTATTTCGGACACCAAGACTGATACAGAAGGACCTGGAGAGGGTGGGTAGGAGATGTACACAGGGTGCAGCTGAAGCCAACTTCTTTATTTCATGTCAAGATCCAACAGGTGGGTAAAACAGGCAAATTGGAGCACTCAAAGGAGCAATGGGATGTGAAAGATGTCTGTCAGAGTGTTTTATCCCTCAGCATCTGCAGTTAATGTTAATTATGCTTTCCCTTAACTCCCCTTCTCATGTGTTATTTGTTAGAAAACAGTGCTCTGCTCTGGTTTGGTCCTGGTCAGGGAGGAGATTTTGCCTACCCAAGGCACGTACCTTGCTTGTTGTGAGGCCAGGAGATATCTCTGTGATGCGGGAGCAGCAAAATGACCAGGACTGAGAGCAGACTGTGTCCACAGCGCAGCTTTCTGCCAGCCAAGCAGCAGCACTGAGCCACCCTGAGGGGATTTCCGCCCTGTTCTCCTGCACTGCTGTCCTGTGTTTACCCACCTGCCCTGATCTCTAACCAAAGTCTCCTTTCTGTAAGGGGACATTTCTCAGTCTGAGACTCCAACACGGCCTCTGGGCTGGCAGGGCTGTGGCTGCCCCACAGAGGTGTGGGATGGTTCCTGGCAGGGTCAAGCACATCTCTGAGAGGCACCCTGCAGGCCCTCGTGATTCCCCCCTGGCTCTTTTGTCCACTCCATGCGGTGGTAGTGCTGGCTGCGTGACTTTCTGCATGCTGGGGGATGCTTGAGTTGACATGATGGACATTCCCCCTTTGAACTGAGCCCAAGCCCATGCCAGAAAGGGCCATGATAGATTCCCCGTGCCATCCTGCAAAACAGGCTGAAATATAGCACCTTTTAACCAAAGCTTAGGGTAAACAATACAGCCTGTACTCCGGTTCATAAACAGTCTTCATTATTACAAAGGGCATTTCAAACGCGGTGTGCTATGGCTTGACCTTAAAAGCTATAGACAATCTAGTGGAGCACAGACGGTTCCATAAAGTACAATCGCTTCCTGCAATTCTTGGGGCAGTGCAGCCGGAGCCGTGCAAATCCTGTTTTCCCTGCATTGTTTCCTGCATGCGAATATCATCAGTCTAGCGGCGCTCGTAACCATAGCACTCGTTAAACAGGAGTGGGGAGGCTTCTGATAAAGCCACCCAGGACTCCAAGGGTTTGCACAGGGCTGGCAGCACTGATGGGCAGGACGAGGGGGGGTGTGAGCTGCCAAGACAACATGCGCAGCAAGAAGTGCTTTGACAACAGCCACTCAGTGGAGGAGCAGTCAGAGCCATGGTTAAGGCAGGAAAGGTGGTGGTAGGAGCACAGTGAGCCCCTCACCCCTCAGCAGTCCTCTAGGAAAACTTTAAACCCCACCAGAGGGGGTAGACACATCTGGGAGAGCCCTGCAGCTAGGAAAAGAAACAGCATTGTGTGCATCGTTGGAAGCATCTCCAGTGCTGCTTCAGACTGACAACATACGTGAAGGTGAATCCTCTCCAGTATGACCAGTTCATGCTCTGGATGAGGATATCATCCATTATTAACAGGAGGGGAACCAACTTTTCAAAAGGGTAGACAGTGATAGGACAAGGGGGAATGGTTTTAAGCTGAAGGAGGGAAGGTTTAGATTAGACATCAGGGGGAAGTTCTTTACTGAGAGAGTGGTGAGGTGCTGGCATAGCTGCCCAGAGAGGTTGTGGGTGCCCCATCCCTGGATGCGTTCAAGACCAGGTTGGATGGGGTCCTGGGCAACCTGATCTAGTACCAGACCTGGAGGTTGGTGGCCCTGCTTGTGGCAGGGGGATTGGAACCTGATGATCCTTGGGGTCCCTTCCAGCCCAGGCCATTCTATGATTCTATGACTAAGGCGATATGAGATTCTGCATATTTCCTGGCAAAATAGAGACTATGATTCTATGATTTTATATCTTATCCTTAATATATACTTTTTAAAATGATGTCAGCCTGGGCGCATCAGGTTTTCAGACAACGCAAAGACAGCACCTGTCCAGAGTATTCGGAACTGTCAAACCCTGTCAGCATCAAGTTTTTACAGAGAATTCTATATAAGTAAATGCATGTAATGACACATTTAGAAAACAACACTGACCATCAGGCACTTGGCCATCATTGGATGCTTTGCCGTCTTCAGCAGATTGTGAACTGAAGCATCAGCAATACCCTGTTTAACACAGGAAGATAGCTGGTCAATAGGACATTAGAGGTGATATCACTCCATAAAAGGTTTAATTTACTGACTCCTGCATCCCATAATGATACCAATAGTGCCAGGTCTGACCTCAGTGTACAAGGCAGCACTCGCAGCGTGAACTGGGATGAGATTCTGCAAATCTCAGAGCAAGTAAAGACCCGGTGATGGGGAAATTTTACGTAAGTAATTAAATAGGGCAAAACATATTTTATTGTGTTCTTAGAATACCATAAATTTTTTTTTGATTCTAGGAAAGAAGGGCGTTTGTCTGGGGAAGGAGAGTACACTATTTTTGTGCTGTAGGAAATGAAGCTGAGCTCTAAAACATAAGGCAAATGGGATGATGTTTGTCACACAGCAATCAAGCTCACGAAGAGTAAAATCTACAAAAAAAAAAATCCACAAAACCCAGCTATTTCTTGAAAGCAAACTTTAACAGCATCATAGAAGTAGTAAGTTATGTCTTACAAGAAGCAATTGTAGAGAAGTGCCTAAGAGTGTATTTGGAAAATCACAAAACAGCGTGAGTTGCAGAGAAAAAAAACAAGCATCATTAACAACCAACAGGAGAGCAGTGGGAGCCTGTGAAAGATTGTTGTGACAAAGAAATCCCTATAGAAGTGCAGACTTACACTGATGAATGAACATAAAGATACAGCACAAGCACATAAGTGCAAAAATGAATAGAAGCTAGTAAGGGATGTAAAAGGCTTCCCAGATGTCCAGAGGCAACAGGTAAACGCAGGAAAATCTGCTACTTATTGAATAAAAAGGACAAATAATGGCCAAAACAGAGAAGGCTGTTGAAGTCTTTGTATAAAAAGTTAACTGTGAGATTGATTTAGCAAGTGATAAGTTTAAAGACCAAGATAGAGAGAAGAACTGCTTTAACAATTTTCAGATAAGATAAATGCTTTTGAGTTCATGAGGACTGATGAAACTCACACTAGTATAATTAAGGAACTAATCAAAGCAGTCTGAGCTATTAGCCATTATCTACAAGAATTCAGGGATTAAAGAGGACATCCCAGGGGGCTGGAAAATGGCAGAGACAGGACCTGTCTTTACAGAGAGGAAAAAGGAGGAGCCAGGGAATTCAACACTAATCTGCCTAACTTTGATAAATGGAAAGATAATAGAACAAGTAATTAAATAACTAAGTTATAATCCCCAGGAGAACAATATGTTGACAAATATCAGCCAGTGCGGATTTTTATTTAATTATTTTTAAAAACAAAGCATGCCAGATCAATTCTTTTACAGGGTAAGCTGTCCAGTAGTTAAGGAGGAGGCAGAATGCCATCTTCATATGCTATGTTCTGAGAAGCAGAACAGGAAAATACGGCACTTGAGTGTGCCACTGAGTGAAAAAAAACTGCAGATAGGGTTCAGTTGTTGGTCTGAGCAGAATGACATGTAAGGAAGTGCTTCATGCGTTTATCCCAGTCTCTGCTCTACTCACCTTATTCATTATAGACAGTGACTGACAGCTAGCAGAGCACTTACAGAGCTAGCTATAAGGCTAGTGAATGATCTAAAGAAGAATGGAGGGCGGTTCAAATCAACAGCATGAAATCCAGTGAAGATGAGGCATCATTGAATGCACAAATGAATTAGACTGAATAAGCAGAGAAGCTGCAGCATACCAAGAAGTGATCCTGGGGCTACAGAGGATCAGGAGCTCAATGAGAAAAATAAGCTGAGCCTTTTTTCAAGGTGTATCAATAGGGCAGATGTGAGACAAGGCAATCAGCTTGCTCTGTGTGACACTGGTGAGGCATCAGCTTGGTGCCTTCTTGAAGTGAGATCAATGCACAAGTGAGAGTTCGGAAGACAGCAACAGGGATGACATGATGTGAGAAACAGGTTATGCAAGAAAAAGTTGGGGAAAATATCTTCAGTAGAGAAACAGGAGCAGGGGGAGAACAAGAGAGAAAGAGAGATGCTATTAGACTTCTAGCAAGCAAAAAGGGTGTTAACCCAAGAAACAGAGCTTTTTTGTTCTCCTCATCAACAGAGAATTTAGTTGCTTTTGCACAATGACTTGACCCAGCTGCTTGGAAAAATCTCTCTTACTTTAAGGATAGCTCAGCAGCTGGAAAAAGATTCCAGAGGCCATACAAACCCTGCCATTGGAGGAAGGCTGGAGAAACAGCAGCCAGGGTTGATTGAGGTCATCTCTTGAGGTCCCTTCCAACCCTGCTTTTGTATGGTCTTGCAGAGTAATTAAGCCTCTGTTTAACATTATTCACATAAGCGACTTGCAAAATAGGCAGCGTTCGGAGCTGAGCACATGCTTAATTGCTTTGCTGGTCTGAGGCCCAAGGTATTTCTGGTAGGTGTTAATTTATTCCAAAGACTCTTGCTAGCAACTATTCCCCTATGAACATTGACACCTGCAAAAAAAATAAAAGCACTATTCTTCTCTTTCCAAGCTGTTGCATTCTTTTCAAACCATCTTGCTTTCCTCTGATAATACTAAGGATATAAAAGATTCTCTATTTGAAAGCTGCTTTATGGAAATAAACGATTTCCTCATGCATTGTAGATACAAGAGAAACATGAGGTCAGTGAAACAGTGAGAAGTATCACATCAATAAAGTATTAGGCATGCGAAGCATATGTACGCATATCATCTTAGTTCATTCAAAACAGTATACAATGCACACTCATATCACACTGATATATTCCCCCAAGCCTTGAGTAGCTGGATAACCTCTTGTCTTACATCAGCAGGGCCATTATATTTAGTTCCTAGTATATCCCTGCATTTAACCTCGCTGTATGTCACCTCCATAGCAGCCAGCGTGTGGTGGCCTCCATTGCCACAAGAAGCAAAACAGTTGACAAGGGAGGACAAAGATGCTTTTTGAGGAGTTGAGACATGCTGAGATTTACTGGACTTTATGGGTCTTGAATATTTCCAAAGAAGGAGACTGCATGACCTCCTTGAGCAGCCTGTTCCAGTGCTCTGTCACCCTCACCATGAAGAAGTTCTTACATGTATTTGTGCACAACTTCCTATGTTCCAGTTTGTGGCCATTTCCCCTTGTCCTATCACCACACACCACTGAAAAGAGATTGGCTTCATCCCTTTGCCTCCTGCACTTTAGATATTTATAAATAGTGATAAGATCCCCTCTCAGTCTTCTCTTCTCCAGGCTGAACAGCCTCTGGTCACTCAGCCTCTCCTCATAAGGGAGATTCTCCAGGCCCTTTATCATCTTTGTGGCCCTCCGCTGGACTCTTTCCAGGAGATCCCTGTCTTTTTTGTACTGGGGAGCGCAGAACTGAACACTGTACTCCAGGTGTGGCCTGACCAGGGCAGAGCAGAGGGGGAGGATCACCTCCCTCGACCTGCTGGCTACACTCAAGGTCATTGATGAAGATGTTGAACGAGACCAGACCCAGCACCGACCCCTAATTCCACCACCACTAGTTATGGACTCTGAACCTCTGATCACAGCCCTCTGAGCTCAGCCAGTCAGCCAGTTCTCAACCTACCTCACTGTCCCCTCATCTATTCCACGCTTTCTGAGCTTCATTATCAGGAGGTTGCGGGAGACAGTATCAGAAGCCTTGCTGAAGTCAAGGTAGACAACACCCACTGCTCTCCCTCCACCTACCCAACCAGTGATGACATCATAGAAGGCTGCCAGGCTGGTCAAGAATGATTTGCTCTTGGTGAATCCATGCTGACTACTCCTGATAACCTTCTTCTCTTCCGATTGCTTGGAGCTGGCATCCAGAACAAGCTGTTCCATCATCTTTTCAGGGATGGAGGTGAGGCTGACTCGTCTGTAGTTTCCTAATTCGTCCTTCTTGTCCTTTTTGAAGACTGGAGTGACATTGGCTATCCTCCAGTCTTCAGGCACCTCTCCTGTTCACCAAGACCTTTCAAAGATCATAGGGATTGGTTCAGCAGTCGCCTCTGCCAGCTCCCTCAGCACACGTGGATGCATCCCATCAGGGCCCATGGATTTGTGTACATTGATATTAACTAGACACTCGCGGACCATCTCCTCCTCAACCAAAAGGAAGCCTTCCATTCCCCAGACTCTCTCTCTTACCTCCAGGGTCCAAGATTCCCAAGGGGGAGGGTCTTTGTAGTGAAGACTGAAGCAAAGGCGTTCAGCATCTCCACCTTCTCAGCATCCCCTGTTACAAGGACACCTACCTCATTTAGTAGTGGACTCACATTTTCCGTAGTCTTCCTTTTACTGTTTATATACTTAAAAAAACCCCTTTCTTATTATCCTTTTGCCTTTTCTTATTATCTCATTTGCCAGATTCAATTCCAGGCGGGCCTTAACCTTCCTTATGGCATCCCTACAGGCCCTGACAGAACTCCTATGTTCTTTCCAAGTAGACAGGCCCTTTTTTTTACATTTTGTTGACCTTCCTCTTCCCTTTGAGTTTATCTGTGAGCTCCTTGCTCATCCATTCAGGTCTCTTGCCACCTTTCCCTGATTTCTTACTCTTAGGGATGCACTGATCCTGACCTTGAAAGAAGTGCTGTTTAAGTGTTGACCAGCTCTCATGGGCCCCCTTACCTTCTAACACTGTAGCCCATGGGATACCTCCAAGTAGGTCCTGGAAGAGGTCAAAGTTGGCTTTCCTAAACTCCAGGATAGCAATCCTACTTATTGCTTTGCTTCTTCCACTCAAGTTCTTAAACTCCACCATCTCATAATTGCTGCATTCCAACCTGTCCCCAACCTTCACATCCCTAATGAGCCCTTCCTTGTTGGTAAGAACAAGGTCCAGTAGCGCACCCCTCCAACACCTTTGTCAGAAAGTTATCTTCAATGCATTGCAGGAACTGTCTGGACTGTGTGTGCCTGGTTTTGTTGCTTATCCAACAAATATCCAGATGATTAAAGGCCCCCATAAGAACCAGTGCCTGGGATCATGAGGCTACTTCCAGCTGCTTGTAGCAGGCCTCATCAACTTCCTCCTCCTGATCAGGTGGCCTGCAGTACAACAGTGTCCCCCATACTAGCCTGCCCCTTAATTCTCACCCACAAGCTCTCCACTGGCTCATCACCCTGCCCTAGGTGGAACTCGGTACGTTCTAGTCGCTCCCTCACGGTCAACAATCAGCTCCACCACCTCGCTGGCCTGTCTTTCCTAAAAAGGACATAGCCATCCATGACAGCATTCTAGTCACGTGAGCTGTCCCACCACATCTCCATGATCGCAACGAGGTCATGGTCTTGTGACCACGCACAGACCTCTAGCTCTTCCTGTTCATTTCCCATGCTGCATGCATTGGTATACAGGCACTCTAGGCAAGCAGAAGGTGTGTATTTCCCTGGAGGGATGCAAGAAAATTTTGGACAGGGGGTTGGCAACATTACCTTCTCTGAAGAGTCCTCACAAGATCCTATGGGACAATTCAGAGGTTTTTCCCTGCCATCTCCTGAAGCAGCAGCAATTTCCCCAGCCTTTCCCTGTCCCATCAAACTCCACCTTCTTCTTCTATCGAATCTGGTTTAAAGCCCTGAGCTACTCAGCCATAACAAGCCTTGTTTTATTCCCTACTCATTTCATACCTAGTTTAAAGCCTTCTCAATAAGCCCTAATATTTTCCCCACACATGGAGCTGAACCCCATCAACACATGGCTGATGCCTGCACAGGAATGTTGGGGATGTTGAGTACAGCTCAAGTACCAACAAATCCTCATTTCAGTTGCTGGTTTTGTTTTTTCTTTTTCCTGTATGTGTGTACTGCAGTGTTGTCCAGAAGTATCAGTCATGATTCAGGTTTTCCCACTCTGTGCTATGCATGCAAACATACAACAAATGAAGGAGCCCTGCCTAAAGCCTTCCAAACTGAGTGCTAGATGAAATACCACAGGTAGATACCACAGGCAGGGAGGAACAAAAGGAAACGGTGAGTCAGGTTGTGCTGTTATCTGAGAAATGCTGCTGCTTACAGAGGTGAATTTTAGCCCTTATGAGGCTGCTCGTGGAATGGAAGGAGCAGTCATCTTTGCATTTAGATTTAGTGGCTGGAGAAATGAAAGTTCTGAGAGGGGCTCCTGAGCCCAGAAAGTCAAGTGATAGGGTGCTCATGGTGCCTGCAAGAGGCCTTGCTCCGCACCCTCACTGCCAAGCTGGCAGTGGAAGGACTTGGACCTGCAGCTACAACAGAGCATGAGTCTAAGGTGAGTCTGAATGAGTTTTAACCCCTAAGGAGAAACAGTAGTAAAGAAAACAAACACACAGGGTGCAGATGGTGGCTTGGGGCCCGGGAGCAGCCGGGTCAGCCGCACTTGCTGCTGCTAAGTTTCTCCCAGACCCAGACTTATCAGCAGTTTCTGCCTTTCAGTTTTTTGGCTGGGTGAAACAAGCCCTTCACATCCCTTGTTGACGGTCAATGCCACCAGTCCATTCTCTGGGCTGGTCCTGTTCTGGGATCTCCCTCTTTCACGGGGAAACTGGTGAAAGGGGAGGGAAATATTCGTGGTAAAGAGGTTTCCTGCTCCAACTGCAAGCTCTCCTGTGCAGGATTTGATGGTCATGATTTGTTGCTTTCTTTTCTTGATACAACCCAAAATTACCAGTTTTCTTGAGAATGTTTTTAATGAAAACACAAACTTTGGTTTTGAGTTCGCTTTTTATAAAAATTCAGACTGAATTTAAGAAACACTTGAGTTTTCTTGGCTTCCTGCTGAAACAAAAGATCTTTTACAGGCAGTTACCCTTTCACTCTGAACTTTCAGATATGCTGTTCCATATATGGAATCTCTTTGTGATGCTGAAGTGCTTTAATTCTGATAAAGTGGAAGTCCCATCATTTATCATCAAAACTGCAGAACTTATATAACACTGTTTTCTTAAAATACACATTTCTACCAAGCCATTCATTCTTTATTTCAAAGACACTCATATTTTCCAGCTTTCCTACTGACACATGAATTGGCATTTTCCAAGCAGTTTCTCTCTGAACACAAACTCTCACACACCATTCCAATAGGCAGGTTCAGTATGCAAGGCCTAATCCTTTAATTGTTTCACTGATGAAAATTCCAGTAACACAATTAAATCTCTGTCACGTTATTTTCTTTCTTATCAGTAATATTTACTCTCTATTCTAGAGTAAATACAGTGCCAGAGCATCCAGACTGCAGCACGTGAGCTCGTTCGGTGTTGTCTTATAGACCACTTCCAAACTTCTTCTCTAGGAGAGCCCCAGCAAAACCTCAGTAAAACCTTAAATTGACCACCCTGATCAACGCTTGCTCCCAATGCTGCAAAGGGACCAGAAAAATCCCCAAGACACCAAGTGCAATCATTTGTTTGCTTTAAAAACAAGAAATCTTGGTAAGAACCCTGAAAATAGTTGCTGGCAACACCTGGGCCTTTCTCCCAAAGGAGCCCTTTGGTGCTTGCCCACTGAGCAAGCTTGCTCTTTGCAGCTTAGAGCATATCTGTTTTTCTTGACATCAGTTTTCCAGAAAGTCAAGGAAATTGTCTTGCAGTTCATTACTAATCCACCGCAGGATTAGTAGAAATTTAACTTTCTAAGGCAAAACACAGCTTGTTGGGAAACTGAACACCAAAAAATATTCTTAGTATATTTTGAAATTCTGATTATTTTTGCTTCTATTGGGAAAAAATAAGCAATTCTACTAGCATTGGATCCTTTCCACAGTGGAGGACACACAAAAAGAATGCTATAATTGGAGATGGCAGGGGAGATAAAAGAAAAAAAAATGGGAGGGGGTGTTTCCTTGGAAAGGGCAGTAAATTAAAACTGAAACTGTCCTTGGAGACCTATTGTTTTTGCTTGCTTTTCAATGAAGAATACAGAAAACATTTTTTGCTTGGGTGCAGAGACTGATCTCTAGTCTAGGGAGGCACACCCCAGGATGGTGAGTAGCCTGATAGTAAGAGTGCTCTTCCTCTTCCAGATTACAGCCCACTTCTCAAGTGAAGATCTGCATGCATGTGCTATTGGCCATTGTGTGTGGAGCCCCCTCCGCCCCCACCTCTTTTTTTTTTTTTAAATAAATTTTTATTTTTTGGCAAAAACAGTTGGGAGAGTCTCGGTTTCATTCCACTTTGACATAAGTGTCAACACCTTGAAATATTTTGCAAACTGGAATTCTTGTTGCCTGCCCAGCCCTGTAATCAAAATATTGAGGTTTCCTCAGACACTCATTTTACCAGCAAGTCTGGAAATCCTTAGACTAAATGATGAGCTGAAATATACGTGCCTGCAGACAGAAGTTTGCACATACTGCTTTGAAAGCCCTAGTCAGCTCCCCATGCATTCAATAGGGTAAATGTTTAAATAAACAACTCAGCCCCACAGAGCCTGTGAGAGAGGTAGCTGGTAACTGTGACAAGAGAACAGCAGTAAGGACAGGGAGTAAACAATATAGGCGACAAAGAATATCAGAATGCTGCAGAATAATTCCACCTGCAGAGTTAATGGATGCTGTCCAGCAACAGCCACAATGAGAGCAATCTGTTTGTTTGCAAATACCAGCCTTAGAATCACAGAATCATAGAATGGTTTGGGTTGGAAGGGACCTTAAAGATCATGTAGTTCCAACCCCCTGCCATGAACAGGGTTGCCACCCACTGGGTCAGGCTGCCCACGGCCCAATCCAGCCTGGCCTTGAACACCTCCATGGATGGGTCATGAGGCCTTCTGCCTTTCCTTCAGGAAATTTTTAGGGGAGAGCCATGGTTGCGTACATCCAGAGCTCCTTGTCAAAAGCTGTACCTACTCAACATTTTGAGTTTCTCAAGCTCTGAAAGGGAGTCCTCTACCCCTCTGGGTTTTGTTCCTGGTATTCGGATGCAGGCCTCATCTAGCAAGGCTGATGGACACCCATGGACGCATGCGCTCTCTTCACAAGGATTCCTCTTATTGTTCTTCCCCCTTATTTTGTTATTCTTGCCACACAAATGAAAAGTCCTTCAGACAGAGCCTGCCGGAAAACACAAGACACATTCAAATGCTCTCTCTTCATTGTTCCCAGAAGATTAATGACATGTAGGCCAACAGGCCCACTGCTCTGTTCCCGTAACCTACATGCCAGTGGGGAACAAATGAAAACATCTAACTGGAATTTCCACTCAGCTTGTCTCAACAGCACACGAAAAGCCAGGATAAATCAAATTACAACTCCAGAGTACAACAAAGATGTTCCCTTCTCCTTTTGAAACAAACAAACAAGCAAGCAAATGTGCAAACAAATAAGAGAATGGCCGGACTTAATTGGTGAAGTCAAGCAGAGTTGGCTGTGTAACAAAATCTGAGCTGTGCTTTCATTTGGCTCGAGGCTACCTTCTCATGTCTACACTAAGCTCCAGCCATCAGTGCTGATGCCGTGGATTTTGAATATTTTATGAGAAAGGAAGCCTGCTGTCAGCTGTTTGTGGCTGATTCCCGATGCTTTTTGCATCTCCCTTGACTGAGCCAGGCCACCTCTCCTCAGACCCCGGGTCTTGACCCATGCCCTTTGCAGATGCTACAAGCAGAAATAAAGGACTGCTGTGCCCAATGAAACTCCCATCCCCATCGAGAATGAGTGTTGATGTCTTTGTCCCAAATTCCAGCACAGCTGCCCAAGCTGGTTGGCAGATTAATTGCTGCACTGACGCCCATCATCCAGAGCCGTGAGCACCCCCTGAGGCAAGGTGTCTTCTTCATTCTGGGCTGCCAGTGCTGGAGAAAGGCAGTCACTCACTTTGAAGGGTGTCAGCAGGTTACATGCCTCAAAACGCAAGCGTTATATAAATATGCAGGCCCGGGGGCAACGTTTTGTTGTCTGACTCTCTCTCAGAGCTCTCACTGTGGTTGTAGTTGCTAGTTTGGGAAGCTTGGGAAAAGAAAACAGGATCAAGGAAGTCCAGGGTGATGGCAAAGACATCAGGTAAAGCCAGCAGACTAAGGCAAAACACTGAACCCCAAAGAGCCTGGGAAATGAAGGAAGGCACGGTGCAGTCCCTAGGGGAAATTCATGACTTGGCAGTCTCCATGACACAGAGCCCTGGTAGCATAGCTATGCCAAACCCAGGGCAGACAGCATCCTTCAGGCAGCTCAGAGACCCTGCCAAGACCCTGCTCCCACCTCCTCCATAACAGAGGTGAAGCCAGGAATGCAAAAGCTAATTCCTACTGGAGATGGCAAAAATTTATAGCTTTCCTTCTGAAGATGTAAAATTCTGAATGCTATATCCTCACACTTTCTGACTAGTCCATCTTGTCTCTTTTTCCCCAAGAAGATGGGTTTGGGCATGCAATCCAGCCTGTAGGTGGGGGAAAACATACAGCTATGTTTTACTTCTGACAAGGAGATGCAGGTAGCCCCTGGTACGAAAGGCAGTCACCAGCACCTGCGCTGTGTCCCAGAAACCCCTCTCATGTACCTTTCCCAAACTTTGCACCTCATCCCAACACACTGAAAGTGGTGTTTTCCATTTGTTTCTATGTTAAGCAACAGTTACTAGATGTAATAAGTGAAACACACTGATCTTGGGCAAAGATAATAGTTCTCCCATCCAAAATTAACCAACCAGCCAGAGGCTTAGCATGCAAGAGGATGTGCTGATCCCACCATGCTGTGAGCTGTCACTTTGCATTTGGAGCCCTACAACAGCCAAGTAACAGATCATCAGCTGCCTGTAGTCCAGTCTGTTTCTTTCAATTATTTTTTTCTTTAAATGCACCTTTTCAGGCTACCTACTGCAACTCTCTGCATCACATAATTTCATTATTTTAAACACTAACAAGAAGCCTAAAAATCGTCCCTGTGATGCAGTTTGCTATGGATTATACAAAGAACTGGTAGTTCAGAAGATCTACACCAGTAAATGCCTTTACTCACACTGCATTTGTTGGGGCATGAAGCATAGAACCAGAGCTAAAAGCAATCTCAGCTTGCTTATTTCCACTGCTTTTGCTTCTGGGGAAATCAGAGCAAAGAAGAAAAGCAACGTTTATTTGTTTGCAGTAGCTGAGAGACATTTGTCAAATGTCAGATACTTTCAAACAGGGATGCCCACAGGCAACTGTTATCTTCCAGATAATAACAGCTAAATAACTGTCCCAATTTTTCAGAGGTTGCAGCATCAGCAATGGCTGCTGCAGCAGCTAACGTCTGAAAACATCAAGCCTGCCACTGGCATCTGCTACTGAGCAGGGCTGGGGAGGCCAGCGGGCAGGCAACCCGCTCTCACAGTACTGATTAGCAGCATTGCCTGACCCCTGCACACCCACAGGTCCTTTCTGGCTACCTACATTTCCCTCCTTTGTTACTGCTGGCGATAAGATCCCACCGACCAAAACAGTTGGTGTTTTTGTTGCAGTAGCTGTGATGAGCGGTCACAACCTCTGCTAGTGGACATGGCATGGTCCTGCCATTGGAGAAGGCTGCCCAGGCTGCCAGGAGAAATACAGCATCGATCACATATTGCAGGTGCCAAAGGATAGGTTATGGCAGCAGCCCCTCTGCAAGGGCTTCCCAGCACTGATATTTTAAGATGTGTTTTAAGCAAGCACCCAGTCTGGATTTAGAAATAGCCAACGAGAAGTTGCGTTACGCAAGGAGCTTTAGCAGGAGCTGTTTGCTCCAAACCACAGCACGGGGAATATACGCTTTTCTCAATGTGGGTGGGATGCGCACACACCAACCCCACACAACATGAAAACAAGCTGCAGCACTTAATTACTTTGATATGTGTGAAGTCCAAGAGAGTTGGCTAGCAAAACAGATGGTGGTGAATACATAACTAGCTATTTTAGGATGCTATTGGGCTTCTGCCACCACTGATTTCTCAATCTCTTCACCAGGTGCATCCTAAGGGGCAGTGCTTGCAGTGCTCCCCTCTTAGGCAGCTGTGAGGAACCACAGCAAGTGATAGAGGGAGCTGGCACTCCATCCAAGGACAAATCACCCTTGCGGGACACCAAGGCCACCGCACCACCCATGCCACACCATCAGCCACCCTCTTCTGCGAGCTTCCCAGACAGGTGAGCAAAGGCAGCATGTCTACTACGCGCATGCATTGATCTCCAGAAATAGCACTATGCAATGCACTGGGATGGTATTTTTTTTCTCTTCTCTACTCCCTCCCCACCCCCCTCAAAGGCCTCTTAACACTTCCTCGTGGTTATTGTTCTCAGGCCACGCAATGGCAGTGCCCCACAGGGGCCGGCCTGGAGCCCAGCACGATCCACACCCACATTCCTCGCCGGTGGGAGACGGAAGTCTCCTCACAGCCTCTGTTTGCACGACTTACTATATATTTCCCTAGAAGGACAATGAGCAGCTACCAAAGCATGGCTGCACAAGAAGCCTCCCAGATGGCAAGCGCTATTACTTATTCACCCAAAATGAGGGCTTTGCGAAACACAGAAATTCCCCACGTGCTTCTCCTCTGAGATTTTCTGTGGGGTTTTTTTTTTCTTCCTCTAAGAGACAGAGTCATTGCATGAATAACATTGTCCCATGTATGGTTTTTTTGTCATTAATTTCTGCTTCCTATGATTTTCTTGTCAGAGAAACTTCTAGACTTCTGGAAGTTGATTTGCTTTCTCAGATAAAAGAAAGAAAATCCCTCTTTCATAGATGCATAACCTCTTGAGTTCTTAAGTGGAAAAGCCTCAAGCGTTGCTGTTTCCGGATGTAAGGACTGATGAAAGCATCTCATCACTATGAGATACTTAAGCACGTTCTGATTTTAAAAGATGCGAGAAATCCTGCTGGCTGGAAGTACCCATAGGCAAGTGTATGTTTTAAAAGCACACACTTATCTCACTGCAGGCTTAGTGCATGTTCTTCACCAGAGATCAGCTGAGTGTAAGAGAGGAGTTTTGTAGCAGTTTTGTAGCTGCCTTGATGGTGAGAGAGTAGGAAGTAGGCAAAGCCAATATCTGTCGTTAGACCAAGAGGTACAGGATACAAAAAACAAGCAAGCTCTGGCACACACTAGAGCTGATATGCTCCTGTGTTCTTACATTTTTCTCAGCTCCATGTGATGTTACTCACCTCTTGAAAAAACGTAGAAGAGAATTTGGCAGAAATTAAATTCTAAGAGCTGAAAGGGAGAGGAAGGTAGCCATGGGACCTTACTGACATAGCTCTGAAGGCCACCTCCTTTCTGCTGATGCCCATAAAATTCACAGTGTTGGTCATTTCAGTGAGCACAGAAGGTGATTAAGTAATAACAATAAAGGCTTGTTAGTGCTTTTTGCTGTTTCTGCTGTGAGAACAGCTACCCAGGGAGGAAGATTTATCTCACCTCACATGAGCTGTTTGAGCATTAGGCATCTAGCATGACCTTGTGTGTCTGTCCGATCAGTCAGCGGAAAGAAATGAGCTCTTCTGAGAATGATTCAACCTGTCCTGCAACAGATATCGGAGACAAGAGGGATGAATCATCCTACAGACAGGCTTTTCTCTCTCTGCTGAGGATATAGGGACTCTCAATGACTAGACTTAGTCTGAAGCGGCTAAAATTAAGTGAGGTGAATCATGTCCAAAGGTGATTTTGTATGCTAGAAATTCTGACGTTACCCACCTGACAAAATTAGTGAGGCAGCAGTGTCTGTCACTGTAAACTTGGCCCATGTCTTTGCAGTTCAGGAATTTGAAGTGTCATTTGTCAAACATCCAGTTCCTCCTACAAGCTACCCTCCCCTCCTGGGACACACTGTACCCACATGGCTCTGTGCAGATTTGACACCCCAGGAACTTTTGCTGCCCATTCCTCACCTCCAGCCCTCCTTTGTCTCAACAACATAGGCCCAAACCTCTCTGAAGAAAAGCTCTTTTATTCTGTGTTTCCGATTACAGTTGTGGCAACTCAGAGCATCAAGCAAATAGTCCCTCAGATTAAACAGCTTTAGTGCATCTCAAGTCTTATAATTTATAGGAAATCTTGGTATTTAAGCCTCTCCCATCAAATCAGGATGAGATCCAAGTAAATGAGTACTGTCACTCTGATAGTGACAAGAACCAAAACTTATTGGTTGTACATACAAGGGAATCACAAGGAGCCATTTCTGCAACATATATCTATAAGCTATACAGTTACATTTCAGCCCATTTTAGCAGGAGAGATCAATGAAGGTCCCATCCTAAACTCTAGCAGACAGGGCACAAACTTATGTCCTGATTTAATAGTTCTCACAACCCCTGCCAAACCTATTTTGTTTTTTCCAAACAAACCTACAATTGCAAATATGCTCATCATCAACCTGTATTCCCAGCTCTTTCCAAATCTTGCTAAATTCCTGGCTTAAGAGACAACCTGTCCTAGTAGACAACCCACACTAAAGAGTTGCATAGCTGAATTACATTGCACAGGAAAAAATAGCTCAAAATAATTCTCAACTTTCTTGCTACCTTTCAGTCTCTTTCAGCATCCTTGGATAGCAGCTAGGGCACGTCAGGAATTTTCCAGTGAAACAGATTCGAAAAGCGCAATTCAGAGTGACAATGTCTTTAGGAAATGTGCCTGTTTGACTTTCTTCTGATAACACGTGTAAGACAGGGTTCCTGAAGTGGTTTCCTGCTGGGTTGCCTGGTGTGATGCCAGGGAGTGAATTGCTGCTGACATCCCTGCTCCAGGACAAGTCGTTTCTGGGCTGGCCACAGGTAGGAAACAAGAGGCCCTGGGAACCCTGACTCCTGATGTCTTGAAGCTTAGATACCCTCCACGACAAGATTTGAAGTTTTCCTGAGCAACATGTTTCAGTTCATATTTTTTTTGTGGAATTCTCATTTTACAGAAAATTTGGAAAATATGCTTTGCCCTCCCTCTGTAAAGTCTGCAGCACTTCCTCTGTCTCTTGCCACCCAGAAACAGCAACATTTGACCCAGTATCATTATATTCAATCTTTTTACTCTTTGATTTTAAGGAAATAGTTGCCACCTTTCCAACCTCTTTCCTCTTTAAGGTATGGACACAGTCCTCAGTTTTCTTTGCTCTCCTGAAAATTTCCTCTAAATCTACATGTCTGTTCTGAGCGGTAAACCAGCAGCAGAACTCCCACTGCCTTTACTGGGGAACAGGATCAGTATTTCCCGTGTAAAGAGCCATGTATATTTATGATGACTGTTACCTGAATATTTGCATACCAATAACCACCACCCAAAGGGTGTGCAGAGAGCATGCTGGTGTGTAACAATGTGCAGTATTTGGCAGTACTTCAAAATCTTGCTTCTTCCCTTTTGGTATGTCTCTGGCACGTAACTGCAACTCTCTTAGGAACTCACTGAACGCCAAGTATGGGTAAAATGACTCGTTAGGTTAGAAATGCAGAATCCTTCTCTTTGGAAGGAGAATTTCAAGCTTTCTCTTCATTCCTGTCTGGTCTGAGAAAATGGACCTGAAGGCACATTTAGCTTTCCTTCTTTTAGAGATTGATTATAGCTTAGTATGGGCCTATCATCACAAAACTAAACAAAAAAATCTCACACAGAACAAACAAAGGGTCAAAAAGTCTTCAAATAGATGTTTTCCTTCAGCATCCTTCTTCTGAAGCAGACAAAGGTTGCATGAACACACATTTCAGGAAAAATAAATAGTGATTCCCAAACCCTGACATCATGGGTGAACAAAAAAGCAGCATGGTAAATTCACACCTTTCATTCCCTTCATTTTTCATGCTGTTCTTTCCACATCCTACTGAAGGGAGTATAAAACAAAACAAGTAGGCACAGAACTGATTTTCGTATGAAACTTAGTAAGGAGCTTACGGTTCTCCCGTCAATACTATCTGCTGGGGTCTGCAGTCTGCTTCACTGCACTGGAGATGGAATGAGGAGAAGGAATTTGTTTAGGGACAGCAGACATGCAAATAATGAGTATACAGCAGACCTGTTGAAAAACAAACTTGGACATTTCAACATCCAAGGCAACCTCTCCAGTTGCAGTTTGAAACTCCCACAGCCTGGATGATTTGGGAAGTCACAGCTGTGTCTGATGATTCACCTCCTTTCCATTTCATTGCAATTCATGCAGCCTGACCTCTAGCAAGCAATGGGCTGGGGATCCTCCCTCACAGCCTCATCACTATGAAACCGTGCTGAGGCACAAGGAAGCTTATCACAGCACGCCATCGCAGCCAGCCACCACTGACAAGTGCACAAACTTTACTTACTGTCTACCTTGAACCATAAATAGACAGCCAGGCCTGAAAAAACATGAGTTGGGTCATCCTCTCCAGTCACCAACACCACAAGGATTATTTCCTTACTTTATTCTTGCTATTGTCTTACCCTATCTCGTCTCACCCGCCCATGTCATTGCTTCTGCTACAGTCTAAGTTTATTCCAGTCATGCTCAAGGTTATGAATTTTTTTCCTAATGTCTAGTCTGATTCTTTTTCCATTTTTAATTTTAGGCCAAACTCTGTTCAACCACTTTCTAGATAATCCAGATAACCCTCTTCCTTTCTTTCATGCAATTTCCTTTCACTTATTTATATCACTATCATGTCATCACCCCTCAGCCTAAATTTTTCCAGGAGCTCCTGGCCAACTCACTCTCTATTCCAGCATGCTCTCAGATATTCTTCTGAGGCTTTCCAGCTGGATTTTCTACCATTATGATGGTTTCAGCTCTCATGTAGCATTCTGCAAGCTAAGTTTTCTGCTCCTGTCCAGCCTGTCAACGTAAGAGGCTAAGAAACGTATGCTCTCCGTTAGCATTGTGTTTGTCTTTTAGGCCTTTAAAGCAATTCATTTTCTTCAGCATCTTGTTCATTATCTTCACTTTTAGATCACAAAACATACAAGCCAAGATAATACCCAATATGCACAAATCTATGAGCTCCAAGAGGGGACAGAGCTCAAGGGCTTATCTGTAAGCTTAGAGGTAAAGGCAACTTTTCCCAGCACAGCCTGAGCAACAAGAAAAATGCCAGACTTTGTCTTCCTTTAAGAAAAATCAGTAGTCAGAGATGTGACAGACTCCAGAGGGGACATCATCTCTGCCTTTGCAGCCCAAGGGCCCCATCCCATAAGCTCTGCCCATGCTAACTCCCACAGAAGACAGAAGCAAGTACTGATCTCTGGGAATCACAACCCACAGGGCTATGCAGCACCCGGTGGGCAGAAATGCTGGTGGCTCTGGGGAGCCTTATAAGAGGAGGTGGCCTTTTGTAGGAGATCATAGGGGAGAAAGCCTAGAACAGTTTCAAGTAGCAGTAGAAAACAAGCACAAAACCCACCACTACAAAAAAAAAAAAAAGTCAACATCCAGAAGACTTTCAGTAGCAGACAAGATCAAATGGGAATAGAGCAAAACCTTTGAAGAAGAAGGGATTTTGTTCAGTTACAAATCAGACAATCAGAAACCAATTTTTCCACTGGTTCCAAGAGATGTTAGGCACAACTTCACATATAGCCAAAAAGTGGTCAGCTTACATGGGGACAATTAAAAATGCATAGCTGCAAGAAGCACAATCAGCTTTTCAGTGTATCCTGCTGTAGCTTAGCTTTTCACCAGACAGTTTAGAATTAACCTAATGCTAGCTCCTACTCATTCAGTTTTGTCCACTTCATACTACCCTAGCCTGGAGGGACACTGTTTTTACCTTTGAAAAATATAACGCAACTGATTCTTGTGTAAAGAGATTTTTTAAAAAAGTGAAAAAAGTGTTACTTCCGTATTATTTCCTTTTTCTAATCTTCAAATATATAAATCACACCTTAGCAAATAACTCTCTTCCTTCCTTACCCTCACAATTTGAGCCTTGCTTTTAACTCACTGCATGCTGTAGTTATTCAAACACTGACCTTGCTGTCAGTTCTGAGGCCCCATGATAAAGCTTCTCAGTCATAAATGCTAGCTTAGAATTACTGAATGCTAATTACTGAATACTAGCAAATATGTAGAAGGGTTAGGTGTGCAGTTGTAATTTTGCCTTTTAAGCTATCCTTTAATTTAAGCCTTTCCTATCCTCACGGCAGCTCACTAGAACCTCATGTGAGGCTTGTAGATTTCTTCAAGATTTTCCAATACTACCAATAAAAAAAAAATAAAAAATCTTTTTTCTGACAAAGAATAGAATATTCTTGTGACATAGCTGAAGGCAGTCCTGTGTTCCTGAAAATGCTAATTCATCCCAAGTACGAAATAAAGGGCAATGGCAGGAGTTTCCCAAAGTCAGCATTTCTGATCCAGGACCAGATGAGAACTGAGAGATGCTTTGAACGATCCCAACTATAACCTGGGTGCCTTCACGCACTCAAGCCCTGGACAGCCTTCTCAGCCTCTGGCTCCAACACCCCACCTCACTGCTTGTATAGTTCCAAACATTTTGCAATTATGGATCCAATTGAAAACAGCTCTTCTTTCAGCAGTTCTAAGTTAGCTTCATGGCCACTACAGCCGGTGCAAAGCAAAGAGCATGAGAAAAAGCGCAGGGATTTGCTGTCAAGAGAGAGCAAGCAGGAGCACAGTGGCCTCACACTGGCTCACAGCGACTGTGAAACTGCACCGCTGGTTACCGGCCTCAGGCCACAACTACCCATTGCCCATGTTATCTAACACAGGTTATGCTGGATGGATTTCTAATCTTTGAAGTATACCAAGCTTAGCTTATTAATTATACATAGCTCACCTGCGTAGTTCTCTAGCAGAGTACAGCTGTAGATCTGTGGCAGTTTTAACACCCGTGTTTACCACTCCATTTACCTCACAGTGAAGATCCCTGCTCTGGGGCGAGCTGTTCTCTCCACTGCTCCATGCCTCTGCAGCTAGTTTTTCCTCAGCATCGGAACTATTCACAACTACTTTCTCTCTATGGCCTTGGCAACTTCTAAAGCTAGCTCAGCTCCCACGGCAGCTCAGTTCCTAACACCTCTGTGATGAGAAATTTGTCATGGGTTAGCATTCTGCCCTAGCTTTTGTGAAGAGGGAAAACAAAGAGATTTGTATTTGCCCATGCACCACTTCTGCCTGAATTTTGTTATGGTGAAGCATTCTGGAAGATCCTAGATGAACTTAGAAAGTTAAAAAGCAAGATTACCCTAGTTGTCAAAACAGAATTGAAGGAGTCAGATACAGCTCTGTTTTCTCTCCTTACCACATATGTAGTGTTCAATTGGGCAGTGACCTCATGTAATCTCTTTGTATATCGGTTTATACAACGCTAAAGTGAGGCTAGTAATTACCTTTCTAAAAGCAGCGGCTCTTGTGGCACTAAGTTAAAATAGTGAAATTAAAGAGACCAGGCTTCTCAGAAAGTAATTAACAGATGTTTGCAAAACTCTGTGATTATGATTATGCTTTGGGACACTGACCATTACAGTGGAACCTCTTTTGGCGATGTGCTTCACAGGCAATTAGTGCGATAGCCCCAGAGAAAGCAGACCTGTTGCTCTCTCTCACCCTGATGGCTCCTAATAGTTCAGCATATTCAAATAATTCCTCCAGAATTACATTTTAGTTCTCCTAGCAGCTGTGGCAAGGAAAAAGAAAAGTCAGTTAAGAGGGGAGAACAAGGACATGATTTCCAATCCAGTAGGAAGGAAAGGTCTTGTCTAGCTACAGGCAGAAGTGTCTTACAAGGGTTTGCCAGTAAGCAGAACTGAAAACCTTCAGTCGAGGGATACAGACATCGGGATAAGAAATATTAGATTTTCCATAGAACTATTATTGCAGGAAAGTGGGTCAGGGAGTCAAGAAACCGATTAATGAATGGGGAATAGGATGCAAGGCAAAAACAAGTATCAGCATTTTTCCCCCTTGAAGCTGTTGATAACTTGAAGCTGTTTCAATAATGATATCCCAGACCGATGACAATGTTTCCTCCCACCAACAGACACTATCCTGTTGCTTTGTGTTTTAAAGGGCTGTCAGTCACATGGAAAACAGGGAAGAAAGGTCAGCAAAAGACAGGATATGAAGGAATGTTGGACAACGCAGTCAAGGCTTTTGAATGTACAGAAACCCAACACAGGCCCTAGCAGTTTGATTGAGGTCTCCTCAATATCAGCCACTGGTGTCTGTACCAGGGAAGCCAGCAGGTCCACATGCTTCACTGGTGTGATCAGGAACATCTATGCACAATCCCAGTGCAGGGCACTGCCCATAGTTAGCTCCTTGGTCTACACTTCTTCCAATGAGTTTAGATACCACAAGGAAACTATTTGTACAGTCTGATCCCTCCTAGCTCATCTTTATTTTTTTCTTTCTTTAGATGAATCTATCCTCACAGGAAAAAAATAATATATATTTATTCTCTGTGGAACCGAGCTCTCACACACAGCAGGCACACAAGATTCTGCACGCCGCAGAGGAACCCACACACATCTTGGAGCAGTGGGAGAGGATTTAATTCACACTCTCTAAGTGTCAGTGTTGAATACATTCTTTAAATCAGCCCAGGCTAACGGCCACAGTTACCCTCTATACTTACTGCCCAGAGCACAGTTGGTCTAAAGAGATCAAGGAGAGTAAGAAATAGCAAATGGTACTCATGTGAAACCATGGGAGAACACTACTATCACTAGGAAAAATCTGCTGAGAACATCAGCCCAACACCCTTGTCTTGCTGAAAATGACTCTTTTCCCTAAGTAAGGAGCTTCTTTGGGTCTGGTCTTGACACCTGCACAGATTACAGAAAGGCAGTCTCTGAAACCACATGCAAAGATATTGTTTTATCATTGCTCCATTGCATCATTTGTGTGCCACCTTTCCTCAGTCAGAGTAAAGATACAAAGGCTTTACTCCATAAGCCAGGGAGCACTTGGCCAGCATATTTTCTGCAGGCTCTGCACCCAAGGATTCTGAACATTTTGTCCTTTAGGTAGCAGTTTGCTGTTTAACACAATACTAGCAAGAGCTCGTGCCAGAAGAAGAGCAAAGTATCAAGAAGCAATGAAAGCCATTAGACAAGCCTGTGTAATTGCATTAATTTTACCATTGTCAGCATCTAGATAAAAGCATGGAAGTGACCTGCTGACAAAGGTGGGTCTCTAAAATTCAGGGAAAGCCACAATCAAAAGGCCACATTCTGCAGCAGCTCTCGCTCCTTTGATGACAGAAGATTAAGACTGAGCCTCTTAAAGCTCGTAGCTACTAAACTGTTAAGGGTCAGTGAGAAGAGTAGCCGTGGAAANTTGGAAGGGAGGGAGACCACACACACCTGGTAGATCAGAATAGGTGCCAGGAAGAAGCAGATTCCTTCTTAGCAACCAGAAGTATTGCTTAGGTTTTCAGAAGCGCACAAAATTAAGACTTAATGCAACTCACCTACCCTTTCCTGATCTCTGTGCAAACACTTGGAACTGGCCAGATAGTGGGCACATTCAATCTTCTGTTTTGTCTGATATCCATAGATTTGGCCCAGATATCTTGCTCATATGGCTTTGAACAGGAGTTTGAACTATTTGGGGCAAAAAAAAAGAATTTTTTTTTACAGAATCCAAACCGTAACAGAAATAAGTCACATAAAATTGGAGGTTTTTCATATATGTTCGATCCATTGTAACTATAAAAAACATCTTGACACTAACTGTAGGTCAAACCAAAATTATTGCAAAGTTCTGGCATATTTAAATTCATTAATTTGTTTCCTTCTGCTGTAACAATATTTTATTATTGCAAAAACAACTTCATCTAAACAACAAAAAGGAAAGTATCCACTATTTCTAAATTAAAAAAATAAAAAAATTTCATTTCAGGATGTGATCTGACTGCATCGCTACCACCTTCTATTAACTGAGATTTCACAAAACAAATCACAATCCTGTCCTGGAGTTTAGGTAAGCATTTAAAGCTGGTAATTACTTTCATGTACTTACCATAGACAAATAATGATCAAAACTGGATACGCATCTTTTCTGTAGCTAAAATAGCACTTGTGTTTTCCTCCCTCTGTGCCAGGGCTTCTCTAATAGCATTTTACCCCTGCCCTTGATTCCCTTTCACAGGGATGGCGCAAGCATTGGCAAATTACATTTTAAAGTATCGCTTACCCGCCCATCCAAAGAATAACCTAGGAATGCAACAGAGACGCTGAGGAAGGATATCATTCCTGGTAGTGTTTTTATAGCACTGGTAAGGATCTCAGGGATGACAAAAGAGAGCAAAATTACAGCTGTAGGAAAAAGGCCAAAGTGACCTCTTAGATCAGGAGGACAATATTCCCTGTTACCAAACTCAAGAATTGTTAGACTCTTAGCTTACCAAATCCATGAGACCACTCTCACCCTGACTCTTTCTCAAAATTTCTCAAATTGCTTACTTTAAACTGTGCACTTAATTAACTGCATTTGTTACTAACTGAATTACATCAATGCCATCTCACTTATTCACTTCCATATGCCTATGAAATTCAGTGATACCAACAAATTAAACAATAATTTAGAAGAAAACATAACCAAAACAAAGCCTACGTAAGTGCAGCAGCACCCTCCCTCAGTGCTCCTAAAGAGAAAGTCTTTGATACAGGCCCATACCTTACATAGCAATGCTCTTGCTTGCCGGAATATTGACATCTTTCCACCTCCCCAGTGCTGAAGCACAATAGATCAAACTTTGAATTGTTTCGTACCCTCGTAATCCAAAAAGAAGCAGTTCTGACTGCAAGCTGACAGAGGAAGAACACTGCATTGTTCTTGTTGCTGACCAAACAAGAAGGGAAAGCAAAGGAACAACATGAAGGAGAGCAAACCATGCTCACCTGGCAGTAATGACACTGGTTACTCCCAGTGAATTCAGTACTTAAGAATTACCAGGTGCGTAAGTGGAGCAGAGCTTTTTAAAGTAGCCTAAAAGATTTTGATAAAATATTAATGAAGGATGCGTCTGTTTACTCTCTGCAGCTCAGAAAATCTCCACTTACAAATCTCTACTTAAGAGATATATGTGATCAGACCAGCAATCCACCAAGGCCAATATTGTATCTCAGACAGTGACAACAAATAGATCATGCCATCTACATACAACATATGAGCCTTACCACTTTCTCTGGTCTCTTCTGCTCTTTGTTCTTCCAGATCCACCATGGACATAATAGGGATGTTAGGGAACATTACATTCTATTTTCATCTAACCTTTATCCATGTACTTGTTGTCTGATTTGTCTGAAACTTCCTGCAGCAGCAAATACAAGAACTTGAACACTGCCAACTGTGTAAGAGAAGCAGGCTCTTTTATCTGCTTTAAATTGTTTTCTTGCTAGTTTCAGCAGGTGTCCCCCAGTTCCAGCATCATGAAATTTGGTAAATAATCGTTCTGCCTTCATCTAATCCACCACCTTTGAAATTCTATAAGTTTTTACCGTGTTTCCCCTCACGCTCTCAGCTTTCTTCTCTCCAAATTGAAATGATCCGATCTTTTCAGTCCCTTTTCATGTCGGTCCATCAGCTGTCTCTTGCCCTCCTCTGGACCTTTCCTAGCTTCACTAAATCCTCTTTAAGATGCAGAACTGCAGAAAATACTTCAGGTATTGTTACTGCAACAGTTTTCTGCATCAGGAAAATGGCACTTTCATCAACGATATCCTTCCTTGTGATGGCCAGAGTTTTGCTGACTCTTTTGGCGACTGCTTGCACACCGAGCACACAGCCTCAGAGAACTGTCATTGATGATGCCTCCTTCCTGAGCTCCAGCTTAGGTCTCCTTCCTGAGCTGGAGCTGCTTGAGTTCGGCATCGTGAAGGCATGGTTTACATTACTTCTTCAAAGAAACATTATCTTTCATTTGCCTACCTACACCTCATCTGCCACCTTTTTGTCCACCTTTGAGGTCCTTCTGAAACTGACACAGCATTTGTCTATGCAAAACTACTTAGTATTATCTGCAGACTTGGAGATTCTACAATTCACTCCCTTCTCTCCTCTTTATTGTGAATAAAGACAAAACACTGATTCCTATGAGATTCTCTGCTTCTGATTGTAAATCTCTGGCCATTTAGTTTCTTCAATAACCTTAACTGTGGAACATCATAAGATGCTTTTGAAAATTCAGATACATAATGCTGGTTGGATTCTTTTCACCCAAGAGCTATTGGCACCCTTCTAGAGACTCAGAGATAGCTGTTCCCTTCCCAGAAGCTAACTCTTTCCCAAGAGATGTGTGGTGCCATCTTTTGCCTTCACAAGGATGGAAGTCAGACTGGTCTGACTTCCCAGTTCTGGCCTGCAGTTCCCAATTCTAAAGGTAAATTAAATAAAGGAAATACTTAAAGAGAATTTCCTTTTCCACTTAGGAGTAAGTCCTGTCCTCTTCAAATGATGCTGCTGGTGAGGCCTAGTTTAGTTTGCATAAAGACTACATACAGCGTTTTGTCTGTTTATTCAGTAGGTTTGAGGTTGTTGTAGACCGTAGAAAAAAAAGTGCAATTAAGTCATTCTGGAGAGTTAAAAAAACAATTTGCGCAACCCCAAGGGTCCTGTGTTTTGTACTCCAAATTCTTCAGTTGTAAGGCCATTTTCTGATTGAGAAGCACTTCCTAAGAGACCATTCTTTCACTCCTTTCTGCAAGAGGGCACAAGCATTCTGCATTTTTAACTGCAAGCATACAATGTTATCTGCTCTTTCTCTCTTATGTAAGTTTGCAGGAATGCTGAAAGACTTTCCGGGCTCTGGGAGGTTAGGGGTTGGAATCGGGTCCATTGTATATCACTGCATTGGCTTCTTGAGACGTGAAGTTATTGCAATTAAGATACTGTCCGGATGTGTGGGCTAAAGAACCCAACTGATATCACAGGCATTTATTGATAATGCAACTTCTGAGGAAGAAATCTGGGGAATTGTTGTTTTTCGTGCTTTCTTCTGCAAGCAAGCAAACCATATGGATTTATCAGAAACACACAACACTTTATCTAGCTAGAGAGAAAAAGAATAATGTTTATTTTACTGCAGAGGAATGTTCTCTTTCAGTTTTGAGAGCCACTTGCCTGAGCTGGCACTGTGTACCGTTTGGCCTCCAGTAGACATATTGCTCTGGTTTAATTCAGTGCTATCTTTGAACTGATTAGTATTTACTATGTGTGTTGTGATAGCGTCTCTAAGCTGCAGTCAAGGAGAAGAACTTCACTGTGTTAGGTACTGTACAAACACGGAACTGAAAGATAACTCTTGCCCTGAGATGTGCAACTATATAGAGCTCTGACACATAATGAGGAAAACATCAGCTAGAGGCTGGACTGTGGTCCTGGAGCAGGCCTCACTTCCTTACCTGTGCGATCTCAAACAAGTGGCTTTCCCACCTCTCATTTAATTTGGGCACCGCTGTGCGGAAAACCCAGCTGAACAGCAGAGCATCCTGTCTCTTGACTGATTCCTCTTGTGGCACCTGAGATTGAAGCAGGTCTTCTGTAGCTTTCTCCACGTGCCAGTAGGCAGACGTGGATAAAATACTGACAAACCTGAAACTCCAAACAGTCACCCGCCTGACACTCCCTCTGCAAAGTGTTAAGACCTTTCTGTGGAGAGGAAAATCCTTTCCCAGAAATCTTACCAGATTCCTGAGAACATTTTGTTTGGCAGCAGATGCAGAGCAGCCATCTGCTCCCAGAATATTTTGGGCCCTTTCTTGATGCTTGAGGACAGCATCCAAAACTCCATTAGCAAGGCCATTGCTTGGTTTAGTTTCACCATTTACCGCACCAAGGCTTGAGATCTCAGTGGTCTTGCAGAATGGAGCTCTTTGCCAGAAGAGGTCTGGTTGGGTCAGTGTCCACCTGTCTGGGTCTGGCAGCAGAGATCCAAGTGTTTTCCCAAAGCCATTGATTGCCAGACCGCCCTTGAGAAACAGGCTTTGAGCTAGGCCAGAGTGCTAGTAAAAGCATTTTCTTCTGTGCCTCAGGATGAGTCATGGCTCCTTAAACCAATTTTCACTTTTCAGTGCACTGGCTTAAATTCCAAGAGTCTGAAATATGTGAACACCCATGCTCTATGTGGGTTTATGGCAGCCCAGGGGAGGCCAATGGATAAGGACAAAGACCAGCATTCTAACTCTATTACTGTGTTGGACTCATTCTCCTGATTTTTTGTTAAGCATGTCTTTCTCCATCTGTTTCAGCAATATTTCAACTCTGTTTAGGTTTTGATACTTCCCAGGTGGAGATTTATTGAGTCATTTCCATCTGTGCTGAGAGGACATGTAGCTGGTGCTGCCGAGGAAAATGGAGCAAAATAACAAATAAGGGGGAGCAGGGCTCTGTTGGCTATTCGTACTGAGCTTCTTCTTTTTCATTCAAGTGCAGCATCTTGCTTCCCTTAATCTACTTATCTACCTTGTGCTAAAATTGACTGCTACAAATATAGATGCAAATAACCTCATGCAAAATTAAAAATAAATAACAAAAGACAACAAAAAACCCCAAATCTAATGTGAACTCGTTGTATCTTTGGTAACAAAATAATGGGACACATAGAAGTCTACCTCCATATAAGATATACTCGCCTGTGGAGATAAGGCTCAAATACTCTTGAACATTTTGTATTTATGGCTGCTACATTGAAAGTACAAGAAATAAGCTTAAAAAAAAAAACACTCCAACATTTACAGAAGGTGACAAAATTACACTATTGTTGGAGAGGTTGGTGGCAAACGAGTAACTCATGTTTGCCTTCTTTCACTTCTATTACAAAAATATAGACAGTGGACAACATAGTTCTATAGTTTGTTTATAGGCCCTAATAAAATTTATTCAAGACTACGTTTGTATTTTCTTAAGAAAGCCTATGAAAGCATCTTTGACCTCCCAGCTCCTGCACACTTTTCTGATCATTCCCTGATGTTTTTGTGTCTGTAGATTGCAAGCTCTCTTGGGAGAAGTGGGTATAGGATGGAGAGGTCTTCTTTGTATTCCTTAAGTGGATAGTATGTTTTTAACAGCACTCTGATGTTAATATATATAATAATTATAATAATTGTCTCCCAATAGGATGTTCATAAGTAGCTTATGGCACACTGCTCTAACTGTAGAGAAGTTTGTCCTTGCATATAAAAAATGTCAATTAAAATGTAAGCTTTGTAGACCACAGATATGTTTCATACACAAATTGAACAAAAAATAATAAGTTTTTGCTTGTTTGTTTGTTTGTTTTTTTAAACACAACCATAATTAGTAAACGGAAAGTAGTGTGCAGGAACTGTTTCATCATACTGCATAAGCACGGCAAATAATATCATAATGACTATGTTATCTTATCATAGTGGTACATAGTTTTTTATGCAAATGTTACCTCAAATATGGTCAACTACCTGCAATAAAGAGCATTTAGGGTAGGAAAGGTTGAAAACATTTTATATTTTTTAGCTTCTATGCTTGGCTTTCAAAAGAGCACCATACATTTACACATATCTATGTCTAAGTTAACAGGCACTTGCTTTCACTAGCTTTTAGCTTGCTACTTGGATATTATGCAAGACCTGTTAAAATACAAATGGTGACATGGGCTGACCAGAGATAGCGGCACAGTTGCACACTCCCTTGTGCTAGTGTCTTGGACTGTTAGCAGAGAGCGAGGGGAAGCTCATCCAGCTGCCCTTCCAATGTATTTCATAGCCAGATAATTTTACATAATTTTACAATGCAGTTTCCATGCTAGGCAACACAACTCCTTCCTGATATTGCCACCATTTTGGGCACTCTGGGAAATTACAGCCTGGGCCTCTGAAGGCACAGAAGAATTGAGCTGGGAATTATTTTGTCCTGCTGTTGTCCCCTTTGACACATGCTGGTTAAGCATGGCCTAAAACAGACTTACGCAATCCTTACCTTTATGAGAGGTCAAGGAGAGGTTGCACACAGTGATGCAACAAACAGGATTCTGAGGAAAGCTTACTTACAGCTCTCTAAAGCTGCCTGGTGAACCGCTCTTTCAGGGCTTTTCTCTTCACTTAGGAATTTTATGTGAAGTGCAGTTAGAGCAGAAAGCCCAGTGTACACCATCACAGAAGAAAAAAACTAAGTAAGGAAGTCATTGACCTCAGTAATTTTCTGGATGCAGATACCATTCTGAGCTTTTTTCATAGTCTTTACATTCTAAAAAGTTAATATTTGCTTTTAATTGAATACAAAAAAATTAAACAGCTTGTGTGCTAGGAGCAGAAGGGTCTGAAAACAGACTCTATGTTTGTCTGTAATGGACATATGCAATTAAAATGCTTAAGGAAAGGAAAATAGTGCTTTTCTTATCACAGTTCCATTCAAAAAAATTACTAAAAATCCTTCATTTAGCACAACTTCTGCCTGAGATGGTTTGCTTTTTCCCCTTCTGAATTCCTGGCGCAATATAAATCAAACAAATTCAAGATAGCAAGGACGGGAAAATCATTATTATAATCGCAAAACCAGCAAAAAGGTCAACAAGAAGGAGAACAACAATAGGATTCTGGTAACTGTTTGGGAAGAAACTATTCTTGCTGCAGTCAAACTCACTGTTTTCATAACAACAAATTAAATACCAAGGTAATTCCCTGGAGTCTTCTGCAGTGTGGCTCACAGTGGTAGAAGCCACTACAGCACAATGGACAATATCATTACAAAAACCTTCCAGTTGCTGAGCTACCATGCAGCTCAGAGGTTTTTGAAGTTAAGTTGGAGTCAGGCCTACCTTTTCAAAGCATTGCATTGTTGTTATTCTTTTCCTCCTGTTCCTGTCCATTTCCCCGTCTTCCTCTCTCACTTTCCTCTGACAGGCAGCCACGTTTTAGACTCCATTCATAATCTGAGAAGCTGCAAGAGGGAGTATTGTTATGCTAGAACAGAGATGGCTGAGCTGCTCACTTCACTAGCCAGGGATGAGGGACTCACAGATGCTCCCCATTTTCAATATTTTATTTGCTTATTGGTATCTAATGTATACCCGATAAATGTGTGATCAAATAGGGGCAAGCTGACATCTTACACTCGAATGTGTCAGGAGATATTTCAGAAAGGTGAGCTCTGCAAACACCTACTCCGAAAAAAAAGTGGCATTTGGATTTGCTTTGGACAGTGAAGAATCACAACCATGGCTTTTGGCATGGCCTGGCTTCTCTAAGATTCCTTTCAGTCACCAATAAAATGTGATGTTCTAGACATTTAAGTGTTTTAATGAAAGTTGCCAAGGAACTGCTGGCATCAAAACAACTTTCTTAGTATTTTGCGTTAGGAAGCTTGGATTTTCCTGGTTAATATGCAAAAATAAGTATATTTTATCACTTACTGGGGGAGTAGATATGTCTACAGTACTATGACAGTCCTTCTGTGAGCAATGAACAGTGATATAACTGGTAAATGACCAGTGTCATCGAAAGAGAAATCATCATTACAAAAAAAAAGTAAAAACAAAAAAACAGTAAAATACCAGGTAAAGAATACAGAGCAGCAATATGATTAAAATGAAAGATTGGGGTAGTTTATCCCTGCCAATCAGCAGGTTTTATATATGTTCTTACACAATTAATAGCTGTAGAGTTTTCACTAGGTAATAAATACCCGTGTAATAACAATAGGCTACTTTACCATCCAAAACTATTCACCATACAGTGTGAGCCCTGGTTCATAGGGCTTACAATATATATATTATCTGTGTTGTTTCATGGCATTTTCAGGTACATACCCACTACTTTATCTTGCAAGACAGCCCAGTATCTTCATTCCTTTCACTGAGGCACCTGGCTGATGTAACTTCATGATTTCATGAGAGTCTCATTGATGAAGGATTAACGCAATGACAAAAAGAATCCCTTCTTGAGACTCAGTGGAGTAGTAGGAGGGAAGTTGTTTCTGCTCCTTTTGTGGGCCCATCAATGTTTCTTCCTCACTTTTTAGGCCATAGTCTCATGCTTGCTGCTCTCAGCAAAGACTGGCTGTTGTTTACTATGAGTCCGGCACTTCTGGAACATCTTGTGCCTCACTTAGCAATTCTGTAAATGGAAATACATGGAATTAAGTGGTTCTTTATCAAGATGTTTTTCCTCAAAAGAAATTGCCAGACCAACATCAAAGTACAAAATCAAGCAGCCCAACAGGAGAAATGTTTTGACAAGTCGAACTTAGTCTACACTATAGTTTAAACCCAAATATCTCGTCTGTCTCCTACCTACCTCATCTCTCCCCTCAAATCAAGTAGCTTCAGCCTTTAGTCCAGAACACCCATCTGAGATAAAGAAACTTTTAAAACTTTCTCTGTATCTCTTTGGAAACTTCAAGTGATCTGGCAAATGCCTAAATTAATGGTTCAGGGGAGTTATTAACAATACTTTCTACTCTGAATTGGTAGAATTTTGAAAAAGAATTGGAGAAAATCTAGAATACTTTTTCTACCAGTGGTTTGCCATTGGAGACCATTATGGTGGTCCAGGCATAATTTTCTATAGGTAAGAACTGGGACTGCGTGTTTTATTCTTTTTAGCTGGGAAACAAAATGTTCCAGACTCAAATATCTGCCAGATTTCCGAAAGCCTGTTCCATGTGTCTTATCTTGTGTAGACTCTAAAATCCCGTTTAGGAAATGGCCTTTTTTCTGATGATCCTCTGAGACTAGTGTTAGAAACACAAGCAAGTGTGAGACAAGATTTTACTCATCATCATTTCCAAAAATAGAGCTGAAAATGGCTTTATATCAAGTTCTCTGTGCATTTGCGCTCTTCAGATGGCACACATTAGATTTTACTTAACCTGGCATGAAATTTGAGGGTGGTGAGAATATCAAAGAAGTACAGAAAGCAGACTGAAGAAACTGGAGGAACTCCTGGGAACCCTTAATGTTATTGGCTGCCTAGTACACAATACAATGAAGACAGCTTTGTCTGTTCATGCAGTAACTTATCCCATTACTATTGCTAAATCCCTACAAAGGATAAACCTTTCTTGGGATGGTGAGGGAATAAACAATGAGTCAGAGATGCAAACAGTAGGTATCCTATGATAATAACAGTAGTGTGGGTGAACATACTCTCAGGAACACATCTTTATATAAGTTAGATGTAGACCTTGTGGTGCAACATAGAATAGAATCATAGAATCACAGAATGGTTTGGGTTGGAAGAGATCTCAAAGACCATCTAGTTCCAATCCCCCTGCAGTGGGCAGGGCTGCCAACCACTAGATCTTGGTACACCTTCAGGAAAAGGACATCCACAATTTCTCTGGACAACCTGTCCCAGTGCCTCATCACCCTCTGCATAAAGATTTTCTTCCTAATATCTGACCTAAATCTCTCCTCTTTTAGTTTAAAACCATTCCCTCTTGTCCTATCACTATCAGACCATGTAAAAAGTTGGTCTCCCTCCTGTTTATAAGCTCCCTTTAAGTACAGGAAGGCCACAATAAGGTCTTTTCAGAGCCTTCTCTTCTCCAGTCTGCATAAGCCCAGCAGCTTCAGCCTTTCTTCATAGGACATGTGCTCCAGCCCTCTGGTCATCTCTGTGGTCCTCCTCCGGACCTGCTCCAACAGCTCCATATCGTTCTTGTGCTGGAGACCCCAGGCCTGGACACAGTACTCCAGATGGGGCCTCACGAGGACAGAGTAGAGAGGGATGATTACCTCTCTGTCCCTGCTGGTCACCACTCTTCTGATGAAGCCCAGGATGGTGTTGGCCTTCCAGGCTGCAAGTGCACACTGCTGGCTCATGTCAAATTTTTCACTCATCAGAACCCCCAAGTCCTTCTCAGCAGGGCTGCTGTCAAGGAGTTCTTCTCCCAGTCTTTATGCATATCTGGGATTGCCTCAACCCAAGTGCAACACTTTGTGCTTGCCCTTGTTGAACCTCATTAGGTTCACAGGGTCCCACTTTTCAAGCTTGTCCAGGTCCCTTTGGATGGCATCCCTTCTTTCTGTCGTATCAACTGCACCACACAGCTTAGTCTCATCTGCAAACTTGCTAAGGTTTCACTCAATTCCACTGCCTAGGATTTTGATAAAGATGTTGAAGACATCCGAGACAGACCCCTGAGGGACACCACTCATGACTGGCCTCCATCTGGATATAGAGTTGTTGACCACAACTCTGTGGCTGTGGCCATCTGGACAAATTTTTATTTCTTCCTAAGTCCAAACATTCCTAACACATACATTTTCAGAGGTCTGCTTGCCAGTAGCCAAATCGACATAGTTACTAGAGAACAGTTTAATTTAAAAGGAAAAACAAGTTTGTTCTCTCCAGGAAAACATCCTCCTCCACTTCCAGGGATTTACAACACATCATTGAGGAGAATGTAATCACCAGAACTCTGTTAAAAACATTTGTCTGAAGTTACCAAGCAGTAGCATGCACAAGAGGGCAGGGAGGAGCTTCTAGCTGAGATTGATCAGATGGGTCTGGCATAAGATAACACACCCAATCTGTATTTGTTTTCCTTATTGATAAACTTGCCTGCAACTCACCTCACCGTGAATGTAAAACTAAACCTATGGAAACTCTGTTTGGAAATAGAAGGTTGAAAGTTTAGCCCAGTCGAAAGCAACAGCAAGATCTCAAGTGACTTCAATTCACTGTCATGGCGTCCTTTGTCTTTGTTTACTATATAGACCATTGTAAATTAACTTGGTCTTTCAAATATCTCTTGCACTCAAAAATTGTTTTGCTTTCTGGAGGTGAAATGCTAAACTTAGGCTCACCATTTAATCATATGTTTCCAATGCATTCCACCCGAGCCCTGTTGAGGCAAGCTTTCCTTCTAATTAGATAGATGAGCTGAAGAACCAGTGATTAAAAGAAGATCAGCTTTTCCTTAAATGCTGTTGTACTTCAGGAGTGATCAAAGCCAATAGTTGCTTCCAAAGGTATATTTGCTTACAGCAGATGAACTTCTCAAGAGAGGAGTAGTAAGCCCTATTTTTCTTGCTCAGGTTGAAAAACCCAGTTGAGTCTACTGGGCAATCCTTCTTTTAAGAACTTCTGCCTTCCTTTCACACCAAAAGGCGACTCAGCCCAAAAAAGGGTAAAGGATTTACCTAAAGGCCCCAGGGAAGACTGTGTTCTGACTATAATTTTGTTGTCAGAATAATATCTGTTGGACTTTCTTTAACAAGGAAAGGACATTTTTGTGTCATGATCAGTTAACACGTACAGAACTTTCAGATTCATGGTGAAATAATGTATATCTACATGCACATATACATGCATGTGCATGCACATGCATAAAGTGTTAAGTATAAGTTTTTTTCAAATTTCCTGCCAATTCCTGTTTGCTTGTGAGGCAGCAGCATAGCTTCTCAAAATGAAACTAAACCTGGAATCGTTTGTTGTATTTCCTGAAAGAACTGCAGTAACCCGAAGTTATTGCTTTGTTTGGGGAGAGCTTGATAGAAGCCCAAAGTCCAATTGCTCCTCTGGGCACCTGGAAAAGCTGCTGCCTCAGAAGAATAGCGTGCAGCCCATCATCAGAATGCTTGGCACTCTGCAGTATCTGGAACAGGAGCAAAACAAGGTTTCATAAGCATGTCTAAAATATTTGCAATAACAGAGGGAATTGATACAGATACCATGCTACCATGTTCTGTGTCTGGTGATGGTAAATTTTTGGATCAAAACTTTAACCTGCAGTATGGCTTTTGTGTCAGCCAGCATGAACACATTTTCATGATAACTGCAAAAGAGGGCAGCAAAGTCTGCTTCCAAAGCAAAATGCTGACAGAAAAGCAGCTCATTTAAATACCTATAAAGTTGTGGATTGTTTATTGCTTCTGATTCACCATAAAAACATCCAGGGCATATCTGCTCTGTAGGCCACAAGAGCATAATGTCACAGGTTGTTTTTCCGTGGTAATAAGTGGTCCTATTGATGAGTGTTTGGAGTTATCCCCTGATGGAGTCATTTAACATTAAGAACGCTCAGCTAATCACGTTCAGATCTGACATGGATTGTTTTAGCCTTCCGAAACAAATGATAAGGTGGGCTTGAACCATTTCTTGTGGCCAGAAGACTACGAACTCACTTTGACTCACTACAGGTGTTGAAATCACTACAGGATTATCCCTGAAGGTGGGTAATCCTTTAAAGGTTCAGAGCTTTGGGTTAGATAAAGATCTAAACATTTGGATGTTTATCTGAAACCTTATCTCAATAATCTTAAGTCCTGGAGGCTGAACACCTATCAGATGCATATCTACAAGTAAAAGAGTAACAGGACCTCTTGTTTCTACAGACTTAAAGCCTGGTTGTGACATCTCTGAATAAACAAAACCTCACATTGATATCAATTCGCCTTTGAGTTGGAGTATTGCTAACAGGAGGTTCCCTCTCCACTAAAGGTGATAACAACGTTATCTGATGGAGGAAAAATGAAGTTTTCATCAAAAAATACAGGTGTTCTTTTTTTTCCACTAAAACCATCCATCTTCCACGGAAAATTTTTCTTTTTCTCTGAAAATCTATACATCTAAATATTGGCAAAGGAGCTTTGGTTGAAAAGTAGAATACTTCAGCTCCCCTCCCAACTAAAAAAATGGGATCTTCCTAATGAAATGTGATGCTTTTAAATCCACACCAGTATTCTAACTCAGAAGCCTCAGATTTCCTTCCCCCTAGTTGTCCTCCATCCCCCAGGATGCCAGATGACTGCTATTGAGGTGTGGTATGTCGTGGGATACATAAGAAGTGCTGGGAATGTGAAACGTGTGCTGCAGTTGGCAGCAATACATTATGCCAGTGCATATTTTGATTTTCTGCTATGACACCTCAGGTGTTCCCATTTTTCACTGTTTTGCACCTTTCCTGCATTTCAATGAATGTAAGAACAGTTGTTTGAGCTCATGAAAAAAACAGTTTGTGGATATTAAAATTTGAGTTGTTATTGTGGCAGGGGGAGTTTGAGAAACTACCTCCTTTCCTTCACTGACATTTGCACAGTGAATGGTTTTCTTCCTTCCTCTGCTGTGGTATGTAGCCCATTTCCACCATGGCCTGAAGTGACAGGGCAGGTGGCAATGGGCAGAACTCCTTGCGCCATCACAACCTCAGTCGTTACCCTTGGATGGTTCTCTAGACTCTGGGGCTTCCCTAATAACTCTGAATGCTAGGTTCTCTTATCTTAAGGGGCATTTAAAAGCTAAACACTTAAAAAAGACCCTCACAAAGTGATCATTTTCATACACTAACAGGAGACAGAATAAACTGGACTGTGCTACTGCTTAGAAACACACAAGTGCTTAATCAAGGTCTAGGCTGTCTATGCTGCCGTTCACAAGCTGAGCCTTTTCCACATTTGGATCATGTTAGGTGGAGAATTAGCATTGTTTTGCAGTGTTTTAGAAGCTGGGAAGAGAATTCAAACACTTTCCCCTTCCTTTTCCCACTGCTGTGCCAGTTACAGCCCGCAGTTAGCAGAGCAACTCTGCTCATTCCTTCCCCTCCGGGACCTTTCGCATAGCTGCTGCCTTGCTCGTGTAATAACACTCTTGCCTAGGGAATGAAAAAAACGCACTTTTTTGTTTGTTTTGGCACTCTCAGTAGGGCCGTGAGATTAATGGCCTGTAATTAAAGATATGTTAGTAGGGCTCTTCTTTGATATGTCAATTTAAAGTTGATATCTGGAGACAAAGTGCTATTCAGAGTTTAATGGACTAACTTATTCTCCTGTCCGTGGTACAGTTGTCATTTTGCCATTGAGAAGTGCTTGTGTGAGAAGGGAGAGAATGATTTACTCCGAATTATTATATTCTGTGGCTCATGAGAATCCTACTTCCACTTCTCCAGCAGAGAATTATTGTCATTCTCATGGCATTTTTCAAGCATCGTTGTGCTTTTGATGATTTATTCTGTCAAGCTCCCCTGTTTAAGCAATACTCTTGCTTCCTCTGATTAACTACCTCTTATAACTACAGCTATTATTTCTCCTTAATGTTTTATACTTCAAATAAAAATGCTCATTCAGCTCATGCAGAAAGACTGCCAGTTGTTTATGTCTGGGTAACAGTGCTGCCACCAAACTGATTTCAAATAGGTCAGGCAAATGTTTGTATTTTATAAAATAGATTTGCTGCTGGGTGCTGTTGCCTCTGAGCATTGCTCTGAAATCCTTGCTCTCACAGGGGCTGTCTGGTGAAGGCTGCCTTACTTTCAGAGATGCAGAGGGGGTTTTGCTGCAGGGCTTGGGGAGAGGGGAAAAGGAGAACGATGCGAGACACAACACGCCTTGTCGGCTCATGGGCTGAGCGCAAAGGCAGGGTTTGCCCACCCGTTCCCTGTGAGCACTGATTTCTCCCAGAAGAGCCTGTGTGGGAGAAGCAAGTGGGGTTTGCCCTGGGGGGAGTGTGCACCACCCCTCAGAGGCATGCATAACACAACTCCAACAGGGGTGCGCTCCCTCTCTCTCTTCTCTTGCTCACCCTCAGCGCTTTGGGGGAAATTCTTGCAGGATGCTTCCTGTTATTCACTTAATCCTCTCTCATCTTTAAATTCTATTAAACTGGGCATTAGAAAAGCTTCCAATGAATTATTAATCAAGAATTGTTTTCACAGAGCTCCTTTTTGCTTGCAGCCAGTGTTCTCCAGCCGTGTCAACACCTGGAATTTTTGGCTGAGGCTCCTCACCACTGTGGTAAGTGGTAGCGGGTCTTGCCCATCACCACAGAAGTGCTGACTAAGTGCCAGTAAGTTTTAGCCATCCAGATCTGCTGAAGATAATTTAATTGCACTCATCCCAGTGAAGGTGTCATTTAAAGCTTAGTCACTAGACAGCAGGGAGCATCCATTGTCCCTGGTCATGAGTAGACATGAGTTACTCTAGAACAGCTCACTAGTAGAGAGATGTTGCTCTGGAATTGAGCACTGAGGCCCACAATGAAGATTTGGGCTCATTTTTCTGAGGAATTTGCAGTGAATGTCTAAAAACTCAACCATGTGAACCAATGCACTCCAATGTGCTGTTGGCACTCACTTTTACTCCTCATCAATCATATGCAAGCAATAAACATGAGCACCAGCAAGGCCGAACAGCAAGATGTTGCCTTCCGCAAACAACACTGCCAGCTCACATACATCCTATGGATTTTTCAAAGATGACACATTTCCCAGTTAAGTCAGAAAAGTAACAGCTCTTGAATGGCTGGGCTGTAGGTATTTCCCTGATAAGATACAACAAGAATTGCTCAGCTGTGTGTCACAGCAGCAAGCAGCTTTGCAAGCTACAGCCCACCTGATGGAAGTTCAGACAATCCAGGTATTAAGCAGAGCATCCTTCATTTCACAAGTGGCCAAAAATTCAGTAACACTAGTGACAGAGCTGTTTATTGTTTTATTTTTACATCTAAGTGATGCTTGTTTCTATATTTCAGACAAGAAAAAATACGTTGTAAAAATAATTCATGTACATGAAGGTAAGTAAGAAGTGCACTCCCAGGTAGGAAACACAACATGGATGCTGTGGGGGGAACTGGAAGCACAGTAGGCAAGTGGACAGGAGAGAGCATCAGAGTCAGCAACTGGGAGCTGTCTACCGCTGCTAAGAGACAAGTTTTCTACCTCTGCATATTTAGCAATAGAGCAATTCACATGGGTAGGAATCCCAGCCTGGCTGATTCTATTCAAAGTATTTCACCCCCTCTCAAAAGGAAAAGAAAAAAAACCAGTATGCTTTTTCTGCTATGTCAAGACAGGCAAACAGGTTCAAAGCGTTTAAGCCAGCAAACACGCCTGCAATGCAGCCCAGCCTAAAGGCAACAACGTGCGAACGGTTTAATAATGCTACCCCAACAAGCTTAATTTCTGTGCTTAAAATAAGTTGTGTGATTGGACCTTTGGGTGAAACATGCATCATAAAAGCACATTATTTCTCACATTATAAATTTTTTGGGGCAGGAATTCTGCATTCCCACAGGCCCTTGTTTGCAGAAGCCCCATCCACAGCCTCCCTCCGCTATCACATCCCCAGAAATGAGTACGTGCTTGTGTCTTGAGCTCATGCCTGACAAAAGACAATAGTCAGCGTGTATTTCAGTTGTTTAAAATGCTTTGGTTTTTACTGCTTAAGATGGATTCTTGCGTTTCTTTTACTGACACAGTATCATATATATACCAAATATCACAGCCAAAGAGCAAGCCCCGACTCAGAAAGTGTATGCTTCAGCAGCGCCAGATTTAGCAGACAATAACAGGCTGCCAGAAAGCAGGATTAACTCTCAAGCTAGGAGAAAAGAAGGTATTAAGTAAAATCCACTGATATTACTACAGGATCTGCAAATGTGAATGTGAAAGAAAACATTACATACTTCCCTAAGAAACTAAATGGAAAACGTAAGAGAAGCAAGAAGATGAAGAACCCTGAAGGGAAACTGCCCAGCATCATAGAGCTGCTGACAAGGTGAGCTGTGGAGCACAATCAGGTCTACTAATTATTTCACTGCTGATAGCATTAGGGCAACCATTCAGCTGCTGTGTTTTTCCCAAAATCTGCACTGCGCTGCACTGCTGTGGAAACCTTCATCCCATATGCTATGCAAGGCAGCTCCAGATCCAGAGCGCGAACTGCTGCTAAATTTTTCCATGTGAGGGAAGACCACCACCAGCTGACCTTACTGCCAAGGCAAGTTGCATACAGACTACCTGGATTTCTTCCTTCATCTGTTAGTGTGACATTTTGTTGGAAAAGCCACAGACTCTGCCTTACAGAAACTCCTGGAAGAGGCATGGCTGGCCATGCTTGCCTTCCCCAGGCAGCCGGGTCACCTTATGCTGAGGGTCCTACAGCACAGCTGCCAATCCATGGCTGTGAGCTGGTCAGCTTGAAGTCATTTTGGTGGTTCAGGAGAGAGGTCTCCTAAAGCTCCCATCCCTATGGCTCTCCATCTCAGTGCTCAGGAAGGTCCCAGGACACACAGGGCTCAGTTCACTGTGAATTAGAAAGCTAAGCTATTTGGTTTTCTTTTGGATCACTTGCCATCAGTTATTTAAAAAAAAAAAAAAAAGAATTAAAAAAAACCCAACACGCAAAATCCTACAGTTCAGCTCTTATCTGCTGAGCTCTGTATATGCGAATTTTGTTTCCTGTTATTGCAGCAACGGTAGGGATGGAGAAATGCTCTTGATTTCCTTTTTCAGAAAAGTTCTCTTTTCTAAACAATTGGTGTTAAGCAGAACAAAACAACCAAGAAACAGCACACTTATTTCACAAATTTCCAGTAAGGTTAGAGCTCTGTACATTGTTTCAGCTCTTGCCAAGATGAAATTTGATTACATTAATGTTATTCAGTATCAAATTTGTCTAAGAGACTTTTACTACAGACTTTCTGGAGCTTCAGTGACTGGCTCTGCTCTCAATAGCAAGGGTGGGCTCTCAGCTTTTCGGAAAAGAGCTTCTGTAGGATTTTCCATCTGGCTTCTACAAAAACAGGTGTGATCATAAAGCGCTTGATCACATGGGTGTGTATCTGTATTTCCCTGCAGAGATATAGGGGTGACCTTCTCCAGGAGCTCTTGAACCCTCTGATCAATCTCAACCAGCCTGATAGAGGGGCATAGGTTACAAGGATTATTAAGGTCTTGCAAATGAGCAAACAGGAGAGAGACCAAAGAAAACGATCACTCAAGGGAAAGTGCAGAGGGCAAACTTCCAACAGAGCACATGTGAACAAGCAAGAAAAGCTTCATTTGGGGCTCACCCTGAGCTGTTCATTGGCAGTTTGCAGCAACAGGCTTCTCAGTATGCCTGGATCAGGCTGCAGCAGGGTGAACTAGGAGTATAATGAACAGCAATGCAATCAGCATCACATGCTTGCTCATATGCTTACTCTGATGGTCAGCAATTGGATTGTCCAGCTGATCATAACAGTACAACTCATATCATATTTCATAACTGTCATATGTATAACATATTAGCCGACATAGCTTTGCCTAAGGGAGTCATGTTAATTCAAGGACCTTACAACCAATACTTGTGAAGAAGACTGAAACCAGAAGAAACCTTGTCTTAGAGGAATCCCTCTGCGCAGTACACTGGGCATTCACTGATTTCTGGGGGAACGCAAAAAAAAAATTTCTGGGGAAAGCAAAGTGCTTGTTTATACATAAAAACCCCAAGCAATTAAAGGGTGTTTTCTTGCCTCATGATTTTAATTAGGGCAGGTGAGATCAGTAAAGCCAGTAAAGAACCACCTCCTTGCACTGCAGGGGCTCTTCAAGCAGTCCCAGTCTTGTGTCTCCTGAAGCCTTTGGAGGAGAGTGCAACTTCCCTGTCTTTCCTATGATACCTTAATTGCAGTTCACCTTCCTGGAGCATGAGTTGTTACAAGACTGGAGGATGGAGAAGTGGAGATTAGGTATAAACATGACCATTGACACTATGGACAAAATGCCTGAATCAGCTTTCTTTTTTCCTAGTGGAATCTGGATCAGGTTGCATTTTCTGCAGCTACACGTCAATGAGACGCAAGCCCTAGAGCGAGGCTGCCCAGCAACACCCCAGTCTTGAAGGCAAGTCTATGAATTATTGGAGCACTAAGCAACATTGTGACAGAGTAGCGTAATCAGTATCTTTCCTGCAATAAAACAACTTGCACATTTCATGGTGAGCTCATCAGAACTAACTTTTCAGCTAGAATCTTATCAGTAGTATATGAGCAGCTGGCTTGTTTATGTTTTTCATTGTTCATTTCAAGGAATTGTCCATTTGTTTCTTACAAATGAATGTCTTGCATCACGTCTTACTCTGATGGTTTATTTTACATTTGAGGAATGCAAAACAATTGCACAATAAATCACTGGAGGAATGTACATGAGGGTTATTTGTCATGCTTATAAATAAATGAACTTTAGCAATAGCTGATAAACAGAAGATTATGGACAACTCAGGCATGGTTTCAAAAAAGATCAGAGCATGAGTTTAGCCTGTAATTAGCAAGCTTCTTTATGTTGTCCCATAACCTTCTGAAAATACTGTAATAGAAGTGACCGACAGCTCATACAAGCTGGCAGCTGGCTGCCAGGAATAAGCTATAAAGACCTTTTTGTTCCTGTACAAAGTGTCTGTGCCACTCAGTTCTGTCAAACATGGAGGCATTCAGCTCCTATGTAAATGTGAAGAAATATCATTTTACAGGTGCTTAGGTCTTAAAAACTCAGCTTTAGCTTTTAAGATTGAACTAGAGAATCAGATTTGGCCTTAGGTCTTACCCTGAGTGGTCTTCGTATGGCTGAGAGATAGAGGAGATTTTGATCTGCACTGTCTGAAATCTCTTCTGATGAATGCTTTCATGCTCAACTCTAGCGTTTCATTTAGCTCTCTGAAATTAAATGTCTTGCTGAACAGGATTATCTATTTGTTTAAATGCTTCCTGAATCAAGGACTGAGCAAGAAAGAGCATCTAGCCTTCAATTTGCCAGTGCAAATATTAGAGAGGCTCAGATTTTTGTGGACTCGGTCGCTACAGTTCACACATTTTCATAGGAAATGGTCACATCCATGAAAATTTTACTGTCTCAAAATTTAGGCAGACTTTGTTTCTAGGATATAACCATATTCTCAATTATTGCTGCATTCACTGATGGAAGTTCAAACTTACTTAGAACATTCCTTTGAAATTCTAGATTTGGTCCAGCTCAGAGAGAAAGGAAAATGATAAAAGGATAACCTAAACTTACAGCAGAAATTCTTGTTTCTTCTAAACACATCTGAGACCATGTGCATCTTTATGAGTTCAGGACCAAGACTCAAGAACACAGCATATTAATATGATTTCAAAAATGGACACATACACATTTTTGAAATGCAATGGTGGGAGAAGCAGTTGTTTTAACCTGTACCAATCTTAGTAGCAGATTGAAGTGTAATTACCAGCAGTTACGAAGCAGTTGCCATTATGATAATAGGATGCAACTAATTCAGATAAATCTTTATCCATCAAGGTTATGTGCAACAGAAAAAAATCACTTGGAGATGCATGTCTTTGTGCTAATAGCTTTGTCATAACAAATAGGACTAGCATTTCTCTTCAGACTCCTATATCCGAATTGCTGCTATCTGCCAAAAACGCTTGTAAGCAGTACACAGCTCTTATTGTCTATTGTTATAACCTAGACATCTACCTTGGGAACAGTGAAGTGTCCTTCACTTCTCTGTCTGAGGGTGTGGTGTGATGCTCGGGCTGGGCTGACAGAGGCTCCCAGATGCCACAGGAGAGTGAGTCCGCCCCAGCCACCTCCCCTCCCTGTTCCCTCCCGCTGGCACGCAGCTGATGTGCCAGTAAGCCAATTCAAGCCAGCAGGAAACTAACCCAAGGAGGGAGAAAACAACCCATGGCCAGGCTAGAAGGCTGAACAAGTCTATGCAGACAGACGCGCACCACAGCCAGTGCAGGGATGGGGAGGAATGGGGGCAGGCGGCCCCCGCATCAGCAGCAAGGCGTGACACTGACCTCGCTCTGCTGCCTGACCGCACCCTCAGCTTCTAGGAACAGCGACATAAAGTATACCAGGAACACCACAATAGCTTCTTCCTCCTGTTTCATCCTCCAGTATAGTATGTACAGGTGTCGGTGTACCGAAACACACGGGTGTGCTGTGCATCAGGCTTGGAGCATGAGGAGATAGGCACGAGGAAAGACATCAGGTGATGAAATTTGCCAGAAGACAGGACTGTTACAGCTACACAAGCAGCCAAATACAGATCCAGCATCAGCTGCTTTCCTCATTTTTTCTTATCCATGTCTTTGCACTGATCAGCACCTTGGAGCAGTCAGAGTTGTGTGATATTTAACAGAATGGGGGATAGAAGAGAGAAAGCCCCACAGAAAGTGTCAAAAGCACTTAGGATCTGGCAGACAGAAACCAGCACCAGAACAAAAGGATAATTACGTTGAATAATTTTCTGAACAGAAGGTACTTTCAGACATCAACATGCTCCTGAACTTGAGCCACAGTCTCTCCTGAAACCCAATCAGTAGCACTAACAACAAGCCACTACACCCACTGCAAACTGAATGCTGAAGAGACCAACAAGTCGAAGTCTACACACTTGCTCCAAGTGTTTGCTTGGCATGCATGTTCACCTCAGAGTGCACAGCTCCCTTGGGGAGAGATTAGAGCAGGCCAAGGTACAGGGATGCAGGATCCTGTCTGGCACAGGTGTGCTCCAGATCTCCCAAACATCCCACCTGATCAGCCTCCCCATACAGCAGGAGTGGCCTTGCACCTCCAGAGAGAGCCATCAGCTCCCTGCCACGCTTCCCTGGAGGAGGCTACCAAGGAGCTCTCCCACTGCAACTTTTGTCGAAACAGGCAAGTATGACAATCATGCAGCCAAAGGGGTTTCTGGCTCCATGGAACGTTTTGGGTTGGAAGCAACCCTTAGAGATCATCCAGTCGAATTCACCTCCTGTGGACAGGGCCATCTTTCACTAGATCAAGTTGCTCAAAGTCCCATCCAACCTGATTTTGAATGTTTCTAGAGAGGGGGCATCCGCAATTCCTCTGGGCAATCTGTTCCAGTGTCTCATTGTCCTCACAGTGAAACATTTCACCCTCATATCTAATCTAACTCAACCTCTTTAAATTTAAAACCATTGCCACTTGTCCTGTCACTTCAGGCCCTGGTAAAAAGTCTCTCCATCTATCTTGTACATTCTATTTGTATATTGGAAGTCTGCTCTAAGGTCTCCCTAGAGACTTCTCCTGGCTGAACAACCCTGTCTTTCTCAGCCTTGATTCATAGAGGATGTGCTCCAGCCCTCTAATAACTTCTGTGGCCCTACTCTGGACCTGATCCAACAGCTCCATGTCCTTCTTGTGTTGGAGGCCCCAGACCTGGATGCAGTACTGCAGGTGAGGCAGATGCAGACAATCACCTTCTCACCCTACTGGTCACACTTCTTTGATGCAGCCCAGGATATGGTTGGCTTTCTGAGCTGCACACACTCCTGGCTCATGTCCAAATTTTCATCCACCAGTATCCTGCAGTCACCTCTCTTCAGGGCTGCTCTCAATCCATCCATCACACAGTTTGTGACTGGGGATTGTCCCAGCCCAGGTGCAGGACCTTGCACTTGGCCTTGTTGAAACACGACAACATGCCAAACATCAACTGCTCCCATCCTTTTCAGGGGAGATTTGCAGTGCAAGACACAGCTTGGTGGGGAGGAAAGCCTCTGTGCTACTGAAATAACACAGGCAGGTGCAGATCATGCTACTGCAGAACACCTGGCAATTGTGAAAACAGCAGAAACTAGTCAATTAGTGTTGATAGTTCATTACAGAGCATCTTTTTCTTTATGACTATTAAATCTTTAATCCTCTACTAGCACATTTTTCTCTCCCCTCACGTAAACAGCTCCTGGTTCCCAGGTGTGAAGCAAGGCTCTTTCACACAGTCAACCACAGCCCAGAAGAGCCACTGAGAGGAGAGTAAGCACTATGGCATCCTCTTTGCTTTGTTGTTCCTCTCATTTTGTCTTGATAGACCTCAAATTTTCATTACCAGCAGGCTCCAAAAGTGTCTGTGGAAAGAAAGGGAAAAGCCTGGGAGGCACGGGGAATTCCTAGGGTGGGGTATGGGCTACAGGCACCTTCTCCCTCCTACCTCCATCAGTGACACATCATGGTGGTAAACAGAGCCTTCCCCAGGGAAGTGTTACTCAGTGCAACCCAAGACTCTTCCTCATGCCACTATCCAGCCAGCCTGCACAGGGGATTGCTGGGCTGCTCTGCATGGGGAGCAAGGTCAGCTTGGCCCTGCTTAGGCAAGCATTGGCTGCTCTGCTGGGCTGCTTCACACAGGGAAGGGGCTGAGCACTTAACATGCACATCCCCACAGCAAAGCTTAGCAGTAAACACACACGTAAATAACAGACATACATGGACTTGGTTTTGAACCCTGTGCACTGCAATGCTTTCCTGCAGGCACTCAACATAGGTACCTGAAGAATGGCTGCTCATCTGCAAGGCCTGACTTGGAGTATTGAGACAACAGTAAGGTGTACAACGAGCAATCCTATATCTACAGCACCACTGAGGTGACTCTTCTGCTGAAGATTGGTGGTTGTCTCCAATCTCCTCACACGCAATTTCCTTATTTCACAGGACCTTCCCAGATAGCATGGTAACACAGGGTAAATGGGACAATTCAAGTGCTGCAATTACAGTATATGTTCTGCTACTATTTCTGCAAGTCCTGTTGTAGTGCAAGGATATCAAACGAGTTCCTCATTCTTAGCCTTACAGAATATCACTAAAAGCAGAGATGAAGGCTCACCCATCAGTGAGGCTTTCTCAGCAACAGCAGAAAGACCCACTCCTGGATCCAGCCATTAAACAATGTACTTGCACGCAGCCATTCAAATCCAATATAACGTGTTCTATTTTTTCTCTGTACTACAGCCCATTTAGAGCTGTTTGGGTCAGAATAACAGTTACAAGAGAGAAAGAACACTTCTTATCCCAGAGGACATATTGCATCTTATGTAGCAGAAAAAGCAAGAGCTGTACAGCCTTTTCCATTGAAAACTAGAGGTCAGCTCCACTGGGCACATGCCAGGTGGCTCATATATATCATTCTGGGACCACCTAGCAACTTCAGAATCACAGAATTGTAGGGGTTGGAAGGGACCTCCAGAGATCATCAAGCCCAACCCCCCTGCCAAAGCAGGTTCCCTACAGCAGGTCACACAGGTAGGCATCCAGACAGGTCTTGATTATCTCCAGGGAAGGAGACTGCACAACCTCCCTGGGCAGCCTGTTCCAGTGCTCCATCACCCTCACCGTGAAGAAGTTCTTATGCATATTGGTCCAGAACTTCCTATGCTCCAGTTTGTGGCCATTTCCCCTTGTTCTGTCGCCACACACCACTGAAAAGGGTCTGTCCTCATCCCTTTGCCTCCTGCACTTCAGGTATTTATAGACATTGATAAGACCCCCTCTCAGTCTTCTTTTCTCAAGGTTGAACAGCCCCTGGTCACTCAGCCTTTCCTCATAAGGGAGATGCTCCAGGCCCTTTATCATCTTTGTGGCCCTCTGCTGGACTGTTTCCAGAAGATCCCTGTTTTTTTGTACTGGGGAGCCCAGAACTGGACACTACTCCAGGTGAGGCCAGACCAGGGCAGAGCAGAGGGGGAGGATTACCTCCCTCGACCTGCTGGCCACACTCTTCTTAATTCGCCCCAGGATCCCATTGGCCTTCTTAGCCACCAGAGCACACTGCTGGCTCATGGCCATCCTGTTGTCTCCCAGGACCCCCAGATCCTTCTCCGCAGAGCTCCTTTCCAGCAAGTCAGCCCCCAACCTGTACTAATGCATGTGGTTATTCCTCCCCAGGTGCAAGACTCTACACTTGATTTTGTTAAGCCTCATCTGGTTTCTTCTGCCCGGCCCTTCAGCCTGTTCAGGTCTTGCTGAACGACAGCACAGCTTTCTGGCATGTCAGCCACTCCTCCCAGCTTTGTATCATCAGCAAACTTGCTGAGGGTGGACACTATTCCCTCATCCAGGTCACTGATGAAGATGTTGAACAAGATCAGACCCAGCACCCACCCCTGGGGAATACCACTAGTTACAGCCTCCAAACAGACTCTGCACCTCTGATCACAGCCCTCTGAGCTCAGCCAGTCAGTCAGTTCTCAACCCACCTCACTGTCCACTCATCTATCTCCCACTTTCTCCGCTTAATTATCAGGATGTTGTGAGAGACAGTGTCAAAAGCCTTGCTGAAGTCAAGGTAAACAACAGCCACTGCTCTCACCCCATCCACCCAGCCAGTGATGATATCATAGAAGGCTGCCAGGCTGGTCAAGAACAATTCCCCCTTGGTGAATCCATGCTGACTGCTCCTGATAACCTTCTCCCCTTCCAATTGCTTGGAGATGGCATCCAGAACAAGCTGTTCCATCACCCTTCCAGGGACAGAGGTGAGGCTGACTGGCCTGTGGTTTCCCAAATCCTCCTTGTTGCCCTTTTTGAAGACTGGAGTGACATTGGCTATCCTCCAGTCTTCAGATACCTCTCCTGTTCACCAAGACCTGTCAAAGATGATAGAGAGCAGTTCAGCAATCACCTCTGCCAGCTCCCTCAGCACACGTGGTTGCATCCTATCAGGGCCCATGGATTTGTGTGCATCGATCCGATCCAGATGGTCTCGGTTCCCGTCAACCAAAGGGAAGACCTCAATTTCCTGGACTCTCTTACCTCCAGGGTCCAGGAGTCCTGAGGGGGAGTCTTTGAAGTGAAGGCTGAAGCAAAGAAAGTGTTCAGTATCTCCACCTTCTCAGCATCCCCCATTACCAGGACACCCTCCTCGTTTAGCAGGGGACCCACATTTTCCCTAGTCTTCCATTTGCTGCTTACATACTTAAAAAAACCCTTCTTATTATCCTTTACTTCATTTGCCAGATTCAATTCCAGGTGAGCCTTAGCCTTCCTCATCGCATCCCTGCAGGCCTTGGCAACATTCCTATACTCCTCCCAAGAGGACAGGCCCTTTTTCCATTTTCACTTTGAGCTTACCCATGAGCTCCTTGCTTATCCACACAGGTCTCCTGCCACCCTTCCCTGATTTCCTTCTCTTAGGGATGCACCAATCCTGAGCTCGGAAGAAGTGCTATTTAAATCTAGACCAGCTTTCACGGGCTCCCTTACCTTCTAACACTCTAGCCCATGTGATGCCTCCAAGTAGGTCCCAGAAGAGGTCAAAGTTGGCTCTCCTAAAGTCCAGGGAAGCAATCCTACTTTTTGCTTTGCTTCTTCCACTCAGTGGGGCTAAGTATACTTAGATAGTCCTCCTGTAGTATTTATCCTCCTAAGTACATAATAACCCATATACATTACACTATGTATAACTTAAACTATCACTAAACCTGTACATAACACTTTCTTACTCTTATTCTTTGCCCTCCACTGCTCTTTGTTGCAGGAGGTGCCAGAAAACAGCTAGAAAATCAGCACGAGTTTCTAGGCCTCGTGTTTGTGTATATACAGTAAACACAGCTATTTGGATCTGACAAAGTCCTTGTGGTTTCTTCACACAGACTTCATTGCATAAAGAGCAAAAGACTTGAAATATGTGAATAATTATGATGTTTTGTCCTGTTTGTATGTGCAGAACTTGCAATTTTCTTCGCCAAACAGACAGGGATCCCAGTCACGGAAAGCACAAAGTGACATGGGGGCTTGACACTGTTATGAGCTCTGATCCAGGTAGCACAACAGGCCCTGGCCATCAGTGGTGTAATCTAACAAATATTTTTTACCTTCCTTTAACCTAGGTTCGTTTACCTTGGGTTTGTTTCTGACTGAAAAGCTCAACGGATGGGTTTATCCACCCGTTTGTTAGCTATATCTCCCTGTGTAAAGACCCATCTTCCTCTGTCATACTTCACATGGCAACAGCAGCTTCATAATCAGAAAAAAGCAGTATCTCAGCTATCAACCTCACAAAGTTGATGCTTTCAGAATTCAAGCTTAATACATATACCCTGTACACTCTCCAGCCAGCAAAATTTGTGAAAGCAAGCTTGAAAGAAATACGTTGGCTACAACAGTCTGTTTAAAATCCAAATTAAAATGAGTACTCATAGAAAATATTTTGTAGTATACACCCAGATTTATGACACAACAACAATAATAGTAATACCACCTAACTTTCATCAGTAGATCTCAAAAGCATTTTACAAGGAGATTAAGCATCCTTAGAGCAGCTACTTTGCAATAGACACTTTCAGCTGCTGACAATATTTAAATTACTGAAACAGATTAAGTGATATTAACTAATCACCTACCAAGCCTTTTGCATCAAGTTGCTACCTGGAGCAAAATATTATGCTTAATTTTGGAACAATTGAAACTATGGTTTATAAGGGCAACTGTAAGCATAAACAGTAAGTCTAACAGCACAGATGAGTTTGCATGGCCTACTTTCATTTTTGCCAGCTGCATACAGCCTCTATTCAGTCATACAGATGCCCTTGTGCAGAAACCAGTTGAGATCTAGGGAATGGAAGTGACTGGGGGAAAAACCTATTTTTTGTTTCATCTTTGAAAAGCTAATCTGAATGAATCTGTTGTAATCACAAGTATAAATTAATAGAAACTGAACACCTCAATGCTGGCAGGGGAATTAGGGCTTCAGGTGATTTGCCTGACAGAGATGGGGAGACTTAGGCCTATTTACAAGCTGAAAAGCTATTTTCTTCTTCCAAACTGCTGCAGAATTTTGTTATGGTGCAATATCAGGCTATACTAGGTGGTAGATAGTGCATTAGATATGCACAGTGGGTGGTAGATGTATATTAAGATATGTCATGAAGCAATAACGTTTCCTAAACTTTCTCTTTCTTCTACCAAGCACACAATGTAAAAAGAATGAAAACTACCCACAGAATAGTGATGGGTAGATTTGAAAGGCCCATATGCACTTGGAGATATTTTGACTATGTAACAAATAAATAGTCTCACTGGCTGTCATGATTCTACCAAGTCATACAATGTTTACAGACTTATTTTTCATAAAAGATTTGGAATCAAGCATAATTTTTAAATTGCTAATTATACAAAACAGGACAAAAAAAAAAGAAGTCTGAACCTCACAGTGAAGCAAAGCTTAAAAATATGACCAATGTTTTAAGGGCTGCGAGACTAAGGGATATGTAAAATGCCTCAAGCTGCCTTAAAAAGGATAAAACACGGTCTGCAATTTCTAATGTTTTCAGTGTAGTGTACTGACTTTTTCTTTGAAATGACTTTGTATGCAAGAACACAGACTTTGGATGTTCCAAAAATTAGGGGAATCTTCTACCAAGGATCCAAGAAGAAGGAAGCCTTACAGGACAAGTTACTCTGAGATTAGCTCAGTTTGGTGGCAGAAGACAAGCAATGCCAGCAGGAATTGTATCTGGACAAGGGAAAACTGGTCACAGAATGGAGTAAATGCTGGAATGAAAGAAGACCCCACGAAACACAGACTCTAGGATTCCTCTGTCACAGAATGGACTTCACATAGCATTTTGATTGCAAGCATATTTTTCACAGATCTTTATTTTGAAATGACTTTAGGTCCCTGAAAATAAGAATATAAGCATCTCTGACGTAAAGGAGGAAACTGACTGCAGTGCAGTATAGTGCTTTCCTCCTTCCAGTTCTTTATGTCCCATTTTTCTCCCCTTGATTGCTCCCAAATGGGGGGAAAAAAANAACCCTGGTTTTAAAGTTCATGGGTCTCACCCCTTCTTACAGCTCATGTTTTGTTAAATCTTGCAAAATAGCTGCAGCACCCTTTTCACATGAGCCCATCACAATGGAATCAGGTTATACCGTATTTTCCCTCATACCTCAGCTGTAGGTGGGGCCTTTGTGTAGGTGCCAGGACGAGTCAAGCAATGACTGTCAGGTAACCTCAGAATGCAATTAAAATGAACACTGGAATAAAGCATATCTGAACAAGAAGTTTTAAAAGTTAAAGAGGGATGGCAGTTACCAGCAAGCTAGATTTTAAGAAAGGAATTAAAATCTCACCACAATAGGCAGGACGATAGCAATATTCTAGAAAACAACTTTGGGATGAATCGTGTGGCAGAATATTAGGGGTGACTGTTCTCTTATCTTAAGAGTTCACTTGTTGTCCGTAAAGCACACAATGTTCAAAACTTTGCTCAGGAAAGACCTGCATTTTCAGCTTAGCAGGAACCAAATAACCATATCAGATCTCTGTAGAACAGAGCTGACCGCAGTCATCGGCTTCAGCATGCAGACACAGGCCTGTGGGTCTGCAAGTGAGATCACAAAGAGGGCCACGACACGTGTTAGTACAAGGCTCCCAGCAGGATAACTCCTACCTCTGCAACTCCCATGGTTGGGCACATCTCCTCAGTTTTTCATTCACAGCACAAGCACAGAAACTTCATCATCTTCATTCCAGCCTATGCCAACTAACACACCTTGGTCATCAGAGTTGCAACAGCAACCTTTCTGATACTTCAGGGACTAGAGCAAGGCTTGCATACACCTAAGGGGCACGGCACATCAGTTGCTTCCAATGCATCTCACCACAGGCTGGCCAACCCCACATTTCCAGGCAAAGCTGCTCTCTGCAAACACTGCTAGCTGGTCTCTTACCAGAGACTGAAACCAGAGACGCTTACCAGCAGCCACACTTTCAAGAAGACTTTAATGCAATGTAGCATAGTGAGTCCCCTATGCTGAGTGCTGCTGAAAACCCACACAGGGGCCACATTTGCTACTCCTAGCCATTATTTTGCAGCTGGAGTTAAACATGGACCTGGTAATTAGCAGTCTGCCTAATTGATCTTACTTTGCTCTCTTCTAGAATTGTTTGACCAAATTGCTGGATTCTGAGCATGTTTCTTCTTTGATTTTTACTGCAGTTATTTTCTTTGTAACTTCTTGGGCTGCAGCTCATTCAAAAGTACTTGTGTGTACTTCTAATGTTTGACATTTAACCATCAAAATATTTTAATCAGAAACCTGGGACCAATGGCTTGTTTTGTGTTTCCCAGGACATCAGCGTAAGTCCTGCCCTAATACTACTGTACAATCATAATGTGCTTTAATGCTTAGATACTACTCTCCCCTTCAGAGGATTTTCATGCCCTTTCCAGAAGGAGACAATTTCATTATAATCATTTTTAGAACAGGACTCCCTCCCTGTTTGATGCACAAAAGTACAATGACTTGCCTTTGTGTCAGGCTGACAGCAGAGCTAAAAGAAGAACTCTGATTTCATATCTCCAATCTAGCATCCCAGCTGAAAGTAGCACCAATTGGTTCTACCTTCAAAACTATGTATAGAGTTATAACATATAGTTTACTGGTTCCTATTTTCCAACAAAATAAGAATGGGCTATTTACGGCTAATGAGTGATACTCACTTAGGATCCTCTGACTTGGTGACCACTTCTGCCAGTGGGCTTGATTTCAGAGAGTACATGCTCAATGCAGATGCATACAATCAACTGGTTTTTGGTGGAAAATGTTCCATTGCAGGATGAGTCCGTTTTGCTAAGTGAAAGGCACAGCTGGGAAGCGATCTGTCCTTCCAAAACTGATTTATTTCTATTGCCATGTGTTATCTGAAAGAAGAAAAAGCCACATGCTTACTGAAATCATCCTCTTCAGTGTGTATTGCAGAGCTGCTTCTGCCACGCTGTCTTCACATCTTGTGTTCTTGTATGCAAAACAAGTGCAGAGGAACAGTTAACGTTGATTGAAGCTGAAATTTTGTCCTCAGATCTGATCCTACATTAACTCTCTTTTGGGATTGCTTTAATGCTTGTACCAGTGCTTCCATGTCATCCTTCTCCAAAGAACAGCTGAGGGTGACCTCGAAGAGCAGAAACATCTCTGGAAATATGAGGAGGAAAAGAAGGAAACTCTCTGTAAAAGAACAATCATCAGAGATTTTGCTTTGATCTTACTATATTGTTTTGGTTTTTCTTCTTTTCTGAAAGTTCAAATATTTTCTAGCCTGTAGCAATGCTAGCAAATGGAACATGTTAACACACCCTTCTGCTTGTTGCTGATTACTGTAGTAAGATAGGCTTTAGATCAAAAAGCAGATGGAAAAACAGAGGTAGAGTTTACAAACTTTATTAAGGAACATAAGTATAACTTCAAGATACCTTGTAAACTTGTATCACTGATGTTAATTATTAAAGCACATAGACTAATTTTGTGTCTGCTGCTGGAAGCAGTTGATAAGGCCACCTCTGAAGAGCTTCAAGGACCATGCCTGCTTATTGGTTTTGACTGCATTTCTCACAGATAGTTTGGTTTCTCTGTGCAGTAGACACCCAGCCTGTAGCACAATGCCAGGCTGGGTCTGCCTTTGCACGCAAGCAAAGCCCAGCAAGAAACAATTTTTGCTGAGAATGTTTCTTTCACCAAAAATGCTAATTTGCTGGCATAAGCTCTAAATTGGAGCTGTATGAAATCCAATGAGAATTGCCGTGAGGCAAAAGACATAAGGGAGTGTAGGAGTAAATACCTTGGCTGGACATATTCAAACATAGTAGATAGTATTTTCTCCTTTCCTCCTCCTCCCTCCAGTAGAAAGTGGGATACAAATTACACTCAAATAAAGCTGTTAACAACTGCAAAGACTAAATGAATTACTAAAAATCATTATAAGCAAGCTATAGCATCTTTAAAAAAATATAACCTGGGAACTTCTCAGACCATTCAGTGAAATGGCTTGCTTGGCACTGACCCTGGCCAGCCCCCCATGCCTGTGGAGTTTGACTCCAGAGGCCTCAAGGACCACTGAGATTTCCAGAGCAAGGCAAGTTGCAGCACAAATAGCCACTAGAGGGCATTCAAAACACAGTTTTTCAAAATTGTTGGGTGCCCATAGCACCCAATAAAACCAATTATCTAGTATTGTGGACAGAGAAAGTTAGAGAACACCTACGCTTCTCAAGTCATGTTTGTTCAAGACCTAACACAAGTAATATAGGTCCTGACGCTACCACAAATGCTGTTCCTATGTAATTACAGCCAGAATTACACCACAGAAGACTCAAATTCTGTACTAATAGTCTAGTTTGGAGTATAAAAATTCAGATTTTCATCTCTCGCTTGCTCAGTTTTGTTTTAATCAGGCTTCCAGTAGACATCAAAGTAAATGGACCCTACCACCTTTCACATTGCACCTCTGTATGTGAGTGCAAACATGAAAATTCAATTCTTGTAACTCGAATACAGTCCCTCATAGGTCTCCTACTTTTGTTGACAAGGTATGATTTAACAGGCACCTTTCCTCTGCTACCTTTACCCTAATATCACTGCTACCTTCCTTCTGCAGTTTGCTTTTTCTATTAAAGAGAGGGAGGTTTATTTGGTTATTTGTTCAGATTAAATTTCAGATAATATGTCACTTTCTTTCTCATGAGCTACAGCTGGGTTATCCAACCTTATTCTCATAAAGCACAGGTTTTATACAAGACAGAATTGTATCTCACCAACTCAGCCAATGTGAGGTGTAGTGTACTGTCAGCTAGAGATGAACGATGAGTCTAACTAACAAGAGGCTGGTAACACAGTTCTGCAATTTGAGATCACGGCCCAGAATTTACTGAGGGCCTTTATTTAGTAATGTCAGTTGTGGCAATGCAGTCACCACCAGGAGAGCATTTGGAGTTTGAAACAGTGCATGGAACAACTTTGTTGTTCTGACTTCAAGATACTTTAAGGGAAGCAGAAAACAGAGCTGCAGCTTGTGCATAAAGTTCTGGGCATCTCTTCCTGTGGAGGTCTGCTTAGTCATTGTTTTCTTCCTTCAGGACCATTTTACCTGTCAGGATAAAAGTGCCCAACAATGTAATAAAGCTCAGTCAAAGCCTGCGATAGGATCTTCTAGGCTGGTTTATGGGATGGTTATGCTGTGAGGCCTCACCTCAGTGAACCCTGCTTGCAGACAGACTCTGGTTTGAAAAGCTAAGCTGTTTCCACTGATCTTCTCACTGCCACATTAATTTCTCAGGATGAATGCATATGGGACAGGACGTGTCACAGAAACAGCGCACATGTGTTCGTAAGAAAAAGATTGTATGCTGCTACCACTTGTGCCAAAGCAAATGCAAATGTGCCCTGCCACAAAAGTAGACATTTTGCTCTCAGTTTTCATTGACAGGGAGGCTTGGAGTCTGCATGCTCAGTCTCACATGCAGAGTGTCGCTGGCTCTCTCTCAGCCCAGGCTGCAGTGGGGAGCCAGGCCCTGGCAGAGGTGCCTTATGCAAGGAGTCACAAGATGGCGGAGCACTGGTGCCCCTGGCTGCAGCTCCAGGTACTGGGTGGCGGTGGGGAGTTCAACCAGCGGGCCTCTACCAGCAAGGGGCCTCCCCTGTCCTCTATTTCACGAACCTCTCAGCATGACCCAAGTATGTTATGTGATTGTATGTCTATTATACAATTGAGCGTGGCTCTGCCTGAGTTTACCTTCCAGGCTTGCTTCCTATCCCACAGTATCTCCTCGGCTCTTTTTCCCTCCTCCCTTGTTTTGAAATTGCCCGAGTAGCTGCAGACTTTCTTTTCAAAACTCATCACTTTATGAGAAGGGAAGAGGATCTTAGGTGTAGATAGTGGGAAAGCACAATGCTACTTTTGCAAGGGTAAAATGGGGACCAGAAAACAAAAGACAACAGGATGCCACAGCGGGGTCAAAAGGCAGGGGCTCACTATGATCAGGCTTGTTAAAGGAATCCCCAGCTCATTTAGATCAGAACAGAATAGAAACCCTCCATCATTGCATGTAGTGTTTTAAACGTGCTCATGGCCCACAAGGATTGATTTTTCCTGATGTCCAGCTTAAGAGAAGAAGGAAAGGTAGAAAGCTATGCCAATTAGTTGTGAGTTTGTCTCCTGGAAAACGTGGGTTCCTTTTCTCTTGTAGCTGCTCTGTTTGGGAAGTCTGCAAGAGCTGACGGCCTTGTCTGAGGAACTCACAAACCCTGTGGCTAAACTTGAAGGCTCTGCCGCCGAGAGCTGTGTAGCTTCCCATTCAGCTTGTGGTGAGCTCTGCTTCCTCCAGCTACTGAGCTTCCTAAAATTAATATACGCAATTCATGGAAAGTGCCCATTTCTATCCCCATTGGCAGATTTAAGTAGATAATCTTACATTCTCTGGTGGAGCTTGCTTGTCAACATAGCCTTTGGAGAAAAAAAAAAAACAGCCACATACATGTACACACAAAAGACAGCAATAAAGCCAAGCCAAATACTAGGACAGTGATTTTATGAAATGTTGCATTTCATTGCTTCTGTATATCAAGCTGTATTCTCCAAAATCAAACCAGGAAGAAAGTAAGGTTTACTACAGGATGGTTACTCTAGGGCTGTAGCTACTGCTCTCTCTGAATCTCTCTCTGCAAAGGTCCAGCTATAACAGAAATACAGACCTAAAACAAAGACTTCAGATTAAAATGGCGTTAGTACTTCCAGTAAATGCTTTGTACCTGTAGAGGTTGCATTCTGTTTGTGATAGGATTGGCAAGAACCCAAAATATCTGAAGCACTGAGATACAGACCTCTGTGTGTTGATAGTTTGGTAGGATATGAGGCGTTCAAAGCAATTCTAGGTGTATTTCGGATCTCATCTGTGATCTGAGTTTGGAATATATTGGAACATAGGAATACATATTCTTGCATCCTCAGGTGCAATTCCAAAAAGTATGATATTCCAAAAGGTATAGCTACATGGAGGGCTTTCCTGATCTATAGGATATCCCTTCCCACCCTGCTCCCACATGTACTCCTGTCTCTTTTATTTCATTCACCTTTTCCAAAGTTTTTGCTTAGAAACCACTGTTTGTCTTTGACCTTATCAACATGTGAGACTTATGAGCCATCCCTCTGAATTCAGTGGGACATCCCATACTCTCAGTTAGAGATGTGAGTAAGTCTCTGTAGCAGTCAGTCTTTAGAAAATACCCTATTAAAGAAATACTTTGGACATGAGCATACAGCTGTTTCCACATACATATGACTTACTAACCTTACATGACTCCAGCAGTAATTCTTTTTATGATACTCTGTGCCTGGCTGAGGAATGTGCATTGCCCAGCCCACTACAGGCAACACCTTCTTCTTGTTCTTGGGTTGGGACTGTCAGATAGGCACTGAAACTCTGCAGCCCATGATGCATTTGCTCAAATAAATGCTGCAAATGGTCTGTGTCTGTGCCTATTGCCCATGCCTCTTGTTCACAGCAAGTGATTACTGCTATTCCTTTGCACCAGGAAAGAGTAATGGCCTGAGGCAGAAATTTAGGTCAAAACCTGAAGGGAAGAATACAACCATTGTTTGACCAAACTCATGGGTCTTAAAGCCATTATAAAGCATTGTAATCATGCTCGCAGTGGGATTTCAGCCAGCCATTTCTGCATTAGTTTCCTTGTTTGCCTGAGAGGAATTATTTTTCCTGGATAGGATTGCTCTTTTCTGCTGATGAATTTTCTAGACATTGAGTGTGACTGTTCAAACGGCTTAGTGAACGTTGTTAGGGTTATCTGGCTGGACCTCAAACATGAGTTTTCCAGGAACAGCAATGTGTTTTGTTTTCCTTTGTCCTTCAGGATTCTAACTGTGCTCGCATTACAGTTTTCCAATTATTTGGCATACTTAGATGTAATATTTGAGAAGGGAAAGCAGGGGAAGAAATTCCATTTTGCTCCTTGTTCTTATTTGTCCCTCAGCATTTCAAATGCTCTAATGTAATGGGGTAAGTCACTAAATTCTCCAGCATTGTTCTGGCAAACAACAGTTTATTTCCCGCTTCTTCGGTGTAGACCTCCCTGTCAGCATTATTTGGGAGAAGGTAAGGCAAGAAGGAGATGAAAGAAGAGAGGCTAAAGCCTCTAATTGCTGTGAAGCAGGGGGGTACCCAGTGATAAGAGCAGTAATGCCCCTATTCAACCATCCTCCCACCAACTTGTGAGTTGCCTGCTCTGTAGGCTTGCTGTGGCCCCTGAAACACTCTTCTTGTTGGTGTTTACGCTTTTGTGATGGAATTCTTCAAGAGTTCTTGTCTCGAGGGAAGATCTGTGGCTGAGGGGTGACTTTGGCCAATGTATCAAATTGTTTCCAGGAGCAGGGATACTCCTGTGGCTGCTCCAAGCTTGAGGAGCAGGACAGAGCTTGGGAGCCTGTGATTTCTGGCCATGTTTATTATCCTTCCTGTTGTGACAGAAACCCATTTAGTTGTGCCCTTTTTCCAATCATCCACAAACTGTGCCTCAAGATATTAATGCCTGCCTGTGCCTCAGATCCCAATCAGTAAGTAGTGGCAATAGGTCCTTTCTTCTGTCCTTCATTTGTCTTTGGTCAGACTGTGAAATCCTTGGAGGACAGACCATTCCCACAATGAAGGGATCTCCTGGTGTAAATCATAACCAAGAGTAACACAGCACCAGGAGGACAGTGTAGTTAGTCCAACAAGTGAAGCTTGAGCAATTAATTCAGAAAACATTTTTTGGGGTCATTTCCACTGACGAATGCAAACGGACACTGATGGAATCTGCATTCCTTTCAGGGCAGCTTGAACAACTAGTCTTTTTTTTTTTTTTTTTCTTTCCCCAAGCATTTGAAAATGTAATAGTAAGGGTCAAGAATGGCTCAGGGTGATACGATTGGAGCTTTTAAAAGTTTCTGACTTGATTTAATGCAGTGAGATTACACTCCAGTGAAAAGTCTGGTGTGTGTGCCTAACCATGTCAGGAACAGCAGGACTACATAGGGAAATATCTGCTCTGGACTTCTTGTAATCTTACCAATAAAAATGAACTGACAAAGTTTTCCTATTTTTGTTTTTGGTTGTAAAGCCTAATTCAAAAATAATTGCATTGCTCTTTTGTCAGCAGTTTAGCTTTCACTTTTAAGAGGAAGATGTCAGGGTAGGGATTTGAATGAGGCAATGTCCTTTAATCATTTACCATAATTAAGATAAGTGAACTTTGGGCACAGCACATCTTACCACTTACATCTCTGCCCAACCCAGTTTCTTTAAGTCCGGTCTCCTGATATTTTTCTCTTTCACTCAGAATGGGAAACCAAGCATGTTGTCAACTTCAGCAATAAAAAATGTGAAATTTTACTACCCTAGAAGAAAAAGGTCTGGATAAATGACATACATAAATAAATTTCAGCTACATACAAAACTAATAATGACTGTTCTTACACTGGCCATTTTACTTCAATTTCTCTTTGGGGAATTTATGTACAATTTAAACTTTTAGATAGCATTCTTGAATCTTGGATTCATCTGCTTATCCCAATAACAACTTCAGTAGCTTCTCCGAGATAAAACACATTTAATCTCAGAGACAAAAATTCTCTGGTCACTGCTGAGTCAAAACTGTCACTGAAGATAATGTTCTTGCTGAGACAGTCTTAAGAATACAAGCATGGTTTGCAGGAGGAGGTAATAGTTTTTATCAGACTGGCTGTTATAGCTGGAAAAGCAAACAAGTGTCTGGTTAGAGAAATTCTTTTTTGAGTCAAAAATAGAAGAAGCTGAAAAGCTAGATAGAAGTTAAGAACAAGTGCTCTAATTTTAACCTGATTGTGCTGACCCCATAGACTATGATAGAGAAAAGATATTCCCAGATCGTGTCTGCAAAGCAGAGAGATGAAGGTGCATGACCTGGTTGCACAAGATATTGGTACTGAAGACACTGACTTTGAAACTGGGCCTGCATTGAAAGGAGTAAAGGACCTCTGGAAGTCCATTCCAAACTCAGTTATTCTTGGAGATCTGAGATTTTATTTTACCTCTTTCCATAAATTGTGCCTTTTTAATGATAAAATTCTATCACCTAAATGAGAACGACACCCAGGGACCAGAGCACTGGCCAGTTCCTTTCTCCCCTTTTAATATCAACTATGGGGTCACGTGGGCCATTTTGTAAGCTTTCTCTCAGACGTGAACTCTTACAGATGAGTTTCTGTCCTCTTTTCTGCCAAAAGCCTCTGATCTTTGTGAATAGTTTAGCTGGATGATATGTGGAAACTCTTTAGATCTGTGAAGTTTTCTATACCTGATGGAGAGTGCCATAGGTGGGAACCAGTGCCATAGGTAGGAACTGAACTCTGCTTTCCATCAGGCATCGACATGTGTTGCAGGAAAGTGTGGAACAAAATGGAGGGAAAAATGACCAAATGCAGTGGCAAGGTGTACACATGTGTAGGGCGAGGAAGGGCAGGGGTCAGGGAGCTGCAGCAGGGAGGTGCAGGAAGGTGTTGTACACATGCTCACAAGAATGGTCATGCACACATCCACTGAGACATTTGACATTGGGGTCAATCATGTCTTTCAGCTATTTGGAGGACGACATCACTGCAAGTTTCAAAAGGATGATCTGCAAGTGCAGCCAAAGCCAGCTCATTAGAGCACCTGCCAGTCTTTATCAGTTGTCAAATAAAGCAGATGGATTGGTCAGCAAACCTGCAGATAAAACATTAAAGGTTTTGTTGGTTTTTCTTCCTTACTTCAGGCCGCACTTCAAAGCTAATTTCTGCTTTAAAGTTCTGACTCAGTCCGACAAATAAAAGAAGTTGAAGTTTCCAGTTAACAAAGTTCTTTAACAAAAAAACCCAACACAGCTGACTGTTACAAGGTTTAGCATAGACAGACTCAACCATAATTTTTTCAAAAAAGGGGAAATGGTTTACCAGAAATCAGTGAAATCGTTCCATAAATACAAAATCAAACATTAATGATAATCATGCAGTAAGAAGCATTTGTTAGCTCTCATCCTAGGAGCTTAAATTTTTTTTAAATCAGCAATTAAGGCAAAAGTTAAAGGACATAATTCTCATATGACTGTAACATTCGGGGGCTCTGCTTAGAGAGAGGTTCTCAAGAACTGATGCTGGAGCTAGTGAAGGAGAGTCACATCTCCCCTGTTAGGGTAGATTCTAGGGACAATTGTCCCCTGTAGTTTCAGGAGCCCTAAGGGCTGCTATAGTGCAGGTAACTCACTGCCGTGTCTGTTTTGGGGCGGGCGTTTGCCCTCAGCTCAGCGTGCCCTCAGCAAGGCTATGCTCTGGAAGCCCAGTCCTGTTCAGCAGGGTTGATGACCAGTGGGGAAAGTGCTCCTGACACCCCTCCTGCTGCTTTGGACATCAGCAGCAATGCTAAATCTTGTTCACCAAGCCTAGTTTTGTGTGGGTAAAAAGTCCTTATTGCTTAGGTGTTTGTGCAACACAAAAACATTAGGAAGAAGCATAGATACCATCAGAGGGAATTCATTAAAAAAATGCAAATTCATCTTCTCTTCAAGCTGCTTGTATTTTCCATTCAGCCCTAATTATGTTCTACAATCATTACAAAAAGTACCTTTAAATATTCATCACTTTCCAGCAGCTGTTTCCTAATCAATGTCACCGCAGATGGAACTGGAAGTTGCTTCAGACAAATCTCTGATACTGAGATTAAGAAGTAAGCGTCTGCCTGGGATTATTGCCAAGGACATAAATCTTAAAGCCATCTGATGAATACAAGGGTGTGAGGGAGGCACTTGACGAACAGACCTTATCTCAAAGTGATGATTTCAGGGAGATATCTTTGGAGAAGTAAAGAAAGTACAAGCACTTGTCAAAGAAAATAGTGGTAAAAAGGAAGAGATTTGACAGAATTCAGCAAATCCGTCCTTTCTGGTGAAAAGTAAGAAAAGTAAGAAAGCATTGGTTCTTGTTTGGCAAGGCCCTCATTTATCACCTGGATACAAAACTAATTAAGTGATTCAAACAAGATCTACAAAGTGATGCTTTTAATTATCTCTTCTATGTAATAATTCTTTGTCATGCAGATGTGAAAATGATTTCCTGCTCCCAAAAGACTGCGTTTGTGATTAGAGAGAAGAAAACAGCCCAGATCTTACCTTCAATAGCACAAGCCTACATCTGCTGTAATGTCATCAAAGGTGTTGGAATAACACAGGATATAATATGTAATTTGGAGTGATTCTAGTCTCAACTTATACTGATTTATCACTGTATATTTTTCCTGATGCCTAGGGAATTATAAGTGTTAAATCTCATAGAGAATCTCATTCATTGAGGCGTACCTGCAACTGATACAATGGCAGACTTGCACCATGTTGATACTCCAAGCAAATCCACCTAGGTCAAAACAAACCAATGAGCATGCAATCTCTGCATCTGCTATTTCAGCTGACATTTACCTGGAGCAGCGCCGGCTTTCAGGTGGAGCCTAGTAACTCCTAAACCTTCATTTATGGCAGGTCATTAGCATAGAGCGAGTGCCAGTGAAATTAGCCCACCATTGTACTGGGTAAACAGTGCTTGGGCTGAGACAACGAGTACATTGATCTTATCTGTCAACACCCAGATCATCATCAAGGCTTTTACTTATTGTCTGCTCTGTCAACAGTTCCCCTGTAGAGAAAAGAAATGGCAACAACAATAGGAAATGCAGCCTGCAGTGCACAAGAAACTTTTTGCTTTAGCAACCTGCCAGGCCATAAAAATAATGAAAATTTGAATAGGAAGACACATTGCTACTGAAAATTTGAATAGGAAGACACATTGCTACTGAAAAAAAGAGCCTTTGGGCAATTTTCAGCAATGGGATTACAGTGAACTCCATCTCAGACAAGCATTTGGTGATGCAGATGTTGCTGAGTTTGATATTTGCAATTAGTCTTTCTCATGATTCACCAGAAAACCCAACCTTTAGTCAATAATTCTGTTTTATTTGCTTTTCTGTATGCATTTGTGTCTATATCTCAGTCAATGGAGAAGTATAAAAAGGAAACAAACAAAAAACCCTAACGAAGCACAATGCTTCCATTAATGGAGCATTTTGGCTAGAACCTTAATCAGCAAAACAAGGAGACTCAACAGTGTGTTTCCCTTATTTCCTTGCAGCTCACTTAGCATCTTCTGTTTCCTTTTCTTTGCCCTTCAAGCTTCCCTGAGAAGATGTCTTTCAAGATGTGGACACAGAGCAATGAGCGACAGAAAGTACTCCTGGGCAGACACTATCTCCTCAGCCAGCGCAACCTGTCGCTGCGACATATTAACTTGAGGAGGTTCACAAAGAAAAGATTTATCAGTGTGCCAAGGCTGCTGATAAAAGGTGACCTACTTTCTTATCCAGACAAATTTTAATTTCATTTCTTGCTGAGCCATCAGGGTGCACAGGATGAGGCGAGGTGTCTCCAGGAGCATGGCTTGAGCAGGCAGCCCATGAGCTGGGCAAGGAAAGGGGCACAGAATTACCATTTTGATGAGTGTCCACGCACCCATTGGGTTGGGCACTAACATAGGTCTTGGAAAGGAGAGGGGAGAGCTACATAGCTGATAAGAGCTATTTGCAGAAGAACTTTATGACATGTACGGTATGAGAGTATCAGGCGGAGGAAGGGTGTGCCTTGGAGAGGGAAGATCCATTGAAGCAACAACCTCTGAAACCTGGGGAGACCTGGCTACCACAATCAGCTCTCTAATCATATTGTCAGGCTTCAATCTGTTATTAAAAAGATCAGCCTGTCCCTTTCTGAGACGATTTGTGCATCTGAGAGGTCTGTAACATCCTTGCATCTTCAACAAGGCAGAGAAAAATCTATTTAAATGAAAAGGCTTTAGCACAAAGCGGATCTGGCAGTGGACAGCTTTATATTATTAACATTTCCCAGGAGTGATGTTCCACAGTGGCAGGCTGATGTAATTACCAGAAGTGAAGTTGTAAGTCCCATTGAAAAGACCAAGAGATTTGCTAATGACTTCAAAGAGGTTAAGATTTGTGTGGATTTGCACTGGGATAGAAAATGCAATGGGTTAGAAAATCAGGTCCCCCAGTGTCTTTAATCTTTTGTGAGCTTTATTCAGACATTTTAGTCCACAGGGGATTTAAATTAGGTTGCAAAAGACACTTCCTAAACTTTCTATCTGAATGCTATATTATGTGGGTTTTATACTATTTGCTTAAAAAATGACCTTCTCAAAGCTTTCTGGATTAATGGCTTGTGAACATCTAATGTTAGCTTAGCTTTGGCATGGAATTCACTTTCATGAATGTGGAGATAGATGATGATCCAATTTGCCTTTATGGAGGAAATTCACATCTATATTTAAACATGAAAGAAAGATCTTGGGATGAACCAGTAAATTATCAAAGCAGACAGGATAAAGTACACTGAAAAAGGCATTTGAGAGAACTTGTAGTACAGTATATGTTATAGAGAATCTGTGAATGCACAGCAACAATTGTTCAGGCTCTTTTGGGCCCCCTTCTTTTTTTCATTGAAAGTAATGGTTCTGAAGTAATTCGGCAGATTTATCCTCAGTTATTTACAACTGATCATGTGTCAAGTTTTGTGACTGTTTTTTTTTTGAAAGGAGATCACTGTAAAATGTGAAAGAATAGGCAGCTGAGGCAGAAAAGATCATACTTGTGATTTAACGGAGCCTTGTGTCCATATGGGTATGCATCAAAGGCCAATCTACTCTCAGTCTGTGCGCCATGAAGAGATGTCCTGGAAGATCCAGTGGTCTGAGGACATCACCATTCTTTTACAGCTAAGGTGGGAATGTCCTTCTGTCCATAAAGTAGTAGGAGCCAGATTTTCAAAAATGGCCAGCATTGTGGAAGATCTCTAAATTGTCTGGATCAGAAGATCCTTTTCACTTCAAAGATCACTCTGAAGACAAAAACCATCCTTCAAAAGATTTCCAGCTCCCATTCAGTCCTTGTGAGTAGTTCAGCTTCTCCCTCTGGCCTCTAGTTTCCAGTATACTTTGAAAAATCCACTGTTATGAGAATTTTACACAGGCCTGGGTCAACCACAGACAAATTAAGGCATGTTTCAGTTGGCAAAGAGTCTTCTTTTAAAAGAAATATCATGACAGTTTTCACTCTGCCTTGGTTCCCCTCTGTGTTCAGTGGGAATAAAAGTACTTATTCCACAGCAACATCACATGCTTAAAACTACTTTCCTTTCTGAGACCTCTAGAGAGAGGCCAGCACAGTGGGTTGTGTTTTGAACCAGTCTTTAGTGCAGTGGTCATGGATTGATATCCTCCAAAGAGGAAATTAATCAGCAGATGAGTCTAGGATGAGCTAGATGGACTGTGAGTGCAGCACAAAAGGGAAAACGTGTTCTCTCTCTTCACACCCAAAAAAAGAAAAGTACTACTTGTGACTTTCTCCCAGCTCAGGCATTTTGTAGATAAAGCTGCAAAATTTCTATTCTTTTTGAGTATCCATACAAAGACATGTATCAACTCTATGTCTGCATCTCTCTTCCTCACAGATATTGTATCAGTCAAAGGTGTTGACGCAGAAGAGTGCTGTGGTTGAGCATACAGTACATACCATTCCCTGGGTTGACTTACTCATCAGAACTGGCTGGCTGAGAACAAGCAGGAGCAGGGAAATACAGCAAATGGCACATCAGTCCTGGGAACAACGCCACCACTTCTTCCAAGTGCCACAATATCTTGACTAGTTCCGATGTGAAATTGCACCTGCAGATGTGGGGTGCCCCAAGGGAATGCTGTTTTAACTGACATGGGAGAGGTGACATTGTGAGCTTGGGTTTAGGAGAGCCAGGCTGGGGTTCAAGGTTGGCCACAGACCTGTGTCCCCTGTTCCTCCCTCTCTTTTATTCTGAGTATGTCATCCATTTATCTGGCAACAGGTATTCCTGAATATTTTTTTTAAATTGGCATGCAGAGACATTTAGTAACTTTAACATTCAGCATGAGAGGATCTGCAGCTGATTCAGAGAAACATCCTTTCATGGTACGTGAATTCTCCCTTACTTTGGGGAGCCTTGGTCCATCTTATTGCACTTTCCACCATGAAGTTAAAATAATGTCAGCTGTTAATTAGGAGACACTGGGTCTACACAAGGTAAATGAAGGGAGAATTTTGATCCTGCCATATTTTCCCTCTGCTTTGCTTTTGCTCTACCTAAGTGTGCGTTGCTCCATCCTCTTCTCAGTTCAGGACAGAGCAGGAGTAGTCATGGCTCAATATGGTGAGCCCTAGGCTCTGCAGCAGCTGTAGCAATGCATGCCTTCATGGTAAGTTAGAACAGCCTATGAGCCATTTCTTTATTATTTATATTCTATATAAGTACACTGCACCCACAGTTCTTCACTGTCATAAGCAATAGCAGATGGATGACATAGTGGACCTCTTTGCTCATATGTTCTGCCTCTGACATCAAGATATCTAGACATAAGCATAGGGCTGAATGTCTATACAAAGTTAAGTGAAGTGTCTCCCACTGGGCTATGTCCTAGCACATAAAATAGAAATGGCTCTTGAAGAAGAGTACAAGTTTCCTAGAGACAAATGACTGCAAAAGATGCTCAGATGAAGGGATTTAATATTCTTGTTCATTTGGTCACTGCCCAAAGAGAGAAATTTAGTCAAAAGAGTTTGCAGCCACAGTAACCAAGTGTCTTTCTGAGGACTGCACTTGTAATTAGCTTGTATTTGCCCAGTGCTGCACAGCTTTACATAACAGCTATGCATGCTGGGCAGACTCAGTGGCCAACAACCTCACCAGCAACAAACAGCAGGCTACCACACAATGGTCGTACTGTAGGGCTGGGGGACAAAGTCTGTGACTGGAAAAAATACAGACATTACTGAGAAAGTATGCTGTTTTGTTATTTTTTGCTACAGTTGAGAGATACATTAACACTCACTTAGAATCTAGCCTTTAATTCTTCATTTGCAAAATAAAGATGTTCTTGAATACACACATGGACAGCAAAGAAAACTTAAAACTTGTCTTAAAAGTCAAATTGGTGATATTGCCTAAGTAAACCTATAAAATTATTTGAAATGCTAATAAATTCCAGATTTAATTGCAGCTTCAGTGAAGTCTGCCACCTGCCAGCTTGTAAGCTGTCATTGTGCAAATCTGGTATACAGCGGATGTGAGATAGCAGAGATGCCCTGACTTCAGCCTCATGGAAACACTGGGCCCAGTGAAGCAATCCCAGTAGGAGATGAAGGTTCAACACTGCAGCCAAACTTCTTCAGATACCAGCAGATTTTTTGCCTGTGATCATTTTGGTCTTATCTTAAAAATAAAAACAAAAAAAGAGATAAAAATGTTGAAAAGAGATGAGCAGTTAGAGATCTCATTACTCTTTTGACTCAGTACTAGTTTTTTGTAGGTGAAAAGACATGGATTGTAATGGCAGGTACTCCTGAAATCAGAGTGAAAAGAAAATAATATAGGGAACACTTGTGGATTACAGGGAAGATACAGCTCAAAATGTAGAAAGACTTTGGGAAGGAGGCCTTTGTACATGTCAGCATCTTACTGCAAGGTTCTGCTGAGGTAAGGACACGGCAAGGCTTCAATTCCAGAACAGCCCTCTTAGTAGCTGGGAGGTAAGAGAGTAAAACCATCCAGGGCCACTAATGAGGGGTACCTGTGGTGGTGACACCTTCATGGGGCAGCTTAGAGTTTTCCTGTCACAGCCTTTTATGCTCTGTGTATCAGTCACCCACAGCAGAAAAGATTAGCTGTCACCACCAAATACAAGATCCATGGGTAGGTCTCCTGCTCAAGTGAAGGGAACAAGCTGGGAAAGTATAATGCTACTGCATATCTGAGTCATGCATCCATGGGGGTTTTTTTGCTATTGCTGGACCAGTTTTGTTAGATACCTCCAAGAGTGTGAAGAAAACACTAACGACCTGGTAAACAGTTGGCAGTGATTTCAGAAAGGTATCTCCAGCAGTAAGAACATCCACCTGCAAAGGCACTAGACTGCTGCTGGACACTAAATACTGCCCTGCAGTGATCCTCCAGCACTGCTATGGAGACAGACCTAGCACGTTCAGATCAACTCTGGATTAGCTCCCTAGGACTATGCAATGCTGACATAAGTGGCTTTGGGAGAGCTGGCTTGTTTGCTCACCTATTATCCAGCCAGTCTGAGCCCTTCCAGCCTTGCTGCATCTCCACTTCTCTGCACAAAAATGCTGTTAGCAGCGTACTAGAGGAGAGCTGAAAATAAGTATTAGGAAAAGATGTGAAACTGTTGAGGTCCTAGGTGTAATACCGATGTGGCAGCATGTATTGCAGATCCTAGTAGCATTAAATCTTATAGTGTATCTTGTTCATGATGTCTGTGTTGATTCAAACGCTTGATCTGGGGCCAAGAAGCATGCTCTGGGGACAGGAAGATTGCCACCTTCTCCAGTATGTGAGATACAACCTGTTTCCTCAGGCTATTGTTACTTTTCAGTAACAATTTTCATAGAATCATAGAATGGTTCAGGTTGGAAGGGACCTTAGAGATCATTTTGTTCCAACCCCCCTGCCATGGGCAAGGACACCTCCCACTAGACCAGGTTGCTCAAAGCCCCATCCAGCCTGGCTTTGAATACTTCCAGGGAGGGGGCATCAACGACTTCTCTGGGCAACCTGTTCCAGTGTCTCACCACCCTCACAGTGAAGAATTTCCTCCTTATATCTAGTCTAAATCTACCCTCTTCCAGTTTATAACCATTACCCCTTGTCCTGTCGTTATCTATCCTTGTAAAAAGCCCCTCCCCAGCTTTCCTGTAGGCCCCCTTCAGGTACTGGAAGGCTGCTATCAGGTCCCCCCGCAGCCTTCTCTTCTCCAGGCTGAAGAGTCCTAACTCTCTCAGCCTGTCCTCATAGGGGAGGTGCTCCAGCCCTCTGATCATCTTCATGGCCCTCCTCTGGACCCGCTCCAACAGCTCCAATTCAATTTTCCTACTGAATGGTTGTTCCTGAACACAGACATCCTGTGGGTCTCTTCTTCTCCCTTTACGTGCCACATTATTTGTTCTGGCTCAGTCTTAAGCATAGGTCTTAGTTTGTCAGAAGACATTAGGAAACTATTTTGAAGCCTCTAACAGTCAGTGGCATGTGGAGGTGATGCTCTAGAGCCCTGTTGAGATTAAACATTTACTGCTTGGCTTGTTTGTGATGACAGGCGCCTGGCTGGTCTTCTCTTCCTATGCAAACTGGCAGAGCTCTGCATTTCAGCAGCCTGAAAAACAGCCTTGTCGGCATTGCTTCTTGTCTGTAGTGAGGAGCAGCTTAGCCTGGAAGCATATGGTCTCAAAGCAGTGCCCTCTCTGCTCCAGTACAAAAGTTTTTGATGAGCTCTGCTATAGGAGGTCCTAAAAATACCAACGAGAGGTCAACTGAGTGTGTTCCTTGTCTTCACAGCCCCTGGCAATGGCATCCAATGAAGGTGGGCATTCCATTCCTGGGGACATGAGTGTTGCATGGGCAGCACAAAGAAGAAGATGCACATCTAGGCATTGTGCCTGGCTGGATAGGTCTCGTCAGCTGGCTGTGGATATTTTCCATTGCACTAGACTTTCATTTGACTCCCTACCCTACCTCTCCTATGTTGTTAGCACATAACAATTAATGGAAATAGCTCAGTAGCTTACAATATCCTTCTACCAGTTACGATTAGCTGGGTATATCTGTCTTGAACTTGACAAGCTATCTACCAGTGTTTTTGGGGATAGCGGTGTCTAAAGACAAGAAATAATACTTCTTGGAGCAGAGCACTCACCTCACCAAGCTTATCTTCATTCTCCTTTCTAGAATCTCCCAGGTGTGTACTCTAGCCTGTTACCTGCCATTCCCAGGAAGTGGGAGTCACCCCATCACAGCTGGGCTCCAAGCACAGTGACACGGCACCTTGGCACAGGGATTCATACAAGTGATGACACTGGACAGATGACCAGCTCTTGCTCACCTCTGTTTTACACTGTTTGCCATACAATGGGTTTTGATCTTTCACCTGTGAGTCACTGTAGTACAAACAGTCTCACGTGCACGCACTAACAAGTTGACTTAAAGCATCCACCATGCACTCAGTGGATTGCAAAAAGTTTGGAAATTAAACTGTAGATCCGCAGGTAGAACCTGGAAAAATGGTCAGTTATGTTTACATCACCATAATGGGACTCCCTGATGAGTTTGGATCTGACACACTATCAGATGGTGCATCAATTTACCGAGCAGGAGTTTTAAGACAAGCAAAACAAAGCACACTTTTTTCCCACACAAGCATTATCAGGATCTAGAACTCCCTGTCACTGCAGAAATTGTGACAGCCAAAAGTATAAAGCAGTTCACAAAACCCAAAATTTTGAAGATGCATCCTGCTATTAAACCACAAACTGAATTGAATGAAGGTAGAAGTATCCCGGAGGGCGGATAGCTGTATGATTGCCTGGTTCTATAATGTTTATGTGAATGCTTGCTGCTGACCACAAGAGGTTGGACTAACTGTACAAGCCAAGCTGCATTCTTCTTTTACAGCAATCTTTCAGTTAAAATAAAACCGAGAATGGATAATGACTGCTTCTTGTTACTGCTGATATTTCATTACTTGCTTTGAGAATGATCTGAGCCTGGAGCCAACAGAAATACAACGGGTTACAGGGATGCCCTCTGGTCGTGTTAGGGTCTAAGCTAAATATCAGCTCAAGCAATCAGTCATGTTTTACCTCTGCATACCAAGTTTCTCCTGGTAAGTCGAACTGGAGAAATTGCTTTACAGCACTCTGTTAAATGGACCTTACTGCAGTGGATTAACTACCAAGTCCCATTCAGAATAAACCACGAATTACAACGATAAGTAATCAGCCCTGTGCATACATAATCTGTGTTATTCTGGAAGTAGAACAGAAGCAGCCAGAAAAGCAGACAGTTATTATGCTGGGTTTATGCCAAAAGGCTAACGTAAAAACTCAGGCTGTCCTACCTACCACATTTTTGCCCCATTGCTCTGAGGGTAACTATGTGCCTTTCTGGATTCAGATCTCCAAGCGGAATGTGATCCCCTTGAGAGCAGGGAGGTGCAGGCAAGCAGGATGCTTTCTGCTCCTCCTCAAGGCCGTTGCATCACTGCCTTTGAGTCAATGCACTTCAGACCTCCCACAGACAGCAGAGCTGGTTCTTTAGCTGTGCAAGCCCCAGCATAATACCTTTGGGTAGACTTCCCCAAGGCATTTTGCTGAGGTCATATGTAACAGTCACAAATATTTCCCAGATCACCAAATTGTGTGGAAGGCTGCTGTGTGCCAGACAAATACATATAATTACTGTAAGGCAGAAGTTATCTAAAAGATTTTACAAAGTGATGTCTGAGTCACTTGACTGTGACTTCCTGCACTAAACATTTTTGCAACACCAGCTAAGAAAGCATTTTTGTGGGACCTTCCTGGAAGGGGGGGAATCACCAAAGGAAGCAGAAGAAACTCCTTTGTTGTGACTTTTAGGTACCATAGGGCAGGAGGGAAGTACTGGAGGAAGGGTCAAACTGCCTGGAAATAGAGTAGCAAAGGCCTTTGCTAAATGGTGTGAGCTGGAACAAAACTGAGGATGGCGTGGGGATGAAACAGAGAACTAGAAATACATATAAACATGATTCAGTCAAAGCTGTCCACACAAAGGAAACTGTCCCGACATTTGTTTGTCAGCTGGTGAAAAGTCTCCATTTCCAGCAAAGCATCATCAACAGCAATGCACGTGCTGCTTTCTTGCAGATCACATATGGCAGTTGTTTCAGCTGTGCAGGTGAGACAAACCAGGTACACGAACTTAATATCAACGGATTTCTTAGAAACAGCACAATGGAACGGGACGACAAGGAAGCATTAAAGGTGTGCAAGGCTCTCATATTTGCACAGGATAACGCACCCACTAACGTTTGTCGAAACTTGTATCCTTGATCAGGGATGACGTTTTGTCATTTCTGCCAATGAACAAAATTCCTCTGATAAAGAATCTGAAGTTTAAGCAGAGCCAAAATTGCTCAATGCCATTAACAGAAGCCAGGCTGAGCTTTCATGCTGAAATAGCAACAAAGCAGGGAAAAAAGTAACAAGTTTAAGAAAGTAGTCAGGGGGCCCTCCAGGGTGTAAACTGCAGATCTCTGTTCTTCCAGTTAGCACCTTGTTCCATCTCCTTTCCGTTACTCCTCTGCCTTTATTCTCATGCCCTTATTTTCTGCTGGAATAAATCCAGTTTGGAACTGAGGAAGGCATGAGCATTCTTACCATGTTTGTGTTGCAGGGCACAAGTGACCTCTTACGGTGCGGGTTAGGTATGAGCTTAGCTGATGCTCAAACTATGCCAGGTTTTCTACAGCGCAAAAATAACTGGATAACTAAACATAGCTCCCCTTTTTTTGCTGTTACTTCATTTCTTGCTCCAGAACAGGGTCTTCAAAAAGAAGAATGACCATATTCATCTCAGTGTTGCTAACGAATACCTGTGGCTTGCGATATTGTCTGGTTGCAGAAGCTAAACAAATCTGAAGTTAGTTTAAGTGCTCCCATGTGAATCTTCTCTGTTACTGTGTACAAGCCAGGGACATGGTTGAATCCTTAGCAAACAGACGACGCCCAAAACAGGGAAAATTTTAAATAACCTCATTGTTGCTTTTGGGCTGACTGACTAGAACAGCAAAATACGTTTCTTATGAAGAAACTCTAATTTTCTTTAAAAAAAAAAATGAAGCTAATATTATTGATTCTAGCTACATATATTTTTTTCTTTTTCTTTTTTTTCCGTAGTTCAGTTACTCTTAGCTATTTGTAAACCCTCTACTCACCATTAAGTTCATGCTACAGCTGGGAAACTTCCTGAGTCCTGATCCTGACATAGTCTAAAGAATAACTGCAAAAAACATTCTGAGACACAGAACTTTTTCCTTCAGTGAGCTGATGCCAGGTCCAAAGCAAGCAATTTTTACATACTAATGTATATGTATGCACATGTATGTATGTATAAATACATAAAACTGTATTTCTGTGTGAGCTTGTGTTTAGGGGACATGCTCTACATATCTTCCTGACAGTGTTGCCTTTCACTGTAGGGATGCATTTCACTGAAATATAATTATTTTATTATGGAGAATCAGGTCACTGTTGTACAGGAGGGGAAATAAAATCAAAAGGTACTCCACCTCACTTCCCCTAGCAAGAAGATTTTCAGGTTTGAGGCTTCTGACAGGAGGAAGATATTAGGAGTTGCCTTCCAGACAGATGTCGTATCTGTGTTTGGCTGTCCATACAGTAAACAGGCTCTAAGATCAACTGATTGGCATGGCTGAGCAATTTCATCAGCCTTGCTTCAGACAGCAAGAGGCAAGAAAAGAGCTGGGCCTTCAGCCAGCCCCAGTGGTTCAGCCTGTGCTTACCTGGGTCATGCACATCAAATGCACCCTGGAGAAAAAGCAAAGAGAAACAGGTCTGAGTTTCCCCTGCTATGGCCCTTACCAATTTTGTGGTATCCTCCGTCTGAGCCAACTGTGCAGAGATCTGGGACTGAATAGGAGAACTATTTATTTTTCACTCTGTTCAAGCATGTCTAGTGAGCACACAGTGTGTAAAACTCAGCTGTTGTGGGTGCCACAGTTCCAGCATATAGGCCTTCTTAAGGTTTTTATCAATGCAAAAACACTGCCAGAAACAAAGCCATTTGAACTGATACCTTGGTTTATTTCGCTGAGTATGCACAAGAATGCCGTTTTGACTCAGCGATTAACCACACTCCGTTTGGCTTCTTATACCCATTTCTGGTGCATCAAAATAGTATATTTCATTCTGGAATAAGAAGTTCTATCCTATTTTAGTGCTTTTGTTTCCCTTGGTCAATGCAAGCCTTTAGAAGAACAGTAAGTAGTGTGAGTGAACTCCCCTCCATGTGAACCTAGAGCCCTTGTTCAGCTGTAGACTTGCACTGTAATAAGCTGACTTTTTTTTCTCCAGTTTTGCACCGGCTTTCAAGCTCCCTAGGTTTTGTGACTCACCTAAAAAGCCTGCGGGAGTGCTCATAGATTTTTATCACCAGTGAAGAGTTGTGGTGTTTTCCAAAAGAACTGCTGATGTACATACAATAATCTGTGCCTGCACATCCAGAAGAGTCCTCTTTTGGCAGGATGGAGCAAAATGGAAACAAAACAGTGGTATGAGAAATAATTTCCTTACAGAGTGATATGTCAGGTCCAAGCTGAACTGATGAAGGATTAAACTGTTAACCCAATAGTTCTTTGGCAGAGTATGTAGACTGGGTTGATGATTCTAGTCAAGGACAACTCATACTTCATGTCCTACAGATTACGGAGGCTTCTTTTGGCAATGAGATACTTTCTCTCTCCCAGAAAAAAAAAAAAAAAAAAAAGTGAGTAGCCAAAGATAATGCCTTGCAATAATAGCAGGAAATCAAGGTTCATTGTGGTTTCTCAGCCCAGCCCCCTACCGGACCAGGAAAATTGCAGAGATCACCCTATAGCTATAAGCCGTGTGTTCAGTGGCATCTTTCCCCCACACAGGACAGCAGCTCCTGCTGCACACACATCTAACTTGGCGTGCCCAACTTTTAGCCACAAAGGAAACCTACAGCTCTGCATAGTGCTTTGCAGAAGCTGCTAAGCTGTGCTCTTATCTATTATTTCTCTTCATCATTTCCAGAATAAGTCATGCACAGGCAGCATGACTTAAACAGCTCAGAAAAATGAGTTATACAAATGAAATGCCCCATTATCCTAAACTCTTTATCATGTGCCATTTTGGTCATTCTTTAAAAATAAGAAATCTTCTAACACAACACTGATAATGAGAAAAGGCTCCTTGAACTCCATCTCATGCATACACATATTCAGTTGTCTGTTAGGCATTTTCACATACTCATGTCTTCTTTCTCTCTTGTATGCTCTTGTGCCCTCCTGGAGGTCCTGATTTCTTACATGTATGTTGGTACACAAAATGCAATCAAGGCAAAAAAACAGCACATGTTAATTAGTTGGGCTGATTTTTACTTATTCTGCAGAGAGTCTTAAAAGACGAAAAGGCATTGAGTGTCAACAGTGGAGCACTCAATGATAGGGGAATATTTGCTTTTATAGGTGAGCTACCAAGTATCATCAGTCCTGAACTGCCTGACCATGAGGTGAATTGAACTGGAGGAAAACACTCCACTTTCCCAGGAACAGGCATAGGTTATCTTTTCTTTAACCTTCCAGTTTGTTTCCCCAACTTGTTTGTTTGGGTTGTTTTACCCTCTGCCCATTTGAGGTGTGTTTCTGGTTCAATGCCTCTGTAAAGGCCAAAGGAATTAGCACTGCTGAAAGAAATTCAGTACTGAATTGCCCCTGTGTTGTCCGGACTTTGTTATGGCTTCAGTTCATTAAAACCAAGAGACGGACAGCTGGAAGAGAGAGAGAGCAGCTAGAGGGGGCCACACGGGGCTAGATGGTGGTTAAGTCTACTTTAGGGGCCAGAGCTGTTTCCTTTTGAAAAGAATGTGATGAAAAAGTCACAGCTGTGAACTGGCAAGCTAAGTAGGAAATGACATATTCCAGACAAGCTGGAGAAAGAGTGATAGATGCTCCATGCCTTGATTTTCCTAAATGTTTTGTTTCCAAGTCCCTAAGGTAACGCAGTTCAATTGGCAGACGGGTACGTTGCATCCATTCCTCAGCTCTTCACTTCTGTGAGTTGTGTTGATTTATTCACCTGAACACCACCCAGCCCCTAAAGGGTGACTTTAGTCCCCATTGCTGTGGGGTGGGCGGTCTGATGTGGGCATCCCCAAGGCCAGTGGGCAAATGTTCCTTGGGGTGGAATGCAGCTTTCATGTGTTCACTGCCTCTGTTCAAAACAGATGGGCAAGGCATGGGATGAAAATTTCAGCAGGGAAGAGATCCCTTCCCAAAGATTACAAGAGATGCAGCCAGTTGAGAAAGGGGGAGGCAAGACTGAATCCTTGATTTTTCTGTTTCTCACCAAGATTCTTGCTATTGGTGAAAAAGCTTAATTTTGCACAGCTATTCCAAATCAAACTTCCCACGTCTCCATGGTCTACTTAAGCAAAATTTTCAAGACCATCTAAAATAGGAGTAGAGTCCTTGAAGAACAGTAGCAATAAAGTGACTTTTTCCTATCAGTTCTCTAAAAGCGTGCTGTTGCTACAACAGTAATTACAACAACAGAGAGGATCATTGTAACAGACTGGCCTATTTTTAACAACAAACCAGGACTGAAACTTTTCTCCCTTCTCTCTTTTAAACTGTTATTCCTCTTTCCCTTCCCTATCCCCACATTTAACCATTCCATCAATGAAAAAGGAAGGAAAATAGAAGCAAAAGCATATAGAGAAAATAAATGACAGAGGGAAGGCTCCTGAAAGAAAACGTCCTTTTCTGTCCATTTCAGAAAACAAACAAACAAAAACCAACAACAACAACAAACAAAACAAACAAATCAGAAATACTTTGAAAACCAAAATGTTGGACATCATTTTTAGTTCTAAAAGAATTTGGTATCTAACAAAAAGGATTTAGTTTGTAAATCATGAACCAGCTGTGTTTAAGAAACTATGAAAAATAAGTTCAATACCTTGCAACTACATGAGCATCAGCTGAACAGCATACATTATAAATAACAATATGTGACTGGATACTCTTGTATTTGAAGGGAAACATTAATCAGAATCTTTTGAAGTTATTTCTGTCTAGCGGGTCAGAGTTTACTAAACTGTTTCCTATGTTCTTTGTCAAAGAACAGTAGAAATCATACAAAATATAATTTAAAAATAGCTACTTATTAAGAAGAACAGATGGTGCATTCATACATGAAACTGCAAAATTTTACCAACCTTGAATACCAAGCTCTTGAGTTGTAACTCATTTGTACTGGAAACTTAGTTAATAATTCAGAAAAATGCATTCAGAATGCTGCAGAGTTGTAAAAGAAGTAGATGCTGACACATTGAATAAAATGCATCTATTTTTATGTTAAGTCCTGAATACAGTACATTTTTTCATTTGAAAATATAAAGAGAAAAGGAATTTAGATCTTTCTAGACTTGGCACCTGATTCACAACGGAAAATATTTTTAAGTCTTATGTAAGCATTACTTTGTTCAGAATTAAGGGCTGTGGTAATGAAATCTTTCTTTTATGATAGCATCCCTTTCTCACCAGTTCTCTGTTTCCCATAATAGCGTCTCGTGCTGGAAATGCAACACAGCAGCATTTATTTCAGTTCTCTCAGCTTTGCTCATCAATCTTCTTCTATGTCTGAATGCAAAATTATGCAAGGAAATTTTGTAATGCAAGGCAGTGAAACCCTGGAGGAACTGAACGTTAGTTTGAAACCAAATTTCCCAAAAAAATAGGTCTGAATCAGATTTTTTAACTGAAATATTAGCAGAAAAAAGGTTAAATAAATTATCGAAGTTGCCACTGCAAGCATTTAATGGTCAGGTTTGCAGACTTGAGACTCCCTTTCAGTTTAACTAACTGTTCTTGTTGTTACTTAATATCTGGAACAGAATGACAAAGTATTATGAATGTATCAGCAAAATTAAGCTCTTGAAAGATAAATCAAATGAGTAAACTGGGAAACAGAAAAGTATCAGCATTGAAGAAATGATGATTTCACTTAGACAGATGTTGAAGGGTTGGTATCAGCAACTGGAAAAAAGTGAGAAATTCTTAGCAATTGTGTACTTCCCCATGACCTACACACAGTGGAGCTGGGTCTATCTAGCTCTCTGCATGCCTTTGCACCTTGTTTCAGTTAATTCTTTGAGCATTTATGAAAAGTCATGTCCAACACATTTTGGCTCTGGCTGAAGGCCCACAGAAGTCAATGTGACTCGAAGAGTATGAATGCAGGGCTTGTATAAGACACAGCAGAATGTGCACCTCTGGCTTTCAGCTATTCTTCTATTGTCTGCCAGAGCTTTAGAAGCAGGCGTTACTCAGAATCTCAAAAGAAATCCTGTCCTGCAAGGTTTCCAGACTGATATGTTTTCTGTGCAATGTGATTCTTTAGTCCCATAATTTACAGCCAGCATATATATATATATGCTATATGCTGGTCTCTTAGTGTGTAACTAAGATAACACTTCTGGTATCTTAGTGTGTAACTCCCATGCCCTCCTCATCTACTTTCTCTTCTACTCTTTCCCATAGTCATAAATATTCTGGAAAATGGGTAAGCCAGCAATGAATACTGACCATGACATTTAATCTTCTATTGCTTTTAGCGTTAGTGCAGTCACTAACCTGGGAAGTGACAGAGGATGATGCCTGAATGGAAAACTCAATTCTCGCAAGTGCCACCCTTAGAGTTATTTTTCATTCAGGTTTACAGGCACTTTCACAATCTTTTCAACAATAGTCACCAACTAACTGTAACAGTTTCCCACACCACAGCAGAGCTCTTTGTGTCACTGCAATCCAGTGAAACTCAAACATGGGTCCCTGTGAACGTGAGGGCAGCATCTCTACCAAGTGAACTGCTCAGTAAACAAACAGGAGATAAGCTAAGCTTGCTCTCTCTTTGTAGTTGTATACAGGTCTCTGGATTAGGAGACAAGTCAACAAATTTTATCACTCCTGTTTACCTGCACTTGTTTGCAAGAACACAAGAGGTAGACTATTGTCCTCTCCCTTGTTTCTGTCTGCAGTGAAAGGTCAAGATCAACTTAGAAGTTATCTGTATCATGACCATCTGGTCCAGTGAAGAGAAACACATTTCAGCTTATTCAAAATAATAGTAGACATGCCTCTCACATTTGATCATCTGAGAATAACAAAGACCTGAGGAGAAGATTTCTTTGTCATTATAATATTTTTTGCAGCAGTTGGCAGTACCCTCTGTTGTCAAACATTAATGAGAAATGGATTCAAATCAAGGTGGCCCCATCTCACAACTTCGTTCTCTATCTTCAGCACATGAAGTCACTTCATCAGGTTTCACTGAATACTCACCTGCCTCAAAGCTGGTATAACTTTTCACTGACATCAATAGATATTTCAGGGCGGAGCGTGGTGGGCCTGGACATGCTTGGTTTTCATATTTGATATCACTCTGGAAACTTCAGTTGACCCATCCTGGCTTCAGCTTTCCTACCAGCCAAACTAAGATTGAGAAATTTGGCTAAAACAAGTTCTCTCAAGGAATGTTGGTGCTGTCTAAATGATCCGACTTTCTGATTGCAATCACATATGTCATGAATTCATAAGGTTTTTTCAAACTAGAAGTGAGTACTGCGAGAACTGATCTTCACTGAGATCCTGGCATGTACCCCAGGCATGTGCACTGTTGAAAGCAATGGCTTCAACGCTGTTTCTACATCCTTTCTAACCACACAGAAATTACCACTTGCCAATCATCTTAGTTTTGAACTGCTTCCTTTCATTATTTTACCTTTCTTCTTTTTTCAGGGTGGAAGATTTCCCAATGAAAGATTATCCTGGAAGCATACAGTTAAAAACAATATCTCTTGGGTGTGGCAGGCTCTCCGAATGTCTGATTAAGTTAGAAAAGAACAATATATTCTTTCACTCTCTCAATACGGTAATCAAAATCAGCCATTTCATCCCCTTGAGTCATCCCAGCTATGTGAGTGCCATGGGCCAGGCTAGAGGAGCTAGCCTCATTCAAAATTTGACGGGAATCAAATTCTCATTAGCTTTGCTTCTCTCTTGCTTCTTTCTTCCCTTTGTCTTTTTGTCTCTTCAGGATGTAGTGTCCTGGAGATAATTCACAGTAATTAAAACTGTCCTAGAAATCCAGAAGATGAGCTTCTCTTGCCAAGAGTTTCCTTTACATTATCTTCTTCCCCGTGCCTTCAGTTGATTGCATAGTCATTACACAGTGCATATTGCTTCTACCTCTTGCTTATCTTGGAACATATTGGAAGATTATTATTTTTCTATAACGAGAACAATTGGAAAAAACAGCTGTTCTGCTATTCTTCTTTGGGAAATTCAGATTTCCCATAAGAAAATTAGATACTGAATACAGTAGGCCTAAATACATTTCCATCTGCTTAGTATAGATGTTTCCCTCAAATGCTACTTCAGAAAGTGGTGTAGTCTTTCTAGGTTCCTTTGCCAGGTCAATGGAGAAAGCCAGATGCCTTCAGAGGATCATTCTTCTCAGCTCAGGTGCATCAGTCAGTAACTTGCAACAAGTCTCATTTCACTCCTGCATTGTTTCTGCCTATCTTGTAACATCTTTAAGATGTAGTTTTCTAGAGGTAACAGTGATTAAGGGTGTCCTACAGACCTAGCTTCAGAAACCATGTTTTGGAGGTAGTTTCCTCTTCTCAGCTGAGGCTATCAACTTACACAAGCTTTTTGTCCATTTACTATACAAGTTGTTAGTGACAAAAAGTTATCCTCAAGTCCTTTTTCATTGCAAAAACTTCCAGTTCTCCCTCCAGTGGAAGACTACTCATTGAATCTAACTCCATTTAACATTAATTAAAGATCTTTTTCATATTTATTTCCCATGACAAAAGCCTTCTTATAATCTGAAGAAAGATTTCCCTATGGATCATCTGCACACTACTCAGGCTGATGCTTTGGAGAACTTCCCAAGTTTCTAAGTGAAGAACTAGGCTGGAGGTCAGCTGGATCTCACTGCATGAGCATGCTCATGTGCCATTTCCGTCACTTTTATCAATGTCCCCTGTATTTACAGAAACTTCATATAGGCCACTCAATGTAATTTAAATTTCTTAAATCACAGTACATTCAATAAAGTCCAGCTAGCAACGGGAAAGTGACGTCTGACCCCTGTCAGTGTACTTGGAAATGCTTACACCAAAAGATTCAGCACATCTCAGTTCTTTCTTTCTGTAATGGATGTCTTGATTCAGTCAAAGTGTTCCTCTGTCTGGAGGACATCAGAAAGAAATTTCACTCAGAGAGCATCTCCTTTGTCTGTGGTGAGAACAGGTCTTGGTGGCCAGGCTCTAGACTGCTTTGGAGTAACCACATTGAACCACTCTGCAAAACCTCACATTTGTGTATAAGCTTTCAGGGGTGAATGAGAAGTGAAGCATCAGTCAGCACTTCCTATTGTTCATGCCTGCACTTGGGTTGTGTTGTTCCATTTTTTTAATGAGTGCTCTCTCATCAGAATAATCAGGCACAGGAAAAGTGATTGTACTGAAAGACAAGATTGCGTGCAAATGAAGTTCCCAGATACAAGGCTCATGGCTGTGAGGCTGTGTTTTCAAAAATTTGTCAGTGGCAATGACAGTGGGTCTAGGCTGGCAAGCTTTGTTCCCAGGAGTCAGCCAGACCCTGCTGGAGCACTCCTGTTTTGTTATCACAACTAGAGAATGAGCAAGCATCATCAAGAGCAGGCCAAGGACTTTCCTTCAAATCCAAGTCCTGTTATTGCAGTGTTCTTCAAAATTGCCTTTTGCTTCTAATAGCCCACAAAAAAAAGGAGTCCCTGAAGGCCTTGAAGTGGTGATGCTAACACTGCCTGTGAGTCAGGCTGCTGGAAGTCAGCCTCTCTTGGCATTGCCACCATCAGTGGTAGCCATTGCCCCTCTGGCATCCGCAGGCCTTGCAGGAGCAGGGAGGCCTGCTGAAGAGCAGAACCATTTCTGTGATGCTGCTGCTCCTTACTAGAGGTCCAGCAAGCTTTTATCATTGAGCTTTGTGAAAGCTGAGCACACAGCTTTACTGTATCTCCTCTAACCTTCAGTATCTTTCTATAATAAAGTATAACCTTTTTCCTGCAAAAAAAAAAAAAAAGAAAAGAAAAAAGGAAGTAATCAAATGACTATGCAAGAGTATTATGACCCCTGCAGTACCCCTACAGTTTTTCAGAGGGATCTGATGCAAAAGAGTTAGCAACTTCCTCAAAGAGCCCAAGGAGAGGCTTTCATTGGTTTCTCCATTACATAGTGGTCATGAAATGCCCTTGAAATAAAGGTCCAAAGTCTGCACCTGTGCTCACACTCATAGGGACTCCATTTGGTTAAGTATTGGCTGGTTCCTTCCTAAAGGTGAAGCCAGAAAACTCACCTTGCCTTTCTGCCCTTGTTTCCAACAATGTCCTCTTCCTGGCAAGACCATCACAAGTGGCTGAGTAGTCTGGAGCTTGTCTTTCTTCCTCCTCCATGTCCACCTGGACTTCTCTGCTTTCCAGGTGCTCGTTCTCTCTTCATACCAAGCCTTACTCCTGTAGCAATGCCTGACTTTTCTGGGTTAGGGTCTGGGAAGAGGTAGAAATGAGCATTTACAGACACTTTGAGCTGCTGCCTGAATAAATGGGAGAAAACTAAAGGATCCCCAGATGATGGGGATTATTGATTCTGTAGCTATCTCAACAGCTCCATCAGCAGTGGTATGTAAAAGCAGCTCATCATTTATAAATCGACTCTCCCAGGGATCAAAGGCCTGTCAGGACAACAATTAGTTCAGGTAATATATCAGCTGTTTGAGCTTGTCAGGTGGAGAGAGAAGGGCAGTTCTGCATCAGCTCCTCTCCAAAGCTACTGTAGCTAGACCCAGATAGGATGTGTAGGCCAGTCATTTGCTGCATATTTCATGTCCTCAGATGTTTTGTCAGTCTTTCCGACACCTGATCCAATTTTGTGAGGCTGGCAGGTTAAAAGGAGGCATTTCTTAGCACACTGAAGTCACACAGGCTATAGCTTTTTTATCTCCTTAACAATGCCCCTGCCAACAGAGCAGCTAAACAAATGAATGAAGCAAAAAGACAAAAACAAAACAAAGCCCCACAAACCTGTGGTCTGTTTTTAATTAGCCCATAAACCATTCAAAGCCCGGCAAGTGTGTTGTCCATAGAGGAAAAACTGAGGGCAGTTTGTAGACCTCATAGTAGAAAAATCCATGTAAATAGCATGAGATTTTTTAACGGAACAGACGTACAGGCAAAAGCAACCATTCTGCACAACATGGCCTGGGCAGGGTGCTGCGAACAGCAGCTAAAGCATCCTTTGTGAGAGCCTGTGCAGAGTTAGCAACTACTTCAAGTTCTCCCCAATGTGCTTACCTGCCCTGTTGCAAACACACTATGCAATACCTGATAATGCAGTTATACACCTTTTTTTTTTTTTTAAATCAGAATATCTTTTGTATTTGCTGTCTGTCTGGACTCAATTCTGTGCTTCCCTATGCTGACAATCTGGTTTTGCAGCCTTTTTTCAAACCTACTTTCCATGTATAACACACAAATTTACTTTATATTTAATGTGGACCACTAAAAAATCCCCAGTGGAAGTGCAAACTGTTCCAAGAATTTCACATATGCAGGTTGTTGTAAAGCGTGTATGAATTTGCATCCCTTAATCACATTTCATGGTTCTTTGGACTTTCACGGATCACAGGTAGAACAAACAACCATGATCAGAGCTCCATCCAGAAGCAGGTCATGAAAGCTGTGTTTAGCCACAAGAATAGCAAAGAAATGCCTGAAAGAAGAAAAATAAATAGTGGAGAAGGAAAGGTTATAGTTGACTTAAAAAGTTGACCCCTGTGCATGTATAGACATTTTTAGAAATGTTTGTGGAGCAACATAATGACTCAGCAAAAGTAGTTAGTTCAAAGAATATATTTTTACTGCACAGTGACATGCAGCCAACTTTGTGACTTGCCTAAAGGGTCAACACCGGAATCAACAATCCATAATCCATTGCCAATTCAGGGTAAAGGCAGCACTTGCAGGCACCTCGCCTTCCATCCAGATGAAAGATGTTCTTGTGTTTATAACAAAGCAGACTTGGGGCCAAGTACAATTAAATTAACAGCTCTAATGCACATTGTTTGCAAGCACAAAGCTGCAAAGTGTCCTGCTGGATGCGTACTGAGAATGACATAATGGTTAGCAGAGCCTCAGAAGGAAAATCAGCAGGCCAAGTCTTCAACAAAGGCCATAAGATTTTAGAAAGACACAGGAGTATAATTTTCAGAAAAATGATGAAATGTGGAAGAAACGTGGACAAAGTAGTCTCTGTAGAAGTATCTGAAGATTTCATACTCATATGCTGTATTTGCATGACTGTCACCCTGGAGAGCCCCTGGGTTGGTGAAGTCAGTGGAGTTTCTCCAGCCTCACTTAGGTGACACCATTTTGGCCCATCTGTAGGGAAACTGCGGCCGAAGGACAACCCTCCTGGCTGAGATGCTTTATCAGAAAATGTTGCTATAGGATACTGGTAAAATCAGTGAGAGCATTTGGAGACCATCCATGTCTATGGTGGAGCTGCCATCGCACAGCAGCACACTTGGCATTACGCAGGGTGAACCTGTGGCCATGTGGGAATGGTGGTTTCCACTTCCAGGGGATGATATTATGGTTCATTTCTTGTGCTTGCCTATGCTGCTCCAGGGATGCTCACCAAAGTGAGTACCAAGTTCAGGGCATGAGAAAGTACAGGAGAAGTCCCTACTTCCTCAAGGAGGGAGTTTGGTACTGCAAAGTACCCAGCACCTCTGCATGCATGTACATGACTACAGCCACTGAAGGTGGTGGTCACAGAGTTTCTCTCTTTGCAGGTCTGAGCCTGGTTATGGGTTAAATCACTTGTCATAGGCCTCAGCTACTTAAAAACCCTTCTGCATGCAAATAGACAGTGTAAAAGCCTGTCTGTTCCTGCTAGGAAGCACCATTTGCCCTTATTTTTCTGTCCACTTTAGTTTGCTGTCTAGTTTGTGCATATCAGTGCTTTGTGTCTCTGTTAGAAATAAGAGAGGATGAGAGCCAGAAGCAGAAGAAAAACAAATCTCTTGGAACAACAGGACTGAATGCAGATGAGGAAGATGACCAGATGAGTACCTCTGGTTCATCAGAACATTTAATGCATGTGGCCACCTTTGCATGGGTATGTTCTAAGGTCATTGCCTAATTTTTCAGGATGGACACTTCACCAAGTGCTTGGTTGAATCATGTCTGTAAAAAGAGATGGAGAAAGCAGAGGTAAATGTAAATTCAGTATACATGACTGAAATACAGTGCTGCTTTCTTCTTGCCACAGTAGAGACTGGATTTTTTTCTAACGACTGGCACATAACATACATTTTTTTTTCTTGAGCTAGGAAAAAAAGCTAGAAAAAAAGTTAATTTTAGTGGTTTAATTTATTATTATTATTATTTCCTTGGGGGAAAAAACACAGCAACAATGTGAGCTTGAATTAAGGTTGGTGAACTCAAACCATTTCTGCAGCCCCCAGAACAGCTGGAGAGGTTGATGAAACCGCAAACTCCATGGGGCTCTTCCATTCCCATAAGCAGCTTTCTTGAGCCAAAGGCAAACTGCCCCAAAGTGGTATTTGTCAAATCTGTTGCTAGCAAACGCTTGCGGGCAGAAAAAAGGCAAGGGAAAAAAAGACAGAAGAGCGACAACGAAAGGCACTGAAGCCCTATGCTAGCATCAGCAAATCAGTGTCCATTTGCTCTCATTGTGGTGATATCAGAGAGAAGAAAGCCTTTCTGGGTCAAGTTCTGTTCTTGTTTTCACTGGAATAAATGATGCCTCCGAACTGAGAGAACTGTTGGCTGACTGAGTGACTCCGTGGACTTCAGAAAGAATCAGGTCTCCTTGACCTGATCAGAAAACAGGAGCTCATCCCGGGCATGTTACAGAGGCATTACAGCCAATAGTTTAACCATATTGAGAAATAGAAAAATACGCTCCCCTATCACTTTTCACCTAGCTCTGATTTGATCAGAGATATAAAATAAAGGAAAACATGAACACTGATTCTGGCTATGTTTCTGAAATCTCATTTGCATGATGTTTACTTTGGGGAAAATGATCCTGCCAGTATCTTTGTACTTTATCTGAGGCATTCTGTCTCTTCACATACTTACGCTCACCATCACAGCTTCCAAGAATTCTCATCTAATTAATCAAAAACTCTGTCCCTTGGTTTCCTAGGTCACGAAGGAAGAACAGCAAATTAAATGCAGATATCAGTCAAGAAAGGGAGTTAGATTTCTACCCAATGAGCCTAATAATAGCACCACGATGCAGATGAAGTCAAAATTGATATGGTTTTATATACACAGAGGCAAATAGCTGAGTGTTAAGAAAATAAACATCAGACAGCATTCCAACAGTGGTCTATCCAGCCCATTCTGTTTGTAAATACAGAAATGCCTTGTAGTGGCTAAATTTACCCTAATGTAAGGAAACACGAACAAAGAGGCTGGTATTTGGTAACTTCTATAGGCAACATTAGGACATCCTGTGCAAATTATTTTGGGGCAGCTCACGATAACATGGTACAGATTAGAGTTGCCATTTCTGGAAAAATTAGGTCAGAATTATGTAGATAAGATGGAAGGAATTTCAGTGGCATTGTATTATTTTCCTGACTTCAAGCCTGACTCACATGCTGAGGCTTTGTTTTATTGTATACCTTGCTTTGGTATGCAGTCAAAACAACTTGTATTCAGAGAAAACGAAAATAAACAGGCCAAGCAAGTAAGAGTTACACATAGCATTGAATGAAAGTAAATACAGCAAGATTAAATTAGGGAGAAATAGCCTTATTTTCCTAAGAAGGCTTTTGTAATTTCAGAAATGATCATGCTGAACCCAGGAAAAATTAGAGGAGGGAGATATACAACTTGGTAACAGCTCAGGAACTGGGCCATTCCTTGATCTTAATCAGAGCTGTAATGTCAGGTTAGGACTGTTAGGGTAGGGTCACTGTGGAAAATCCTCTTCTCCATATGCTCCTGCTTGTCCTTCTCAGATTTCACCCTGTATTAGAGAAATCTCTCTGTTACTCACAAACAGATCGTGGCCATGAAAGGTTTACTTTGTGAAAGAAAAATTGAGATTAGCTCTAGATAAAAGAATGAAAGCTCTAAATTTGCTGCCTTGCCTCTGCAATCAGAGCAATGTTTCCATTGGCTTCAGGTAGAATACTTTTTCACTCAGGTCATTTATTATAAATAAAAACGTACTTCTACTCTGCTCCATACTCAGTGCCATAAATCCCAGCACATATCATGCCTCTCTTTTTCACTGGAGGTTCTGGTCCTGGTTATTGAAACTCTTTCTGCCACGGAGCTCAAACTGAGAAGGAGCAAACCTTTGGGACAGACCCTGGTGTTTGTATGTGAGCTAGACTTCAGATAAAACACTCAATGCAACCTTTTGCTTATTCTCAGAGACAAACAGACTGTTGAATTCTGATTTTCGGTCCAGCTTAATGCAAACCTGGGCAAGTTGCAGCTAATGCAGAGCCAGGCTGCCAACACTGCCACATCTGAACTTTATTACTGCACAAAAAGTAGCAGAATGCCATGAAGAAGAAAGAGGAGAGGCTCCATTCAGACTTCCAGTGTTGGGATATGAAGTGCATTGCAAGCAAACAAACATCAGCAAGAAATCCACAACCATTTCAGCAATTTTTAACAGCCAATGTAGTCTGGTTTTGTCTCATGCCTTGTATTTTATTTGCTTGAAGAAGAATTTTAAAAAGTAACCTCAGTTTTATCAATAGTTAGTCCATATGTTTTTGATTTCTCTTTTTTCACCCCCTATGGGATCAGAGATAATTAAATCCTCTTATTTGCTTTAAGCATCTTTCCAGCTATAACCACCTTAGACCAAAACATTTGGACACATGCAATGTTCAGCTACTGCTCTAGCTCTTTCCTGGGTACGGTCCAGGCTCCATCTTTAGCTTTGGCTTCATGGGTTGAGACTTTTGGAATAGCACCGTAATAAATAACATAGCCCCGTTGAGGCCAACATAGCCCACAAAATATGCATGGTGTGCGTTTTTCCCTTCTAGCTCATGAATATCCAACCCTTATTGGTCGTAATTTAATGGTACAGTATATCCAACATCGGAATTTGTAATGTTGGATAAAAGTTTACATTAGCCATGTGACAGAGCAGTCTAAACTCATTTGGACAATTCAAATTAGTCAAGAAGTTTTGATGTGAAAGATTTAACCTAGAGCAAGTACCGTCTTTTGTCTCACATCTGGCATAGGCCTGGCATAAACTGTCCATGCTGGGATCTTGCTACCCTGACAGAAAGGCAATGGCGGCCACACAGTTTATTTAAGTCAGCTTTGTCCATGGGGCAGTCTGCCTCCACCACCATGGACCACAGGCTAGGGAAAATGCAGGGCACATGAGAAACAAGTCAATACAGTAATTAAAAATATTTATTTCTGAAGATATTTACCTCGATAGGCATAAAGCATTTCCCAATTTCATACAGAAATACATAAACCATGCATAGACCAATATGGCCTGCTTCAATGTGTATTCAACATGGTAAATATAATGAGGAACTCGTGTAAATATAAATACAACCCATAAGAATTAAGCATGTAAAATTCAACCAAACCTGTCAGCAGATTCAACAATGTGAACAAATTCACTGCTATAAACATTCACCCAATATTAGCCTTTTGACGTAATTTAAAACAACCCTTTGTCTCCACGTGTTTCTACCAAACAAGGCACTGAACGAATCTCACAACAGTATCTGGCACAGCTCCACTCCAGTGCTGTTTTGGTGGTGTGCAAGACACAACAACCTCTATTATTAGAACTTGTTAGCCAGATATCCTTGCTATGGGAAACCTAGCAGTGTCCTCTAACATTTATTTTCTGTTGAATGGCCCTTTGGTATCCAAAGGCAAAGGACTTGGACTATGCAAACAAGCACAGCATCTAACCCACATTCAGATAACTCTGGTGCTGGTACAAGTAAACTAGACTTCTGAGAAAAAGGCAAAGGGTTGCAGCTGATTAGCAAAGGCAAAAACAAGGTGTAAAAATACTCTAGCAGGAGTGCAACAAACAGTAGGCGAGGTAGACGTACATATGCAGTAAGTCCTGATGAAAGTAGCACGGTGGCTTTCATTTTTGCATCTTAATCGAGAAGTAGAGTTTTTGCTTTGAAGTTTGTCCACTCAGATCTTGCTGTCTGTCCTTCCTAAGCACATCTGTGAGGTCTTCCTTGCAAAATGCTATTGATGTAGACCCTGAAAGCTGCTCAGTTGATGGGTAACATTCCAGAAGCAATATTCAAATGTTTCGTCAGAATGATGGCTTTTAAGGTACATTACTGCAGATCATCCTTCTCCCCATCCATCTGAATTCCAAACGGATGAAATCCTTTGCTTTTATACCTCCAAATATGGGACTTCCCCAGTGTTTTGCTCTGCTGCACAAACACTTGGACAGAGAGGCCCTTTGCCGTTGTGGAATGTTGAAAGTCAAAGGAGAGTTTTGGCGATGCTTTGACAGCAAATGTGATGGAGAAAGATGAGGTGATCTTCCCACTAGGATGCTTTCGGGCTTTCCCAGGGACTTTGCCTCTTGTTCGCCCTGTTATGTTTCAGCTTCCGTCCCTTCTGGAGCTCAGCCTTCAGCTTTGCAATACTGAAGGAAGCTTTGATACTGTTACCAATGGCCTCCAGTCTGAAAAATAAAAAATATACCCTTATGGTTACAGTAATTAAGATGCATCTCCAGTGTGCAGACATTCAGAGGTTTGATGAAATAAACCTTAGTCTCAGTTTTTGTCATGGGATCCTCAGAAACCAATGACTGCCATATATCTGTCAGAATTATGCCAACTTAAACCAATTGAAATATGTCATTCAGAATTTCAATTCCAACATTAAAATAGGTTAAAATGTTAATCTAAATTTAAAATGACCAAGATGTCCTTAAACAACATGTATCCAACCAAGAGGTCTTCAGCGCTATGCTTTTCAGCTGTTTCATTTCTTTTAGACAAAATTGATCCAGTCCCAATGAATGGGTGCATTTTTCAAGAAGTAAGCCCCATCTTCAAAAATGATTCTTCAGGCCTCCAGGGCCTAAGTCTCACTCAAAATCATCAGGCTGCCTGCTCACATAAACCCTGTTTTGCTTTTGAAAGTATCACTTGAGAGCCCATGTTTGTATGGATGAGAGAACTTCTGTATGCTGTGCTTTCACACAGGCATATGGCTGAAGTGTTGTAGCTACACCAATGCTCAGCTCTAAAGCTGACTTCTTGACCTCTGTGGGGTTCATAGGAGCACCAAGTCCAATGCATACATCTCTGAGCTGCACTGTACAGTGATACTGCCACCTACCACCACTCAACTTCCTATTGCACGCATCTCAAAGGGCATTCCTGAAGCACACTCTTAGTTTCGGGGATAAATTGGGCTCAAATATTCATTTAGCTTTCGTTTTCCCTTTCCTCAACTTTCCTTCTGCCATTTCCATCGCTAGCATCCTGTGCTCACTGTGCATAAGTTTAATTGGACAACGTAAGGGATAAAGCAGGTAGAAATCTGCTTCCTGCACTCTAGGCAGCAGCCAAATCTGCCAGAAGAAACTCCATATTGAACATCTGGACAGACCTTTTTCCCCCCAGTAAAATGGACGAAATTATCTAAGAAAAAGCATTCAGACCCAATTCCATTACAGAATAGTTGGGAAGTATTATTTTTAAGTAATTGAGATAATGCCTGAACATACCAAAATACCAGGTTCTATTATTTCTTCCAGAATTTAATGATGTTATACCCATCTTTAATCTGGATCTGCTCCTTCTAGGCAAATGGATGAGTCTAGGCAGAGCTCGGTACCTTCATCTTTGCAAGCTAAGGATCCACCACATGAACAAAAGCTCTGAAAATATCCTCACTGACTTCCCCAAAACTCTCAAGTTGTAATCAACAGCTAAGCCCCCATTGACCCAAATGGAGGAGAACTGTGCACCCTGTTGCCCCTCTGGGGAACTACAGCCGGGTGAGAAGATACTCACCTCTTCATTTTCCTGCGGTCAACAAACTGTTGGTTCATGCATTTGGGTCCAAGGCAACCACCCGCTTTGCTGCGGTGACGCGAGGTTTTCTCTGCCGTGGACTGAGCCCTGTTAAAAGTGAAAAGGTGCTGCTGATAAAAAAAACAAGTCTGCAGTCCACCAGGTGAGGCGACTCATCAACCACTTCTCAAGGCACGCAACAAGCAATCTTTCTGGGCCAAACCACGGTGCGTATCAGCGTGAGCACCGAGGTAGGAGGCAAGGCTTTGGGGAGGTTATTCACTCAGCAAGTGCCAAAATGAGTAAGTCTACCACAGTCCAACCCCTTCACACGCGCTGCCTTTTAAAGAGTAGCAACAATAGACGCACCAGAGATCCTTTCCTGTCTGGCAGAAGTTCAGACATTTCTTGTCTTTCTGGCTGGCACATCGGCATCTGCCGCTGGCTCCGGTGAGCATCTCGGGCACCACGTCCTTCAGCGATCTTCTGGACCGAGAAGGGCCCCCAAGACCATAGGGAACAGTCTTCCTACGATCAAAGACACAACATGAAAGTCACTCAAATAATTCTGTGGCTTCAGAATAGCTGGGTATTTTGGGCAATCTTATCAATGGGATTGATTGCATGAGTAAAGGTTGTGGGATGGGGAATGCCTTGTTGTGTTGGTCATAATTTCCACGCTTCTGATGATACTGCAACGTAGTAATTAGCACGGCTACTGGCACAGCTAACGACCTAATTGCAATTTCATAAGGCTGCTATGCCTCCCTGTGCAATAGAAAGCAATAAAGCCTCATCTCTTTGAACTTTGGCAATGCTGAAAGAAGCAATAAAGGTGAGGCACAGATCCTCTCTGCTCCGAGAGCTCCAGCGGTAGCACAGATCTCCAGAGGCAGCGTCAGGGAGGCTGGGGCTCACCACTTTCTGGGGAGGAGACGGCAGGAGCGGACCCAGCCCGTCCCGCTGTGCATGCATTGCTTTGCAGCAGCGAAGTGCTGAGGAGCCACCTCGCGTCCAAGAGAACCTTCAGCCTCCCAGCGTGCTGGAATAACGCTCGGGCTGGCACAAGCGTGCTGCAGGCACATCGTGGTGCAGAGCATCCTATCAGGCAGCACCCGAGGGGAATGCTGGCTTAGCTCTGGGGAGCGCAGGTGCCTTAGGGCAACGGGGAGGGTGCTGCCCAGCCCGGGTGATTGAACACCACGCGTGTTCTCCTAGCGAGCTGTCCTGCTGCTAAACCCATCGGGAAGGCAGCAGGTGGGTACAGCAGCAGGACAGCCCGCGCACACAAACGCCGCTTTCCCCCGGCGCAGGGAGCTGCGCTCCCGAGCCCCCTCCCCACTCCCGTCGCGGCGGGGCACTCACTCGGGGGTGTTGATCCAGATGATGTCCAGGTGGCAGAAGTACACGCACTCCTCGTCCATCAGCGACGAGCAGGAGCAGCGCCGGGTGCGGCGGGGCGAGGCGGCGGGGGGCGGCGGCGCGGCGCCCACCTCGGGGGCTGCGGGGGCTGCGGAGGGAGCGGCAGCGGCTCAGCACCCGGTGCCCGGCCCGGCCC